>VXBW01008083.1:79133-143448 GCA_013400375.1 Thinocorus orbignyianus | reverse complement strand
AAAAAAGTTTCTTAATTTTAAAACAAAAATAAACAGAACTGTAAAAAAACTTTACAACAAAACATTTTCCTTGATTTAAAGTGACTTGCAGTTTTGTTTGATCTACTCTACCTACTAACGCCTAGAAAACCTGCACTTTGTCTGTGAATGCTCTTTTCCCAAATATAAATAACTGCCAGATTGATTCAAAAGCCTTGTTGTGCCACAAGTAATCGGATAATGGAAACAGTGCAGTGAAGCTTCTAACAACGTCAACCCAGGTTAGAGTCTCCTGCATGGTCTGGAAGACAAGTTAGAGGGCCATGAACGGCGATCCTGTTGCTGACCTCTCAAATGGTCTCAGTTGCCCCACTTTATCCTCACTGGGATAGCAGGAAAGAGTAATGAACCCCAGTGCAGTGTCATGGAGATTCCTGTCAAGTATTATAACTGCAAGTCCTCTTAGCTGCCTGCAAGAATTACTTCAAAACCTCATCTGAGAGAAGAGCTGGTTTTACTGGCAAATGAGCATATAAAATGAGAGTAGAAATTGCCCTTCTAGCAGGAAAGACAGCATATCTTCAGATTGTGAAGTCTGTGGGTGTTTGTGTGTGTGTGTGTGCAGCAAGGGGAAGAAGCAATCATTTATTACTTTCTAAAAAGCAGCAGATGGATCTAACTCCCTTGATATTGGAAGTGCTTGGGCCTACAATTCTTGATTTGACTCAGCTCTATTTTCAGCTAAAGCTCAATGAGAAGTTATGGCCACAGCCATAACTATCCCTGGGTGTAGCTCTGGAGAAACAGTGGGGCGAGAGGATCTGGGGCTCACCACTGGCCAAGTCCTGTGTGCCTTTTCCCAGGAAGGGTCCAAGTTACCATACTGCCTTGAGAAGTCAGACCACAGCAAAAGAAAGAAGCTGGGGTCCCACCAGCCTTTCAAACCTGGGCACAAGCTCCAGAAAGCAGAGATACGCATTTGGTTGGTTGGTTGGGTTTTTTACTCTGAGGTTTTATCTTCTCCTGGGCACAAGGGACTGCCAAGTTTCGGGTTCTCTGCCATTAGGGTTGCCCGGCTTTGATGGCAACACCATCATCCTGATAGATCTGACACCGAGTGCCCTCCTCTGCCTTTCAGGCAAACGTGTAATAGCCCTCTGTTTGCCACATAGTTGGCAGGTGAAACGTGATGGAAGACTGACAAAGAAAGGCTTTGTAGCCCTGGAGCAGATGACAGGCCAATTGTCAAAGACAACTTGGTGACCTCACCAGCTTTGAAAATCCTGGCAGGTGGGAAATAACAGGGAGTTTTGCACTCATCTCTGTGACCACCACTTTCCTCGCTCAGTCCCGCTGTTGTCTTGCCCAGCTCTCACAGACACATGGATCCAGGCAGAGCAGAGCGGGCAGCTGTTTTTTTTCCACAGCACTGAAATTTTCAGCCAATGTGGCCTGTTGGGTTGGCAGTAATTCCACCTCCACCGATGCCTCCTCATGCTGCCTGCAGCCTGGGCGGAAGCAGGGGAAACCCAGAGGTAGCTGTGCCATGATCTGTGCAGCTGCAGCCAGCCATGGATTGCGACGAGTGCTCAGGAGCAAGGAAAAATGGCATAGCCACTCCTCATCAGCATCTTTGTGGTGTAGCCCGTAATCCTCCACACATGTTTTACCAGGCAAATTATCAAAGCAGAGCTGTGAGTGTCGGCAAAAACTCTCCAGTATCCTTGGGTGATAATGTTGGGTTGTTTTTACAGACTTTCCTAGAGCCAAGTTTACAGAAGCAGGCAGAGAGCAGTCCAAAAGTGAGCACAACAGAAACACATAAATCAGAAGGCACAGACAGATTCCCTCTTACCCAACTCTGCTGCTACCAGCAGACTACAGTGAAGGCAGTGTACCTTCACTCTTGCTGTTCCCCAGGAATTATCTCCACCTTCAATCCTCCTGACACCACTTTCTTTGCCTGAGAGCAGTGGGATCCTGTTTCTCTTCCATTGCAGACTCTTGGTGCCACCAGAAGCTTGGGACCTAGCCCCATCACTGAGACCTGCTCAGGGCAGGGGGAGGCATCCAAGTGCCAACTCTGTGAGCTGATGCTGGGGCAATTCAAGGGCTTATATTAAAGCAGGCAGCCGCGCACTGCCCATGGAACCTCTCCTCTGACACTTACTGACTGTCACACCGATGGCAGAAAAGGAGGATACTCCTTGTCTTTGCTGCAGCAGCTCACAGCCAAGGTGCTAATTTGTGCCAGAGAGAAAGCACCAGCCACATCTCCCTCACAGCTGCTCACCTGCAGAGGTGATACCCTCCAGCAACGAGCCGAGGAGTGTACGCTTAGAAATCATCCTCGTGTGACTTGGCAGGTCTTGATGAGCTGGGGCCCTTGGAGCAAGCCTGAACAGCCCCACCAAGAGCTGGCTGAATGGGAGATGGCCACCAGCAGAGCTGCCACAGCCTTCCTGCCATGGAGGTGGTGTGGAAAGAGGGGATGTCATCATGTGAGCATAAACTCCTCATGTAAGGGTGTATCTTTCATCCCTCTGACAGCACCAAGCACAACAGGGGGAAGCAGAGGGACAGTGCCCAGCTGACCCCTTTTGGCTCTCCCCAAACATAAATGTTTATTAATAATAATAACCCAATAAAGAGAGCCCAAAAAGAGCAGACCCTGTGAAACAGTGCAACAGTTACCTGCCAGCTGAACCCCAGCAGCAGCAACAATAAACACCGTACAAGTAGAAATTATCAAAGACAACTTGGGAGGAAACCACAAGAAATGGCAGTTGAGCCTTATTAGTGCTATAAATCATAGAACTGGTTTCAGTTCCTGCAGCTCCTCACAAGCCGTATGACGCTGTCTCTTGCACAGCAAGCAATAGGGGTCTGCACAGCCTGGAGGCACAAAACAAAGCAGGCGGGGAAAAGTGCCACTTTTTACCAAAGTAATTCTTAATTTAATTGTAAATCAAAGGTGGGGGGGTTCTGTTGCTGTCTGTGAGCGACGAGGAGCAGTGTGAGACGTGAGGTGGGAGAAACGAGGACTTTCTGGGGTTTGGAAACTTCTTTAAGTGTTTGTTCCAGGCAAACATTCTCACAAGGCTGTTTGTTTATTTATTTAAAGATTTACTACCTCTGCACTCTACATTTGCCTCCTTATCCTTAAGCCCACCATACATCTTGAGGTGCTTTTTCTCCAGGGGTGATTTTGACTACGGGAGCTACAATGTTAAGTTCCTTCTCTGACTCTTCTCTGAAGTGGAAGGAGCTGAGCGAAGGGTTAGTTCACCTTACCTCTTATTTTAATAGTGTTGAAGCTTGTTGAAGTACACAATTTTTTTTGCCTGGGAGTCTCCCATCCCCAGCCATTGATGCGCATCATTGATTATCCTTCTTTTCCTGTACAGAAAATTGATTCCACACTGAATTCTCTCAGCAGGACTTCAGACTCACCAATAACCACTGCTATTTACTTTGTTTGGGATGACAACGAACCTAGGAATTAATAATAATCATTACTTATTTTTAGTATTATTTAAGAGCCAGCAATGTACTCAGTATGGTAAGAGACCAAAGATGGAGGCAGCTACAGCCTCAGGACAAATCAAATGCTTTCACCCTAGAAATGCTAACCGCTAGGGAATATTCTGACTCCCAGGGGTAGCTCCAGAGACTCTAAAGGGATTCCCCAACCCAGAGAGAAATCTGAAGCATTAAATTATGTTTTTAAAACACACCTAAGCAACAGCACCCTGATCACTGTGGGATGCCCCATGCACTACTGGATTGCAAGGAATACCTAGTAAAGCCATAACCCCAGCAGGTAGCACAGTGTGACATTCTCTGTCTTACTGCTTTAAGTTTGAATTATTGATTATCTTCTCCTGGCCAGTAAGAAGACAAGATTCACACAAGCCCGTTTGCTTTTGTTCTCAGAAACCAATCCTTACCCATCTCACATGAAATAAAGTAAAAGATTTCACATCCTCAGGCTAGATGAAGGGATTGTGTCTGGGACTGCACATTAGGAGAGGAAGTACCACCAGGATGGTGAAGGCTGATTGCAAGACCCCTGTGCAGGCACTGCAATACACAGTAGCTTGCTTGTGCCCTCTGGATGTCTGAAATGCCTAATGAATGAGGGACCGTTGGTGGGAAAATGATAAATTTAAGGCACTATTTTTGTCCGGTCTTGTGTTATTTCCTTGCAGCAGTACTGAGTATTTGGGGCAGATTCTCTCAACCGACTGAGCTGTACTTTGTAATAGCACAAGCTCAGAGGAGAACAGCACGGTGGCTTCATCCTGCCACACAACTCCCGTTTGGTCCTTGATGCAACCACTTCAGCTAGAGACATCTTAAAAAGGCTACATGTAACCCACTCTTCCAGTCAGACAAGGAAACCGTAGATTCTGCATTGCCAGCAGCTGCCCAGAGGGAAAGGCACGGCCCAGATGGACGGTTTCCAGACCACAGGTACCGCACACAGCTGGAGCAGAAGCAGAAGGCGGGTTGTTCACGCTTCTGAGTGTTAAGCGACCGGCAGCAAATGGTTCATGTAGAGACACTTCTCTGCATTCATTGAGCTGCAGGAGTCAGTTCAGTCTGTAGGCTTGTGTAAGGCTAGGGAGAGTAAGATCTGCAGCCTGGCTCTGGCAGGGGACGGCAGCTGACACTCCGGTTTGGTGATCACAGTCTAAGCCACCCCCTGCCAGACAAAACTGTCCCAGACTCCCCTACTTCCTTCCACTAGTTCTCACTCTGAGGTCACCTTTGTCCTTGGCTTCATGAGAATGGATCCCTCACACACACTTTTTGCCTTCATTAATTTTAATCCAGACTAGTTCCCTCATTCAGGTCACTGTGTGGCTTCACATGGTCTTGCATCCAGCAAGCAGCACTGGCAAGCAGGACCAGCCAGCCAGCAGTAGAGCTGCCTTCTGCTTATTATTGCAACTGCTTATTGCCACTGTGGCTTTTGGGTTTTGTTTGGATTTTTCAAAGAGGAACTCTCAATTACGGTGCAGAACATTCAAGCTCTGGCTCTCCCCTTATGGCTCCAACATCTTCACAGTGATCTTGTGCTCCTGAGTAAGAAAAACTCATGTGAACTTTTCTCAGACCGACCACAGGCTCTGCTATCATGCTTCCATGTTATAGACAACTTCTTAAATATTTTAAGACATACAATATGAACTCCTCAGTCTTGCTGGGAATACACCCTGTGCTGACTCTGGTGCCTTGCCAACTTTTGGGGTGTAAAGATAATCTGTCCCATTATCTGAAGTCCAAGAATGCCTGGACTTCTTGCAGTAGCACTGTAGGACAGCCTGTGGCCTATGTCAGGCGCAGGTACATTTTGTGTGCAGCTGTTGTTACTGGCAACTGGGGAAGCAGAGAGTAATATGATACTTGGCTTTGTTCTGGCTCAGTCTGGTTGAACTTGTGTGTGTGATCACTGCTTTCAGTATCAGTACCTATGTATGCCTGCTTGAAATGACTGTTAAGCTCGGGCTTGATCAGTCACTATCTTGCTCAGCCAACAGGGCTTTGTGCAGTTTCTGAAAATACGTGTGTCACACCAAGAGTTATCCAAAAGCACATCACTTCCTCCTCATTAACAAGATCATGAAGTCCCAAAATTCATCTGCTTCTTCCAAAGTCAGCTTCTGATCCCTCCCGCACCAAGCTGGGAGCCTGGAGGCAGTGCTGTGCCAATCCAGCTGCCAGTCTGCAAGGACACTCCAGCACAGTGAACATCCAGGAGATGTACGTGGCTTTGCAGGGGCCAGGGAACTCAGGGAGCCATCATGAGACAAAACGGCTCCTGACCTGCTCTGCTGCACAGCATGGGAAGTTTCCCTTCAAGATGGAGGAAGCTACCCCTTTCCCTCCCACATAAGACTGCCACTTGCCACGTTTCTCATGGGGTATGTCACCTCATCACGCAACTATTTTAATCTTCTGCCAAGACTTGCAGCACTTGTCTGAGGATGAGTCAGACCACAGGAAATGAGGAAACACATATGAAGGTGAAAGAAAAGAGATTTCAACCTCTCAGGTGGGATGGTTGTTGGAAAGGAAAGATTGAGAAGTAATGTCCAGTAGCCCTGGACCAAGCAGACACTTGATCCATAATCCCAATATCCTTTCCATTCTCCAGGAAGTACTATGAAAATATCTGCTGCACTAGGGATTTTTTTAACAATTAATTAGTAGGAGTGTTCAGGAGCTTACTTCAAACTTTCAGACGTTTCTCCTCGATCTCATTAGCACTGAAAAATAAAAAAGGAGAGAAGAACAGCATGTTTTATTTAGCAGAGCACAAGCAGACAAACTAAGCAAAGGGCCTGGAATACTGAGTTTGCAGCAAAGATTCTGGCTATGGCTTTGGCTTATCATTGACACATCCAAAACTCCGTTTCCCAACTCATAATGTGCAGCGTTTGTCCAAGGATGTGCAACACCTGAGACAGAGCCAGTTTGTGTGTGACACCAGTCATCTTACCAGGTCTGAACAAAACTGATCCAAACATCAGGCTGAGATATGGAAAATGGAAATGACCTTGACACATGATGGTCTTGTCTTGATAACGCTTCTGGATCTGATAACTGCTTTCACTGTCCATCGCCTTTGCCTTCTGCTGGGAGTTTTCTTCACCCAGGTTGTCTCCCGCTCCCCTCTGTGCCATACTGACCCAAATTCCTACTTAAAATCTGCTCTCAAACCCCATTTCTGCTGCCCTGGCTCCCTCCGTCACTACATTCCCTTCTAAAGTGTAACTAGGCTCCAGGTTTTGATACAGCTCTGTAACTGGGAACCGGTGTCTGATTAGACCCTCCAAATAGCATTATCTTCCCACCCCTCTCATTACTTACAGCTATTCTGAAGACAATAGATGATCAGATGTGCCCAGGGAAACAGCTGGGGTAAGCACAGGGTTAGAAAAGCTAACTTAGGAGAAAAGGCACTGGGAGAAAAACAGTGAACTGCACTTTCAAGTTTTGCCAGCATAGCAAAGAGTGTGGGAACAAATTACAACCGTCAGTGAGATACCTCTGGCAATGAAAGCCCCAGTTTCTTCAGGAAACTGGTGTAAGTTATACTGGCAAAAGCTGTATCTCCAGTAGGAGTTTGTCAGAAAACCCTTCCCAGGGTAGGCAGAGCCAGCAATATTAAAAGGCAATAATATAGCCCAGCTGTAGGAAGCCTCTTTTCATGGGGAGAAATATTTTCCTGTGACAAGTCTCAAGCAGTTAAGCTCCAGAGAGCTTCACAGTACAGGCAGAAGCTTTGTACATTTTCTATATGAATATGTATTTAATTACGGCTCCAATGCAGAACACATTAACATAAATAAAGAGGAGAAGTAGAAAGCAGAAAAGGAGGGAGGGGAAAGGTCTGGTTTTCACCTGTCTCTGTTAGTGGTAGCCCTGACTTCTCATCGTTCTGGGAGCTGTATTTGGACATTACAGCTTGCCCCTCTGCTCCCAGCAGCTAGAACCAGCCTCCTCAGCCTGGCTGGTCACACTTAGGGATTGGTACACATAGGGCCATGGTCAGATAACCAGGAACCAGCATGATAAAGAGACATAGTATATTAAGGAGGAAGGGAAGAAGGTGGTTGTTGTGTTGGGGTTTTCTTTGAGGCCATCTGCAGACCCACAGACCCTGAGAAGAAGAAATGCTAGCCACAGGAAACCCTCTGTCCCCACATCTTCCAGAGCATTTACATTGAGGGAGGCATCCCTCCGGGCCAGCAAGGCTTCCTTCTCACTGCAGGCATCTGCCACAGGCTCAGTGTCTGAGGACAAAGTAGGGGTCTCTTCCCAACCCCAGCACCCCAGCGCTGTGACTCCAGTACAGCCCTGACACAAGGCCCTCTTTCACCTGCTGCCTTTCAGCAACCTGCCCTTACGTGGTAGCTTCCCACTGCTGTATTAACCCTCTGCTTCTTTTGCTACCCACAGGCAAAAGAGACAACACACACCCCCATGTTTCAGCTCTTCTACTCCTGTTCCTCCTTCCTCTGCCTGGGACATGGTCCTTTCCGCAGTGATGTATGAACATCAGTGATGGTGCAGGAGAAGGAAAGCTTTGCCTGAAGACCTGGGCAGAAAGTTCCGCCTTCCTCTACCCCTCCGTCCCCTTGTCTTTGCATGAGCATCCAGATCCCCTGTTCAGCACTCGGTGATGACTTGTAGCCCATCAGCTTTCTGAAGTAAATAAATCCTGTCCTTTGCAGAGGACACCAGAAGGTTCCTTCTACTGAGACTCTGCCCTGACTGCTCTGGATGAGCAACAGAGATCTCACATTTCTTTTTTTTATTTTTTTCAAGCAGGGCCCTTTGCCAGAGGCCAAATATTCTCTCGTTTCTGTACCAACACTCTCATGTGCCCATTATCAACTGGAGCTCACAGCAACGTCCTCAAGGATATGATGAGCTTCCAAAATGTGCGATACTGTTTGATCTTTCATTACTGTGCTTCGAAAATGCACTCTGAGGGAAATATAAATCTGAAACATTGACAGAAATCCCTCCCTTTTGTTTGCAGTAAATGTGTTTTGCAATCCAGCCCCAGCATCGCTAGCAGCAGTCAAATTCTACCTCAACGCTAAAAGGCCAAGCAGAAACCAGCTGTGCCCGGGTTTTTTTTCTAGGAAGCACCCTCACAGGAAACTCTGATTAGAGCAGGCCAATCCCAAGCAGCTCTTTTAATGGACGTGGCTACTTGGCATCCCATCTGCTGTAAAGTGCTGCTGCTGCCACTGGAGTTGGCAGGGTCAGTACTAAAAGGACTTATTTTCTTTGGAAAACAAAATCCATACTGTAGACGGGGTAGAAAGTTTTAGCCTCTTGTGATCAAGGTTGGCTGATCCTGGTACCTACTTCAGGGTTGCCTCAACAAGTGCAGAGCTGTTTAATTATTGACAAAGAAGAAAGTCCTCCAGCTAGTCTACACTTCACTTTAGGAAGAAAAAAACAACTCTATCCAAATTGACAGTGCTTGAAAGTTTTGGTTCTTTGTATTTTTAGCATCAGTGCACATAAAGAAAATATGAGGCCCAGCCTGATCAGTAGCAATATTAAGCAAAGAGTGTTTAATATTCTCTTTGCATATATCCCTAACAAATCAGTGCATGATTTAAAAATGTCACTGCACATCTGTGTTTGGTGTGTGCTGCTGCAAATAGGGGTGGGAGGAAGGTGCACATGAAGAAGAAAAGCAGTAGAGATCCTGCAAGCTATATACCTCGCTGCTGAATTATTCCCCTGGCATGGACAGCTGAACTCCTCCATGGCCAGGAGGGTGTCTCTGGAGAAAGACTCCAGGTCCTGTGGTAGCACTTGACCTCCGAGAGAGCACTGCCACCAGGGTCTGGCAGGGGCTGCCCATCACTTCTGCTGCTTCAGGTGCAGAAAATATCTGTGAGGTCTTACCTTTCTGTGGATTTACAACAGCAATGGCTAAGGTTTGCAATGATAGGTGCTCAAAATTAATTTTCTAATTCTTCTTTTGGTGACACAGAATCTCCAAAGTTTTTTCCATCAAATCTACTGCATTTATTGCTTTAATGAGGAAACATGGAGCCTACTCCCACCATGCATCCCAGGTTGACAATTCATAGCCCATTCAGTAAGCGTTTCCACAGATCATAACTGACTCTGGATGCAGCTTCACACACCAAACCACCCACAGCCCTCTAGGAGGGCAGTTGTTTTAGTGGCGAGTCCCTCTGGGGCTTCCCCAGCTGCTCCCACTAGCAACATGACGTACTTCACTCGTGCCCCAGGCACAGAGCAAATACTCAGTGGGTTGAACAGAAAGTACTATCATGTCATGGTGATAGGCCACCATGTGCCTTTCAAACCATGAGAGGAAGGACAATTTGGAGAAATGTGTACTGCTTGTGCTGTCCAGCTCTAGAGATAAATAGAGGACAAGTCTCCATGGCTGCCAGTCTGGCACCTTTCATGGGTAATAAAATACACTCAATGCTTTTCAAGCTCTTCTACAAATAATCAGAACTGTTTGTCACTATGTTGAAGGAATTAGAGTTTTTGGACACTGCTGGAATCATTAAATAGAGGCTTTTCTTTCAGAAGGGCATGAAATTTAGCTGAAAAGCAGGGTTTTTTGAGTTTTCTGCTGGGCAGACAAACTAGCCAGGACAAACTGGCAGGACAAAAGTAAGGCTTTCCAAGGGGGCAGATTTCCCCAAGTGGCATAGGAGCATAAAGTTGGCTGACCTCGAGCATGGTGGCTGTTCCTAAGCCTGCCTGTGTTGCTGTGTGGTTTGAAGGGGACAGAGAAGACATTACAGCAAGTCAGTCAGCCTCTGGGACACACAGGAGGCCTGTTGCAACTCCCATAGTGGCATGCAAGAAGGGAGAGGACTGAGGGCCAGTCTGGAAAAAGATGGGAAATTCTCAGCGAGGGTAGTGGTGGTGGGACATGAAGGAGAAAGTTCTTCAGGAGCTGCTGGAGAATGGACTGAGTGAGCACTGCTGAATAAATAGATCTGTGAGTTATCAGCACAGAAACAATCACTGAACTGTAAGGCAAGATAGAGCTACCTAGGGACAAAGTGAGGAGCAAAGAGAGGGACTTAGGGTCCTAAGGAAGGCTGACAGTAGGGAGGAGAAAAGCGCTGAAAGAAGATAATGCAGGAACACCTAGAGAGGTAACAAGGAGCGTGAAAGGCTCTGGAGCACCTCAGGAAGAAAGCTTTTCAATAACGGAGGAATGATCCACATCAAAGGCAGGCAACAGACTGGGAAGGAGGCTTCAGAGTGTGCCAGGAATAACAACTGTGCCTCAGCTCATGTTGTGTTCCGTCTTCCCCTGCAGCACCGTTCCCTTCTTTACATTTCATCTGTAAACTCTTCAGGGCAGGGACCTGGCCCTCCTCACTGCCTAGCAGTTCAAGCAATCATTTGCCTTTTGTCCCAAGAATATTAATTGGATGAATGTGCCTGTGTGCTTTTAAATACAAGGGGTGATAGATCCCTGAAACCACACTGCCATTGATTTACTCAATTGTACAGCCACCCCAAGAGTTCAAAAACCTGTGTCAGGTCCTTGCCCTCCTTCCCCCCTATGGAAATTGGGAGGCTGTATCAGAGAAGAAAATAATACATCATGAGACAAAAGAGGGAATTGTTTTGGCTTCTGTTTTTTCAGTTTCCCAACACAGACCCAACAATCTCAGTACAAACACTGAACCTTAAATGAACATGAAATGCACTTGCAATTCTGCAGACCCTGGCTACTCTCTCTTAACTCACTTTTGCTCTCCTGCTGCCACAGAGAGCCCCCTTTCCAAGCTGGCTGGCTGTCTCCAGCACCCACCATGCACCTCAGCTTGCAACAGCAACTTGCAAGATTCCAATTCTTGCAGCCCCTGTCTATGCAGTAAGAGCTGGTTTTTTCCACCCAGAGAATCTTTAAATATATTCCTAAATATTTATACTGTAGTCAGCAGTGATCCAGAAAGGAATTTAAGCATTTCTTTGTGTGTCTTTAGCTCCAGTGGCACTTAGAGCACATACATAAGGGCTTTGCTAAATGGGAGTGGGCCTTAATGCACACTTAATTACTTTTCAGTCTGGGCCCAAATATTTGCCTCTATTGCGGTGATCAAGCTCCGTCTCTTGATTTCCTGTCTGCAGCACTGGGATAAAGAGAACAAACGATGATGTGAGATGGAGAGTCCATTGGCCTGACCTTGGGCTTGCTGAATAACTCATGACTGGCAAAATCCTGGATTGACTTCAGTTGGATTTTATGAGGCATGGAGCTGGAAAGACTGATCCTTTTCCTCCACAGTACATGGAATGCACTAGCAATGACTAGCTTAGCCATGGCTCCTCATCCTGCATTCAGCATTTCCCATGGATGCCAACTACTTGCTTGCTTCTTTTTCTAGTGCCCTATTTTCTAACCTTTTTTTTTATTTGTGGACCAAGTGCCCCCCTTTAGAAATCCAGTAGCCAAGGGGCTGTCCACACAGAACAGAATATATGACAATGCTGAACCTAGTTTTCCTTGCTGCTTTCCACAGACCCTTACAGGTCTGTGGAGAGCAGATTGCTGAGCATAGCCCCTGGCTCCTACAAAGGCTTTTGTCTGCTCCCAGTTTCAAGTGCCGCCAATGACCACCCGTATGTGAAAAGCATTGTTTGGATTTAGACTGGGACAAAGACCCTGTAAACCAAAACTCCTTGTCCTTTCACCTTCCGTGCTCAAGTGAACCTATTCTCCGCTCTCAGTAAATTTAAATTTATCACTACAGATTTTCTGCAACAGAACACTGCCTTGATAACCATTTAGTATGTAGACTAGGAAGCCATTAATAGCAAGCAACAAAGAGGAAAGAAGATTACTGCCTTTTAATCTTTCATTTATTCTGTGGGTAGCTAATAATTACTTAGACATTATGGCCAGTTACTATTAACTTGCAAAGTTTCACAAAGCCCTGTTTCTATAGTTGTTTTTGAAAACAGTAAAGGAAACTACATCTTTAATAGAAAGAAGGAGTTTCTAATGGTACCATCACAGAAGTCCTAGACCAGATAGTAAAGGTTTCTAGGCATCTGCCACTCACTAAAACCAATGAAAATTAGACTCTGTTAATGCCCTTCCAAATCTGGATCCTCATGACTACAGCACTTGCTGTCAACTAATATGATGGTAAAAACCTGAGATGAAATTAAAGTCTACACAATGGGTATGAGCTCTTTCTCTGTAGTTGTTCTTATTTTTTATTTTAAACTAGAAATGCAGGACGAGTGTTTTCTTCCCATTGCTGTAATGTTAATGGAAGCCATATTTTCAGCTCTGATAACAGTTTTAAAAAAATAAAAAAGCATGGTAAACCAGTTGTGACTTATTTGCTTAGTATCAAAATAAGATGTGTAACATCTGTGTCTTCAGCTACCGTGTTGGGGACCAGACCTCTCCTTCTGCCAGCCAGCGAGAGAGGCCACAACAGCAAACTGGTGTGCACAGTCAGAGCTGGAGGGTGGCCACGGACCAGAGACCAGAGCTGGGTGCTGGGGCCCAGCAGCCCAGGCTATTTCTGGTTTTGCAACTGGCTTGGGTGAGCGTGAGCGAGTTGCTTACAGTGGGGAGGCCAGAAGTTCTTGCTGGCACGTGTTACCTACTTGACACTCTGCGAAGGGTTTGCCGTGACTTTGCAGAAGGTTTGCAGTGCAGGCGGTGCCCCATCTTCCTCCGTGCTCTGCGGGCTTAGCTGAAGCAGCTCGGGCATGCAGGTCAGTCCAGAAGAGCTCAGACCTGCTGGTGTTCCAGGTAAGCTGCAAAACCTGCCTCTTTTTCTTGGGTTTTAGCAAGGGAGGGAAAAGACAAGGGTAGTGATTGGCAGGAGGCAAACGGCTGCTGGGTGAGAGCTTTATGTCATTGTCTCCTTTAATTTCACCATCACTAGCTATGTCAGTGAGTTTAAATATGAGCAATGGTGTTGCTCAGTATTGTCAAGGGCATGCAGAGCTCCAGCCCAGTATCTAAATGAAATCCACTGAAAAATGACTAAACAGGATTAACACAACCTGAGTGCAAATACAACACACACATGCTCATGAATCATCCTACACCTATGTGCAGAGGTGCTACAGCCCCCATCAGAGACAGCAGGAGAAACTGGTGTTGGCGTAGCTGCATCAAGCCCTTCCTTGAGGCAGAGCATTGACTGTACCCCTCTGTGAAGGCAAACGCAGCCCTGAAAAGGAGCTCCCACCCAGGCAGCTGCCTCCGGACAACTGAGCAACCTGGGGTCCATGGCAGGGCTGGTGTGGTACGGGGGGATACCATTCACTCATCCTTGCCACAGACCCTCTGCTGGGGCTGACAGCAAATGCTCCAAGGGCTCCTGTACCTCAGAGCAATCATGAACGTGTGGGTGAAATTCCTCTCCCTGAGAACACCTGGAAGCCAAGAAGGGAGAAAGGAAATTGTCACAAGTTCAGGGTCCTGCTGCAGGCAGCTGCCCGTGATGTGGTCTCCTCAGGAGCAAGGTCTCCTCAGGGGAGTGCCCCGAATTCTGCCATTTGTTTCCCTTTTCGATCTGACAGGGCAGAGACAGATTTTATTGAGCTGCTAAGCAACTCGTGAGGCCTGTCTACCCACCAAGAGCGTGGGTTGAGAGGTTTATTGGATATGGGGATATTTTAGTATCCATTTTTCACAGCGTGTCCGTTCACATTAATTTGCCCTCTCAGTCTGTTTCCCTTCTGCCACCCCTGGATACTGGAGGGACAGGAGTGGAGGGAGCATCTTGTCCTCAGCTGTTCACTTGTAGTGGGACTCTTGGGTTCCTGGGGGCACGGTGCTCATGGGCATGGCCAAGAGTGTGGGGCTGGATCACCTTATTGGCACCACCACTCCTTTTCTCTAGGGTGGGAAGAAAGGGTCCCCAATGAGATCTGTCAGCCCACCCCTCAAATGCTACTCTGCTACCCTGTGCTAGGTCTTCCCAGGAGACACAAGGGGCTCTTTCTAGAAGACACATTAACTGCAAGAAAACCCATGCCTCCGGGACAAAACTGTCCCACTCTACCAGTCAGAAGGCACACAAACATGCCTCTCCTCCTGCCTCACTCCTGAGGGCAACCCACTGGGAGACAGGCAAGTTCCTGGCAGAGATGCTCTGAGTTCAATATTGGGTGCACCACGTTTCCCCTGCATGAAAGCTTTCACCACTGCACACCCGCTGCTTTACGTCAACAGTACTAGTTCTCCCCATTTGAAGCAGCACCCTGTTGCATCAGCCCACCTCAGGCCAGGACTGGAAGACCTGGCCCTTGAATGTAGTGAGCTAGTTGGCTTTTAGAGGGTTTCCCATAGCTGCCTTTGATCCAAAGCTCACCTAGAGTTGTCACTAGAAGGGAACATCAAGGATGACAAGAAGAACTTCTACCACTAGTTTAGCAATAAAGGTTAAATGGAGAAAATGGAGCCCATCATGAACAGGGAAAGTGATTCAGTGACACAGGGCACAGGTAAGACTCAGGTACTCAATGTCTTCTCTATATCAGTATTCATCAACAAGGAGTCCCAGGCCTCTGGTCTCAGAGGAAAACTGCTAGCAAGCAGATAAGCATTGACTCAGGGACTGCCCAAGAGACCTTGGTCTATTCAAGTCCATAAGACCCAACAGTTGCATCCAAGGATGCCAAGAAAGCTGATCGGTATCCTTGCAAGGCCACTGCCTAACATCTTTGAAAAACTGTGGAAGTCCAGGGATTTCCCTGACAACTAAAGAAAGGCAAATGTGAGGCCTACCCATACCTATAGGAAGGTCATCAAGAAAAGGGAACTGGGAACTTCAGCTGTGTGTGTGGCAGGAAAACAAGAGACAACAGGCGTAATTTGAAACAAGAGTGATTCAGACTAGATGCAAGGAAAACAATTTCCCCATAACAGTTTAGCAGTGGAGCAGACAGCCCAAGAATCTGCACAGGCTCCATCCCAGGAGGTTTCAAGCCCCGACAAGACACAGTCCTGAGCAGCCTGGTCTGGCCTGGGGCTGACCCTGCTCAGAGCCTCCCAGGGTCCTGTCCAGCCTGAATTCTGCTGTGATCCCATGCTGAGTTGAATCGGGCAGCAGCAGTAGGAAATTAAAAATACAGAAATATAATCCCACCGTAGACACAAATAGCCCAAATTCTCCAGACTGTTTTCATTCTCAGTCTGCTCTGACTTATACAGGAAGCCAGACTAGCTCTCAACCAGGGCAGAGGTACAGATCTGCCCTTACTATTCCTTCACCAGTCTGAAGGTTTGAGGCTGCTACTGCTAGGAGAAGAGTCAGATGTTCACACAGCAACTGCAGTGGCTGGCTGCTTCTCTGACAAACCCATCATGGTCACCTCCACTCCTTTTCCCAACTCTCTTTCTCTCCTTTTCCTCTCCCATTGCTCCTTCAGTAAATAACCAAACAAGAAAGCAAGACTCCCAGGACTCATCTTACAGGGTTTGTGTCCCACCTCTCTCTGTTCCCCTCCACTCCCTTGAACGTACAGGGACTTCTGCCAGTCCCTCTCCAACGGGGTAACGGCAGTGCCCTCCAGCAAGCACAAGCTGAGCAGCCTGATGATATTAAAGCTCCTTTCACTCTCCTTCCTAGCTGCAGCTGAGGCTAAGTGCAGCTCAGTGAGCCATCAGGAACAGGAACCTCATCACAAGAAGCCCTGGCCAGAGAGACGGTTTTGAGGGAAGGCTACAGCAACCTCATGTTTAGAAAAGATGCTTGATCTCCCCTCCTAAGTGGTCGTGGAAGCTATTTTCATCTTCAGCTGCTGCAGATTTGTTCCTGGGATGGTGGCTGCACCAAGTGCCTGACACAGACCTGAGAATCAATCAAAAGTAATTGAAACAGAAGAGGCTCAGCAATCAACCTATTAGGTTGCTGGAGCCAGAAAAATGCCGCTATGAGGAGCCAGAGAAAGGGGAACCGACTCTCCTTCTGAAAACTTAATGTGAGGAAGAAGCTTCGGCTGCACCGTCTTTTCTTACAAGAAGAATGACAATCTGTGGAATTCTCTTTCTGTGTATTTTTGTCCCCTTTAATGGAAAGGGGAGAAAGGAGAGAAACCATTAAGCCATCAGCTGTAAAAAATGCCATCTCGCTATCTTTTCTTTCCCTCATCCCCCTCTCCATATGCAATAAAATGACTCTTTGCTCTCGATTGTTGTCTGCTGTGGCAGCGGCTGGAACGGGCTTTGTTTTCTTCCCTTCACTGCTCCTCACCGGAGGACTTTGCTGGCTGCAGCAACCTATTAAGCTGGTTGCTGGCTCTCTTCTGTCAGAGTGGGAGCTGCTGCCAGAACCCGGTTATTTCCAAACGCCTGCATGAATCGGCTCCCGCAAAGCCAGACCTCGGAGCCGTCGACAAGAGCATGAGCTGAAGTGTTAGGGGGTTGCCAACCTGCACTAATTAACAGTGTATGCCCCTCTGCCACCCCTCACCCAGGTTTCACAACCTTCTGGCAGGTGCCCTGAGGGGACTTACAGGGGTGAGCTTAAATATTTCATCTAAATCATTCAGGCAAAAAAGAAAAATTAAATGTGATCTTTGAAAGGAAGGAGGAAAGCTTAACCACTTGCATTCATGATAAGGCATATGCAAAGAGAGAATGCGGCACTGAGAATTCAAATTTGGAAAGGGCTGCCATGTATGCTGGCAAGCAGTGTCTTACCAGCCTTCTCAGAGAGCTGAAGTCTGAAGGGCCACCCAGCCCTCTCTGACACGCAGGTAGCGGCGTGCTGAGGTGAGCTACTTTGGTTACAGAGGATGTACTGCCTTGACCCTGATACCAGAGACTCTTGTTGACTCTGAATTCTGCGCAACGCATCCTTGGTTAGATGCAGTTATGAAACATAATAACCCCTGTTACTGTCTGGATGAGTCCTCCCCCCACATCAATTTCTAATTAATTTGAAGGGAATGAAAACAGAGTTTCCGCTTTCTTCCTCACCTAGACAATACAGCACAGCAGGGAGGGGAGGTAGATTTAATATTATGATTGAGGCTTGCATTTTAATCTGTGTCAGCAGGAGCAAACTAGCTGACCAAAGGGATTTGGCTTCAGTTCTGGGGTGATTAGAGCAGTTCCGCCTCGTGCAGGCTGTCTATGAAGAGCCTGACTGCCCAATGTTGTACATGCTCCCGGTAGTCCCCTGCATTAGGGACTTTTCCGTGGGCTGGGCAGGCTGTGGAGAGGGCACTTAGAACTGCAAGGTTTACTCAGGAGGGTTCCACCAGGCAGTGGTTTTATAAAGTCAAAGGGAAATACACTGTGGGCTCTACAGAGCAGGGCTCCAAATTTTATCCATACTTACTGCCTTCTGAGGGTGACACTGAAAATATCTGGGCAAACTGCAGGTCTGGGGACATTAACAATTCACATCTGCATCTAGCCAGTGTCTGTGCAATGGTACAAGCACTGTCCAAGTTCACCATCAATCACAATTTATATGAGGGATGTGCTCTCCTTGTGGTCTTAAGCAATAACACTCCACACACACCTTCAGAAAGACTACTGCCTTCATGAGTTTACATGAAATAGCAGCTGAGGGGGGCGGGGAGGGAGTGTGGGAAATTAGAGGCTGAAATTGGGTCCTAACACTGCTAAGAGAAAAAAATCAAATTTTTTTTCCCACTAAATTCCTATAACACTGCTTGATCCAGTATTAACCTCCTCCTAGGGAGCGAAGACGATGATACCATGCACCGCTCAGGAGTAATGCTCGAGTCATCAAAAATGCCCTTCTGCGATCATCTGCAAACAACGTCTGAAAGAAGTGTGATTAGACCACGGTTTGGAGTTGGGACCATCCAAATCCTGATGCTGATTCTGATACATCCCGCACATGCACCTGGGGGGCATTTTTACTCAGACCTTCAAATGCACTATGGGTACTTAAATCCTCCAAAAACCTGATATTTAACCTTCTGAAAACAGACAGAAGAGGAAATAAGGTTAGTATTTGTAACGTGCTTTTAAAAAGAAAAAGAACAGAGTATTATTTTTAGTACTTTTAGCTCTTCTCATTGTTTCATGTGGTAGAAAGCTGGAAGATATAAAGACGAACAGCAGGATAGGACTGATATTAGTACTGGGAGTGTTGTTGGGTCGTTTCTGGTTTTTTGTGAGTACCTTTATCAAATAAATGGATGGACTGTATGCATCATGAAGGAATAATTCTGGACAGTTGATATTTGTTCCATCAAAGGGACACTCTCAAAGGACATATAGAGTCCCCTAAACTTTCCAGGATTAGCAATGAGTGACCTAATATCTCCTCCCATCACCGGTGCCTAACACTTTACAGAGATTTATGCACAGAATGTGACAAGTTGTCATGAAATGCTCAACTTCAGGTATCCCATTTTCCTTTAGAGTTCTCTGCATAATATATAAACAGAGGTGGGTGGGGGAAATGTCTCTGAAAGCTGCTGCCAACTCACATCAATTTCATTCTTTCCTTTGAAAAGAAACCTATTCCAGGTGGTTTATCATTAGAACTTTTTAAATCCCTGACATTATGAAAAAACAGGTTGGGGGAAAAAAAATACGTAAGGTCAGTTCTAGCATGGCCTGGATGACCTCCTGAGAACTTTTCAGACTGAACCTGAGCCTATAGATGTGTGTCCACGGCAGGTCAATACAGCCAGCCTGAGATACTGCTGACGAGGCAGGATTTGGGCCAGCCTGTGACTGGGCAATCTGTTTCCCTGTCCTCAGAGGTCTCTTACTGTTTCCAGGGCCTGGGCACCCACTGTACCACATGGGCAAATACGCTTAGGCCGATGCCAGCAAAGCCATCCCTGCTGTGACCTGGGCAAGCTGTCCATGTTTATATCAAGGCTCCTGTGACACTCTACAAACAATACAGCACACAGGAGCTGCAGCATCTCCCCCTGGACTTCATGCCCTCCTGGGTGTCAAGACTGCAGCCGGGCAGACAGCCAGCGTGCTGAGGGGTGTTTCAAGCGAGGCCTCTGAGACAAACCTCTGCTTTCAGTAAAGCGCCACAGGATTTTTAATGCCCATGCAGAGCAGGCAGCTGTTACCCAAAGGACATTCCCCACCCCAAAATTACATGGAAATTATTTGCCTCTGAAGCTATGTTTAGCCTACAGAGATTCAAACATATAATTCTAGGATATCTCGTTATTTGATTAAAATGCTAATATAGCCACCTAACTGCTAATGCTGCCAGCCAACCAGACTCCCTAGGGCAGCACTCTGTGTTTACTTTCCGTGTCTCACTCAAAGCCAGGGTCTCACCCTAAACCAGGGGATCACGGTCACTGCTTTAAGCCCAGGGGTTCAACCTCCCCAGCGCAGTGACTGAGAAAAGCAGCCAGCTCAAAGTCTAGAGAGGATGCACAGAGATTTGCCCACTGCTTCATTCCAGACAGTTTCCCTCTCCTGCTACGAGCTCCACATCAGCAGTGGTTGTGGTGTGTTCCTGAAGAAGGTATGCCTGCTGAGGAGTCACCCCGTCTACTGCAATTTTTGGAAAGGATTCATGGGGTTTGTCACAGCTGCTATTCATGTTTTGCTGAAAGGGCATGGAGATGATGACTATCCTGATGGTGGCAGTCCTAGTCCTTCAGCCTGTCAGCAGGGCCTGAGCATGAAGTCAGCGATGCTCTGCACTTCACAGTGACCATGTCCGTATAAGCTGCCTCATCGTTGGCTCCACAGGAACCCATAGAGAGACTCTGAGCTGGTACTTTTTCAGAAGAAGAAGGAGGGGAAGGATGAGTGTACGTGCCTGATTAGTTACAGGCAATTAAACATGTCTAGCTTCCCCTTGCCTCTCATCCCTAACCTCCAGCCAGTGGAACAGATCGCCTAGCAGAAATCCAGCACAGCCATCTCCCCATGCATGAACCCTACGTCCCTTCACCTTTATAACATGGTGCTTGAACTCTTTCAGCCCCTGGGCATCAAGGCACTTCAACCCGCTGTGCATAGGAGCGTGAATCGCCTCAGGACTGTAAGGAAGGAGACCACTCCTTCCCTGCCGAGCGATCCTACCTCTGATCACAGGACAACACCCTCTAACGCGCTCCCTGAAGCCACCGTTCTCATCTTGAACCAGAGCAGAGGCAGCTTTCAGAGATACAGGGCTGTGAGAAGCTTCTGTCTTTCTCTGGTTTGCAGGCCCTTGGGCTTCCCTGGCTTCACGCTGATTTGACCCAGGGCACTTTATCTACAGAAACATTCTATCTCGACCTAATTTAAAAATTACTTTCAATCCAGCACCTGTCCTCCCTGACACTTTTCTTGACTAAGAACAGGACAGACTCAGGAGTTATCCCATAAGCTCGCTGCTGTCCTAGGTTATCATAGAATCATAGAATGGTTAGAGTTGGAAGGGACCTTAAAGATCATCAAGTTCCAACCCCCCTGCCATGGGCAGAGACACCCCTCACTAGAGCAGGTTGGGAATGGTCAGGCTATTTGTCTCTTTCCTCCTGCCCTCCTCCCTCAAAGATGCCATGTAGCCTTCTAGGATGCTATCAATCTCTCCCTCCTAGAGTTTCTAGCGTTGTGGCCAAGCTCTCTCACAAAAGTCTCACCAGGGCTGGGTGTCATCCTCACCCACGCTCCCCATGCTGCTGCTTCTGCCACTTCCACCTCCAGGGAACAGGCTCTAGACTGCTCCTGCCAGGGAAGAACGCAGCCTTTTGCTGTTTAAGGAAAGATGTGGGTGGGGAGAGAGTCCCTTGGGCTAAGTGGAGAGGCAAAATCTGCAGTCAGAACTGCAGAAGCTGTTCCTCCTCCAGGTACTCAGCCCTTTCAGGCCACAGCCTTGTCCTTCTCCCCAGAATACATTTGACCGTGTTGCATTAGACGCTTCCCCACCTGAGACTTCCATTAATACAGAAGGAAAGGCATCCAGTACTTCACTGGCATAACCCACCACCTGCTCTGTTCATTGACCACCTGGGCATTCTTTCACATCCCAACAGATCTGCAGAAGAAGGTCACAGATCAGCCTTCTCCTGCCGCTGCCCAGGCTACAGTTTGCATCAGGAGTCCTCCCCTAGTCTGACAGAAAATTCCACGTACCACAGATTACCTTTTCCTCTTTCCAGCCACCTACTGTCCCTACCACTGCTGAAGCTGTAGTGAGAGATGGTGAGGCCAGTGCTTATTTCATTACAGCCTGTGCTTCATCCAAACAGGGTACAGGTCAATGGGTGGAAAAGTCCATAGGATTAGTCTTACTACAGCATGTCACTGTGTTTGAACATGGTCACCACCAAAAAAATCACTACAACTGAACACATTTTAGATTTAAGTGCAAGAGCAAATTGGGATCAATTTTAACCCCCCTTTTGCCAAGTCTCATCATGTTACCAAAGACATTGTGATACCCAATACTCTTTAAAGTCTGTGTTCCAAGATTTATGAGAATCTCTTCTCCAAAAGTGAAGTCTCTTTTCCACATATACTTCTTTGTAACTTCTTTTTGTCTCCCTCACATAGCTTCCTGACTTTGTGAACCTCAAAGTATAAAAAAAATAGTCAAATGCCCTCTTCCTCGTTGAGATTTTTTATCTCATGACTGAGGGAGTAGCTGGACTTGTGATTTTACACTGCTTGGACTCGGTAGTACTAGATGCATAGAGACTCAAATACAGACAACAGGCACACTTCCAAAATGTCTTTTCCTCTCCAACTCTGACCCAAAAGTCATGTCTAATGCTATGTGGAAAAATGCAGCAAACACAAATGTTTTCAGATGTGAGAAAATATTGAATTGAAGGCACACCTTAGCGCACAGAAAAGGGTTAAAAAGAAGAGTTAAGAAGCTGAAAGCATCTTTACCTTTTTCTAAGGTCTCTCTTCATGCTCAGTACCTCACATCATGGCCCAGATCTACCTCACGCAGCCCAAGCCTTCTGTCCTGCTCTCCCTGCATGTCTTTTTAGCCATCTGCTGTAAGTCACTTTTTCTCAGAATAAAACCAAGTTTTACTCCAAGTTATGTGCTGTCAATCCAAAGCATTGGCTCACTCTGTTTAACTACGGGCATGGGGAACATTAGAAACTATTTCCATAAAACGGTACTAGGCTGTTATTTGATACAGGGGTCAGAGTAGAGGACATGGTCTAGATTTGACCAAGACAGAGTTTAAAAGCGGTCTGGATAAATGGGATTTCGCTGTAGGGTAGACAGGGTTAGAGGTCAGCCTTTGCAGAGGAAGAAGAAAAGAGTTCTGATCCAACTAGGTAATTTCTGCAAAAAGCAGACTTATTTATCAAAAACTGAATTGATCTAGCTTGCACAACATTAAAGCCAAAGAATAAATAATAAACAGCACCTCCATTTGTCACATAGTAAAAAAGAAGAAAAGTGCACAACTGGGAAAATGGAATTTGGAGAAACGTCCAATACGGGAAAAAAATAAGGCAGAGTTGCACTAGCCAAATAAAACCAACCTGTGATTTATTAGCAACTATTGTGTGCACTCTGAGCTGTATTTCTTTATTCAAATAAAGCCTTGTTCAAGTTCCTCTGAGGTGACTTTTCAGCAACGTTTAGCCCATTGCAAGGCAGGGCTTGAGGGTCATGAGTTCAAGAAAGGACTTGTGTTCTTCTGTCCTCCAACCACCTGATCTGAGCTACGTACATGACTTACTCAGCGGTGGTGATGCTGCTGGTGGGAGGGAATAGTCTATCTCCTGCATCAGCCTCTCCTGTAAATTATCATAGGAACAAGACTGACACAGCTACAGACTGAAGCAGCATTTCAGCTGTCCTAGGCTGGAGGAGAGCTGCAGCTGATGGCAAGAAAGGGCAAGAAGCAAGAAAGAGAGAAAAATGTAATTTTGGAGGGCAAGGTATGAAAATTTTAACTACATTATTTGCACAGGCCAAACAGCAATAAAACACAAATGTGTTGGAACAGCTTATTCTTCTCTGGCTTCAAGCAAGGCAGGAAGATCTGCTGTTAGGCCTCCCGATGCCACTTTTTTTTTTTTTCCCCTTTTTTATTATTAGCCTCCTACATTTTCTCTGCTTTTAACAGTAAATTGCTTTCCAATCAGCACGCTGTGACAAGGCTAACCAGAGGCAGGCAGAGCCTGTGCAGTGCAGGGTCCAGGCAGGCAGCAATGACTCCTGTTCCCAGCAGTGACACCTCCACGTTATTTTTCTTACCTTCCCTGACCCTTCAAGATCAGGGGGCCCTGACCATAATGCTCAGGCAGTGAAAAAAAAACACAAATCCTGCTGGACTTGCAGCTGGGGGAGAAACAACCTCAGGAACTGGAAAAGGAGCTGTCAACCTTCATTATTAATATCCAGCTGTTAATATTTAATGTCATAAAACTGCGGCTCCCTCCGCAGCCTAGTCATCAGACATGCAGGGGTCACACCAGCCAGAATCCTTTAGACAGACGATTCAATGTCCCTGTGCTTTAGCTTCATGCCAGGACTGCTAAAGGTGTTCTGGATATATTTGAGGTGAAATGCTAGAAGCTTTAATAAAGCCTGAGATTTGGGAAAAAAATAAAAATAAAACAATAAAAAAAAAAAGTGGTTATGTCCCTGCCTTCCCAACCAGCTCTGCTTTTCAGCCCTGACCCCATCCATGAAGTCAAAGGGCACCTGCAGCCAGCAAAACATGAACAGCCCCGGCCAAAGCAGGAGCACGTGTTAGCACAGCACAGATGTCACCCACCGCTGCAGCCGGACCTGCGGAGCTGGGTTGCTGCCCTAGGCTTGGTGGAAAGGTTTGAACACAAGGCAAAGGGAGGGCCAAGATTTAGATCCTTCAGACTACTAAAGCCAGGTGATGCGTTTCCCGACGTCTCCAGCTATGTTAGGAATAAGACCCATCTAGTCCACCCTCCGCTCCGTGTTCCCAGGCACCGTGTCACACGCTGGGGAGCAAAAGGCAAAGCCAGGAAACGGTATTTAATGCCCCATCCCTTCTTCTCGCAGATGAAGGGAGACAGAGAGAGGGCCTCCATCACAGGGGCCAGGCGAGGGACGTTTTAGTGGTTATTTTCAGAGCCTTCATCCTTACAGCTTCACAGGAGGGTCAAACACAAACGCTGCCAGCAGGCAGTTTTCCTCTCGGCGGGAGTGGGACTGCGTCACCTCTGCTGGCCCCCAGCCACGGGTCCCGTTCCCCCGCTGCAGACCCCGGGTTCTCCCCGCCGGCGGTTCCGCTTGCTTTGCCAGCGTTGCCACTAAAGCTGCCTCGCCGTATTAATTTTTAAAGACTCCTTCCTCCTCCCGGGTATAGATTCAGAGAGGCAGCTCCAGAAGCCCACACGTACGTACCAGCGTGGCGTAGCAGCCAAACGCGTCAAACGGGATTTTAAGGGAGAATGGGAGAATAAAAAGCACAGCCAGAATATTTTGGCACGCAGCGCGAAGATAAGCGTGGCGCCTCACGCTACATCTGCTACTCCTTGGCCTTCCCTGCCTCTCCTGTTTCCACCTGTAAGCTCAAGATTGATTTCTTTCTTTTTTTTTTTTTTGTTAGAGAGCGGTGTAGTCAGAGGGGCTGGAGCACCCCAGGCAGTGAAGAAACATAAGTAATGAGAATCCTCCAAGTATGTTAGTCAGCGTGACATGAAGACAGCTGAGACAGTCCACAAAGAATTGGTCAGATCCAGCAGAGCTCATTAGCTCTGGCTTGGGGCTACTTCTGCCAGACCCGGGGTAGCACAAGGTCCCAGGTGTCTCCAAGTTGCCCTCTGGGCTCCAGGGCTGGCCTTTGCTGGCACTGTGGCTCAATACACCACACAGCCCCTCAGCCAGGCAAAGCACTGCAGAGCACAACGCAGAGATATCCAAGTGGATCCTCAGGAAACAACCTGGATGCAGCAGTGCCCGTACTGAGATGGAGCTATTAAACCTAAACTGGGTTTGGGCTGACTCTGTGCAGTGCCCTCAGGTGCCTCCATCCTCAAGCCTCAACTTGTGGTTTTGGGAACACAGCGCAGAGATGCCCCCATGACCCTGCCTACCAAGTCATCTCAGGTGTACGGACTCAGTGATCTGGAAACACAAGGGATCCAGTCCCATTTTGGTCTGGAAACAGAGAGCTGCCTCCTCACAGCACTGTGCTGAATGAAGTCCAGCTCAGTCTGCCATACTCAAGGGCAGTTCCAGCTTCATACCCTTATTGTAGGTAACCCACAACCCAGTTAAATTGTCTGTGGATGGTGAGGAACTGACTGCGAGCGGATACTAAAATGGGGGGATTATGACTCTGGCGGTCAGATGTGGTGAGCAGGAGAAGGCAAACCTCCCCTTTCACCACACTCAGCCATGGTAAAAGCGACTATTTATAGACAGCGTCTCCCTGTCTATGGATAACAGTAACTTCAGACAACTCCTGCAAACTAGGACAACAAGTGAACTCCAGCAGTTAATTATAGTAAATATTTACATAACGGCTGGGCCCTTCAAATTTAGAAGGAATAGTTAATGCAAGGACATGCCCTTTAACCATCCCATTTTATTACACAAACCACTAGGGAACTCAGCACACTAAGATTTGCAAATGAAGTGTTTGATATTGGCTGAGACATTAAACTACTTACCTAGCGCTATAAAATACATAGGTACAGTACATCATTCTTTTTGCAGAAATTTCAACCCCATTTACTTTAGTTAACTCTTCCTCCACACTTAATGTTTTGTGTGCTGCAAAGAAACGCAGCACATAACCCTGAATAGACCTGGTGCCACTGCTTAGCAGAGTCTGACTTAAAATAAAACTGTTTTCCCCTTTGCTGTTACTAAATTTGGCATCACTTATGTAGATTCTATTGATGTGTCTAATCTACTTAGCATCCTCGATGTTCTCCTATTAACTGGTTGCTTGGGAATTTGCCTTCCACAAAAGATTCTGCTTCTGTGCCCCATCCCCTGCTTACTCCACACATGCAGCGTGTAATTAAACCGGGTTCTGTAAGTGGGGTAATATTTTATCAACCAAAATGACTCCGTTCTCATGGGCATTGTAGTGAGTCCTGTAATAGCAAATGCTGTGGATGCTGGGACTGAAGGCTTTTTGCTGCGTGGTTTTTACCCAGGACATAGTTTTAAAAGGATCACGGTCTAAGTTTTGGAATCCAAGTCAGTCATGAGCACTGGCAGGATTCAGGTGTCCCTTGAGAAGGGCAGGATCTACATGAGGAGCAAAATGAGACACTGGCAACTCTGAGGAGACAACATTTGTGACCATTGGCTGACGTGACTCTAGAAATATCTGAAGACAAAGCACAGTGAGCTGATGATCTTCAGGAACTCAGAATAGAAGAAAAAGGAAAGGAATAAAACAANAAAAAAAAAAAAAATCCCAGAAGACATTTCCCTTTCCCAGCTACAAAAAAAAATTGCATTCCTATCTGCACAAATCAAATTGAGGAAAGGGTTGCCCACGATTGCATTAGACATAGTTTTAGGTGGTCCATAAAAGAGCTCTTCTTACTGAAATGTTATCCTGGATAGTATTTCCTGCTCTATGACTTCCTTTCTAGAGAATTTTAGTGTTACCTTGGGGAGGAAAATGCTGAAAGGTATCATAAGTCAAGGTGCCAAAGTGTGCAGTGCAAAATTAGCTGAGAAGAGAGGATGAAGCAGCCCAAGAAACGGTCAAGTTTAGCCAAGAGACAGCTGCTGCACAATCAGGAACCCAAAACACTTAATGAACGGGGGGGCTGCAGGCATCAGAAACCTTTTGCCAGCCTGGCTGATTTATGGCTGACGGAGAAGGCACAGATGAACCCTCCCTCCTGAGCTTGCTCACAACATTATGGGGTAGGCTAAGAGGGTTACTCAACATTATTACTGCTGTTGCTGTTGTTTATTTATTAATGCATCCGTATCAGAGATTGTGGCTGATCCTGGGAGTCTCGCTGTGCTACGTGCACAGGATGCAGAGCAAGAAAGAGCAACCCCTGCCCAAGAACACTCCAGGTGCTCCCTTTCTCCAAAACCGGAGCAAGCCCCCGAAGCTGTCCCCAGGGACGCAGATCCCCTTTGCACTGCCATGTTAGCCACTTATTATTTCCCAGCATAAATATATTTTATGGAGAAATAAAGTCTGCAATTCTGAAAAGGGAGTGCTTTCACACACCCGCTTCTCATCTATAAAGGCCCATGATTTGGCATCTCAGGTTAGAGTATGAAATTATGACACCAGAATTGACTTTAGGAGTTTCTGATGCTTCCTTGGATGATTGCTTCTATAACTTATAGAGACAGGGGAGCGTTTGTATTCTAGTGAACACATAAATTAATATCCATACATGAAAACGATGTAGAGAGAGCAGGATGGGGGCAGGGGTGAGTTTTCTGTGGCGTGTAACACCAAAGGAGCGCCTGTCAGCAGCACTTTGTGTTGCCTTTGGAGTGTTGTGGTGAGAGTCTGCAAGTGTAATGAAGCAAAATAAAAACTTGACTTTATATTTGACTTTTTAAAGCAGCTGAGAAATTTATGGTATTTTCCATCATCATGCCGTTTGGGGGGAGGGGTTAAGTGCTACTAAAAATAAATACGTATTTTGATTCTTGCTGGTAGATACAAACCAGATTTTCATATTTTACCATGAGCTTTTTATACTTTACACCATGAGCAGGGCAGGTTATTTTGCGGAATAAAGAACAGGAGAAAAGGTATCAGAGTCTGGCCTTATAACGCATAGGAGATAAGGTTTACTGTTCATGCTTTCTAAAAGCTTTATTTCAGTCTGTCATGGCAGAAATGAAATTATTTGGTTCAGCTTCTTCTCTGCATTTCTGTCAGCAGCGATATTATATTTGTTGAGAAGAAATTAGCGCAAAATAGGCAACAGAATGCCCCCATCCCCTGCACAGCCTATGGATCTCAAAGCTTGTTAAACCCATGACATCAAAGTTTTAAAAGCAGAGGGGATGGAAACCCCAGCCCACTGAAGT
This sequence comes from Thinocorus orbignyianus, assembly GCA_013400375.1. Taxonomy (NCBI): domain Eukaryota; kingdom Metazoa; phylum Chordata; class Aves; order Ciconiiformes; family Thinocoridae; genus Thinocorus; species Thinocorus orbignyianus. The sequence goes on along the minus strand of VXBW01008083.1, from coordinate 114,992 downwards.
CAATGGGCAGCTCTCAGAGAGGGACAGGAAATGGGAGGGCTAGAATTCATGTCCCCTGACATGGCCTTACATGAGAAACAGCAACCAGGATGTTTCTGTTTCTCTCCCCGCTGACCCGGTTCTTTTTAAAATTTAAAATAAAATGTTGTAGATGCAACATCAAAGAGTGGGAGACACAAAGGGAGCCTCGACCTGCTCCTGGCCCTACACATTGGTGGAGCTGTAAGGCTGGGTGGGCAGAGACGGCAGGCAAGAGGCTGCCATCGGAGTGGCACGCTGCCTGTCAGATGCCACTGCCACCAGGAGCAAGGGAAGAGCTACGTGACACACGCCGGTGGCTGGACCAGATGGAGGCTTTGGACTCCACTGCAACGTTCGAGTTCTCCCCAGATCTGATGGCAAAGTCATCTGCCAGTTTGTTAGACGGGAGAGCTCAAAGCGATCCTCAGAGAAACCCCGATTCCACATAAATCGTCTGGAGCTGATGGATGGCAGGAGCCTCAACTATAAAAATCTCAGCCAGAAACATGATAAATAGTTGCATCCTGTTAAAAATAGGCAGCAGAACAGCAGTCGCACACATTGGCTGGGTAGGAATGCCAGTCGATGACTGAACTGCCAAGGCGTTTTGGCGTTCAGCTTCAGAACAGAATTCCAGGCTATTCTTGCAAGTGAACAACCTCTGTAGTAACCTGGTTTTCAGTCCACATTGAATTTCCTCTGGATACCTTAGGAGTTGGCAGAAGCAAGCCCAGAGGAATGTTTTGGTTGACTCTGGTTTTTATATATAGTAGGTACTGAAGCCAGCTTCTCCTGGCCAAAACCAAGCTTTTCCCTGCGGGCATCATTTAAATTTGTTTGCTTTACCACCAAATCCTTATTTTTAATAAAGCACTCAAGGGAAAAAGTTGCCTCCCTGCCTCCTCCACCAGTATTTCTGCGTTTACTGTAACAGTAGCATATTTGCATGGCGCCTGCTGCATCGGAGGCTCAGACTCCCATAGTGCAGGTAATAAACAAATATTACTGTGAGCTTTCTGGAGCAATTCTCTCCCTCATAAGAACTTCTATAAAACAACAGTCACCAGATTACAGACAGAACAGTAAACCTTTTTTTAAAAATCCTCTCAATGCTTAAAACTACAAACTAAGTACACCAGTCACATGTGGTTTGCTCTATATGCATGGGAAATAATGAAACCTTGCAAATTCGGGTCATACCTCCCAACACTTCCTCCCTATGACACTTATAACTTTATCTCAGTATGAAATTTCCACTGCAGCACCCGAAATCCTTCTCAAGCCTGTAATCTCCAGCCTGTTATAGCTTCAGGTCTCTTCCATGTTCCATAAACACCCAAACTAGGTCATCTTTTCATCTCCACAGTGCCCTCCTCCTGTCCTGTGTGACTCCTACCATGCCCACATATGCCCTCATACCACTTTTCCAGCCTTTCAGCTTGGCAAGAGACAGTACATGCTGTGACTCAACCAGAAATATGTAGATTTGTACTGGGGAGCTGTCAGATGCCAAACAGCATGGGTAACATCTTTTCTCTTGTGGGAGTACTAATTGGTGTCTTTCTCCTCGAAGAACTGCTATTGCCACTGCCCTCTGCCAGATTCGACTCCATGCTGACCAGTGGAGCTCAAAAGCTCATAGCTGGGGACTAACAGATAAACAGTGTGTTTATGTAACTTTTGTGTCCTTAGGAAATGAGGCTGTACACAGGAATATGAAGTATGTCCTGTTAGCATGTTTACAGATATCTTTCTTGCTAATACTTCTGTTGAACTTACCCCTGAGACTCTGAGCAACTCAATGCTAAGCACTGTATAAACAGATAGCAAGGCATGGTCTCTACTCCAATTAAAGAATAAAAGTAAAGTATGAGAAACTACACTGTTCTGTTATTAAAAATAATGGCTCTTGTAAATATGCAGTGAAGAAAAAATTGTACACAGCTATGGCGAACAGATGTAGGGACAGTTTCAGGCTGGGGTTGTCCATATCTGTCCATAGCTGCAAACACAGTAGATCCAAGCTTGTCCTATCTGAACCTAACTTTGAAAACATACGTGGGTTGAAAAAGGCATTTGCAGTAGCTCAAATGCTAAATACAAAGCCCTCTCTGCTACTCAGGAGGAAATGCTAATGAAAGGGATAAGGTTTAAACCACATTCTTTGTACAGAGTGAGCCTCCCAACTTCAGACTGGCACCAGAAGCTTATCCTCTCTAGAAACTGTCATTGCCACATTAATAACCACCCATCATATTCTCCTCAATAGCCATGGGTTCAGGACACTCATTGGTAGGAGGAATATTTGTCTCAAAACTCTACGTGGCCCAGACTTGAACCTCTGTGGGCACAGCCTCTCCACATGCTGCTGTTTCACTTTATGTTTCCTTGGACTGGCATCTTCTTTTGCTACAGCTCAGGGGATACCCTGGCCACAAGATCACATCATCTGAGCTCCAGTATTTCATCAACCTATACAGTCATGATGCGCTCTGATTGGGATAGTCAATAGCTTGACGATCAGGCCACTTCACTAGGAGAAGTGCGTAGATCTGCCTAAATTAGGCAGGGTGAGACTCTGAAAACAGGTTTTCCATCTGTTAAGAGATTGCTTTAACCAATGGATGATGGGTAGAACTTGCCCACGAGCTCAGGAAGTAGATAAGCGGGGAACATGGGCCTCTGAGCATACCTAACTAGATGCCTTAGCTGATTTGGGCCTTATTTTAAAACTTTCCCACATACGTGAACCAAATTAGACCAGAGTTGTTCTCCATCAAGGCTCTGCAGGTAAGCAGAACGCTCAACCATCATCCTTCTGTTTCTTCGCTACATCAGGAAGGAGTTATGCAACTTTGAGCTGCGCCAATGAAGGCATAGGAAACAGACCAAGCCCTTCCCACAGAGCGTCCCTTGGCCATCCCAGGAAGCTCTAGCATGCATGCTTGGCTCCCTGTCAAGCCCTGAAAAGAGCTTGTGTCAGTTACCAACGTCAGCAGAACATGACTTGAGAACCAGGATTCCTGGTTTGCAAAATACCGCCATGATGCCATCCAGCAAGTAACTAGAAGTTAACTACACGCATTGCAATTAAAATGGGCATTTAAAGGTCCTCCTCACTGGTTAATCTGGTTTGGGTTTGGTTTGGGGTTTTTTTTGTTTTGTTTTGGGATGGGGTTTTTTGAGAGGGAAGAGGTTTTATGTGGGTGTAGAAGACTTCACAGTGAAATGTCAGTAAAGCGAGTCAAACAGAGAAGCAGTAGGGACTTTAGAGTTTGCATCTCTCATCTTGAATCCCAGCTCTCCTGCAGCTAAATTTATGGGGAGGGATGTGGGGAGGGAAATCTGCGTTTACTCATTTCTGGAAGTTAATATGAAGTCATTATGGCTTGCACGGTATGTTTGCTATTATGAAGCTGCAAACAGAGCTACAGAAAGGGCATTTAGTGGGAAATATTGTCAGCTGGCAGTCTCGGGCACTTGAGTACCCTCCATAACATGCATAACGGAATCAATTTAAACCTAGTGAAAGGGACATTGTCTGATAAAGTAATTCCTCTTTGAACACAAGATGGCAGCCTTAAATAAATGCAACCCCGCACAGCTTTTAATCTTACACATCATTAAATTCCTAATTTACACATTATGTTTTCATGGGCCAACCCATAACTCATTAGTGTTGAACTCATGAGTTGTAAAGACCAACACACTAGACAAATGCTGGTTTCTTTATCCGCTTTTCTTTGGGTGGCAGTTCTCTTTTAATTTACCACAGAACCAAACTTCAAATTCAACATTAAGAAAGCTTTCTGATCTTGTGTACTTTGTGCACCCTCTAACCTAAAGAAAAACCTCCCTGATTACTGCTCCGTACCCACAGGTTTTGCCGGAAGAGGGTGAAATAGGGAATGGGGAATACCAAGGTTTTTCTCCTTGTTCAAGATACTGTAGTTCCTTGGAAGATGTATCTTTCTGTGGGAGGATTTCAAACAGGCCATGAAGTCAAAAACAAAATGGACCACAAAAAGCATAGAGTTCAGAGCTGGTCTTCTCACTTTTCCACAAAACCTAATGCACCAAATAATGTTTTGATCTCTTTTCTTTCCGTTCTCTTGTCCAAGTGCTGCCCTAATGATGACAAAGCACAAATGCCACCTGAAGAGGAAGAACTCCATAGGGACCCAGTACCATGACACTAGAGATAATTACAACCAGAATAGGTGGCAAAGGCAAGAGGAAGACTACAACCACTCTCTCTGCCTTGGAAACAATAGGTCAAAAAATAGCAGGCATAGAAGAAGTCTTTGCAAGAGACCTGGTACTGCTGCTTTAATATTGCATGTGAGAACATAAATGGCTATTGGAGCATGTCAGGCTGAGGGCATTTTGAAGCCAGCCCCTGGTGTCAATTTCCCTGTGCAGGCAGTGGCAGTAGGGAAGTGTGAGTCACCGTGTGGGGCCATGGAAAGCAGAGCAGCAAGGCACGACTTGAGGTTGTTTGTTCTTCCTGGGCAGGGCTGCAATTTGTCATGGCCACAACGTTACTGGTCTGCAAGAGCAACTACTTTGACCAAGCCAAGGTCCAGCAGCCCAAGGCCCCTGTGTGACCTGCTGAAACTGGGCTGAGGTTCTCCAGATGGCCAGGAACACTGCTCATGACAAGGATAAGTTCAGGATCGGCCCTTTCAACCACAGTTGAGGAAGCTGCTGAGGAAAGCCAACACTCCTCCTCATGGGAACATTCTTCTGTGCTGCTCTCCAAGAAAAGCCACAAACCTAAGAGCAAGTAGCATTGATGAGGAGAGATGGGGAATATTCCTACCTCAAGTGTAAACAGTTGCAGGACCTCCTCCACATCCTCCACTAAGTCAAGTGGAGGCCACCCACAACACCAGCAGAAGAAATCTTGATGAAAGTCCCCACCTATGCTCTTGCCAGTCATGTCTCCAGCAGCTCGCAGCGCTTGCACTACTGGGCAACTTACAGACCTTTCAACTCTTTTAAAGAATGACAGTGACGACACAAGTCACCTGTTTGGTATCTCCCTGCAGTCAATATCTTACACTGTGGATGTCTTCACCCTCACCCAGTCCCTTTCTCCATTTGTTTTATTACATAGTCACTCCTTTTCCTCCTGTTTTCTTTATCTATACTTTCTCTTTTCTTTTGGTGGGGAAGAATATAGAATTTCATTCATAATGAGCTAATATCCAACTAAAGGGGAAAAGTCAATAGAGAAAGGCATAACAGCTAGGTAAAGTATCTTTTTACTGGTACCAGTTTCGCAGTGGAAACTCCCAATGAGTTTGTGGAGGATAAAGGATGGTGAGTGTGCAGCACTGGGAGATGTTCTTGTGCAGCAGAGAGTAAACTACCTGGGGAAGAAGGTGAGCTTGCGATGTACAACTAAACAGCAGCAGCAGCAGGTTTGGCCTTAATCTCTAGCACAGATTTTCAGAATGACTTAGAATCGTACTGGACTCGTCTATGAGTCAGTTTATTCCTGGAGTAAAAGCACCCAGAGCATTTATATGATGATTCCACTTCGATCTCCTGCAAGCACATTGAGACTTGGAGACTCAAGTGGATTCTGTTCCTTCCTCCACATCTTCCCCGTTGCTGATCGTTCTAGAGATCCCCAGCAACATCCATGCAACTTCATAAGGACATAGTTTAAAAACAATGGATTGCACAAGCATACGGGGAAGGGATGGATTCCTTTCGTGGCTAAAGCACAGCAGGAGGCCCTCAAAGATTTAGGATCCATTCCCAGCTCTGCCCAAAAGTGTGAACAAATCATTCAATCTTTCCAAGCTTCCTCTTCTCCTTCAGGAAAGGGGAACAGTTACTTCATGGGGGCGCCTATGAGGATTAAAGCATACGATGTGAAGGAGGTGAGGGTTGTATTCCTAGATGTGTAACAGCGAGTATTCTCCTCGGCTTGCCAAATCTCCTTTACTCCTGCCAGAGATGGGACACGGCCTCCAGAGGTGGCAATTACAGCACTGCCAAGTATTGCAGCAATGTGTGGCACAGGGCACAGCAACCCTTCCTTGGCAGGGCGCCTCTCCAAACAGGGCTGAGCCGCACAAGTGCTCCGGGTAGGATAGGGCAGTGCCCCTGCAGGCAGCCCAACCCTGCCCAGACAGCGCTGGGTGGCTGCAGAACCAGAGCAGACAGCAGGCTCGCTGCCATGCTGCTGCCTCTGCTGCTGTAAACACGGTGGTGGAGCTCGGCACAGCCTGGACCAGCCCCTTCTCCAGCCAGCCCTCACCTCCAGACACAGCACTTGCCAAGAACCTGCCCCTGCTGCTGATATCCACCCACAGAGTCAGGGTTAGACACTTTTCCATGCGCCCCAACACGGATGGCTCTCCTGGGTACACCCCACCTGCACATATGACCCAGTGGCCCCCACATCTGCACACCTTTTCTCTGACCCACAGCCCCTCCGTGGCTTCTTGTGTGCCCTCTTGCCCTCGCACTCCACCTCTCTCACACACAGCTACACACCACCAAAGACAGCACCTCACGCCATGCAAAGGGTTCCCTCTCTTTTGGGACATGGCAATCCCAGGCACAAATACAGGTTGGGCGGAGAATGGTTGGAGAGCAGCCCTGAGGAGAAGGACTTGGGAGTACTCATGGATGAGAAGCTCAACATGAGCCGGCAGTGAGCGCTGGCAGCCCAGAAAGCCAACCTGGGCTGCATCAAAAGAAGCGTGACCAGCAGGTAGCAGGAGGTGATTCTGCCCCTCTACTGTGCACTGGAGAGCAGCCCTGAGGAGAAGGACTTGGGAGTACTCATGGATGAGAAGCTCAACATGAGCCGGCAGTGCGTGCTGGCAGCCCAGAAAGCCAACCGTATCCTGGGTTGCATCAAAAGAAGCATGACCAGCAGGTCGCAGGAGGTGATTCTGCCCCTCTACTCTGCACTTGTGAGACCCCACCTGGAGTCCTGTGTCCAGTTCTGGAATCCTCAACATAGAAAGGACATCGAACTGTTGGAACAGGTCCAGTGGAGGGCCACCATACATCCCGTATGGATTTTCATGCTGTCCAAGTCACTAGTGCTCTGCTGGCAGGACAAGTTACACTGTGGTTGCCAAATCAAGAAACAGATACCTTAGATCCTAGCTAGAGGTACGTGCAACTCTGCCCAGAATGGAGACTCAGGCTGCTTAGGGCTTTTATTCAGCTTATGCGTTTGTAAGCTTGTATTTAATGAATTAGCAAAAAGCCATTGTAATATTTATCTCTAGTTTTGCAGGAAAACATACATCAGGATCCCATTGTGTCTGATGCTGTGTGAAAATAGATCAAGAGCTGACCCTTGCACCAAAGAGAATATATCCTAAGTAAGCGAGAAGACACAACAACCAGTAAGTACTAGAGATGATGGCATTATGCAGAGCTGTTCTCTCCTCCTGCCTTACCACGTGAATTTACTTTTAAAATCTCTTATCATTCTTAACACTGCAGTGGGCAGCTTTATGCCTTCCTGCACTTTGGACATTAGAATAAAAAAACAGGTTTTTTCACTCTATCACGTTGGTGTCATAATCGGCTCTGTCTTGGTTTTCCCTGGCCTCCATCTCCAGCTTCTGGCCATGGGTAGTGCCTTTGGTGAGATCTCACCCCACTTTATGCCCTTTTCATTGTCACAAGGTCGGGTCACTTCCTTACAAGTGACCTGCTGTGGTCAAGGTTGTTTTCCTTGACCTGGTTTATTGCCTTTTAAATGTTTTAGTGTTTTGACTGTTTCTCAGGTTGAGCACAGGATGTTTGTTGCACTAGTAAGAGGTTAGTACTGTGAAACGTAGGGAGTGATATATGGATGGCTCATGCTTTCTTTTGGATTTAATTTTTCATCCTCTAGTGCTCTGTGGTGAAAGGAGTGTTTGCTGCTTGCCTAGGGAGACACCTGACATTTAGACTTTATCTTCTGTAAAGGCTTGGGCCAAAATTCTCTTCTCTGACTTTGGGAGTGGCAGAAAAGGACACACAGTTGAAGTGAAAGAGGGGACAAAGAGGCATTTGCACCCTTCTGGTTCCATGCTGCAGTAAGGAATCATACAGTCCTCTGACAAAAAATCGTTGCTCCAATATAAAGGGGGGTTTCATTGACCGGGCACCTTCCAATTTGCCCTGCAGAAACTCCTGAGTCCCATAGTACTCCTGAGCCTTGTGGTAAAGGAGAAGAAAAGAAGAGCCACAGCATCCTGCTATAATGGCCTAACCAGGGGAGTCCCCAGTACCTCTTTCTGGGGCTTTCACAGCTCCTGCATACTCAAGTAGAATATAAGGGCTGAAGAAAAGGGAAAGAATCTTGCCCTTGAATACTTTGTGCTCAAAGCCCTGAAATGCATAGGGGTTTCAATCTTTCTCTCACTCTCTCTTTTTTTTTTTTTTTTTCCCCTTTTTTTTTGGCTGAGACCTAATTTTGCGTTGTCCTAACCTGATTTGGCTGCCCCTGCCTCTGGCTGTAGCTCATGTCCTGAGCCAGTAATGTTGATTTAACAGAGACAGATCTGACAGGAGCAGAAAGAACAGGGAAAGGAGACCTTTCTGGAGATAACCCTCCAGTGTAAAACAGATAGGTGTATGAATCTTCCCATCTCCAGGGGCACTGAGGAGCAATGATCTCTCCCTCCAGAGCACACGCTTTCCAAGAACTGAGCACAGCGGCTTTCAGAAACTCTCTCCTTAGCTGCTTACAACTGTTTTGCTAGATGGGGCTAACACCAAGAGATGCTACAGGTATAGCTGGTCTTCCCATAGCCCTTCATTCTTGACTTTCCCTAGACAGAGCAGCCACAGCAGCAGAGGACAGTTCTGAAGGGGAGGGCAGCTCTGTGGGGTATATGAATGGTTGATCATAGGTCAAAGATGCCAGGAGAGGTTTCTTCTGTGAATGAAAGGCTGAAAGTTCATGTTCCCCACTCCTAATACACAATCTGTTAGTTTGCACTGCCTGTGCCCACACCTGTGCCTTCCCAAATCGGGTATCTGAATGACTGATGGCCCATTAATAGCCAAAAAGCCCCCTTGGCACAGTTGCTAAAAGACGTATGAACTTTCTGTAAATGGCACTGTTTTATAGTTGTTGGAATAGATGCTACTTAGCCATTTTTCCAATTTTAGATTAGGATTTTGTGTCTTCCTTGATGTGCTCAGTGTGAGAAAGGATCCGTATGGTTGCGTTCTGTGGTTGCCACTGCTGGCCTCCCTGTGGATAAGTAGTAACTGCTTGCAGAACTGTAGGTAAAGATCTTCTGCATAAATCTTTTACTTCAAGTATGATGGGCTGTAAAAGTTAGATCTGCAGCTTTTACTCCCTGCAAGATGGACAGAGTTATGTTCTGTCTAGCTCTTCTTTTTATCAGGAATTTCTCTGGAAGGTTGTGTCTATCAGGTAGATTCTTCATCGTACAGAAAGGTGAGCTTTCTAGTCGTGCTTTGAAAGGGGGCCTGGATGTCCTTGGTCTGATAGAATTTAGACTGTGTTTAATTTCCATTTCACTGAAATAAAATAGTATTTGTTTTAGAGATTTTGTGAAATACTGTTGTTGTTTTCTAGGCTGACCTTTAGAGGCTCTGTACTGCCGTGGCAGTATGTTGCTATGGGGATCACCTCACATGGGTGAGAGCATGAACCAGTACATAAAGATATACTGGGCGCTTTATGCTGCTCCTATTCAATGTTGCTGCACAATTGCAAATTTCTTCCAAAAAAATCTGGTAGGCTGACTCATAAATACATAGGGAGAGCTTGCTTCAACTGGCACCTTTTTTTTTCCTAACATTTTTTCTGCATTGTTTGGTGAGGGTAACTCTTTCATAAGTTAGTTGCTTAGGGTCGGTAGTGTCATGTATTTTGTTTTCTTCTAGCAAACGCAACTTGCAGCAAACTGAGGATAAATCCTGGAGAAGTCAGATTAAGTCAAGGGTTTAAGCTATATATATCTATGATGCAATAAAGTACTTTCTTCATTATTTCTTCTTCCTCTTTTTTTTTTTTTTTTTTACATCACTTGTAAGGTACAAGCGTGTCAGTGGTTAACTCCTGGAGAAATTCAATACAAATTCAGGAATACTTTGCTGTTGGACAGATGGCTGAAAGGAAATGATTAATCTACTAACCTTGGATTTAGGAGATACGAATTCGAGTCCCTTTTTGCTGCAGATTTTCCATGTGACACTGGTGCGTAAATATCCTAGAATATGGCCACTAGCCTTTCTGCTTGAGTTTGCAGACTGTAAAATAGCATCACCCTGTCTCTCAGGGCAAGGTGAGAAGAATGAAGGCACATGGACTCAGCTGGGTAACCCCGGTTCCTTTACAAGGGAGGCTGCAGGCCCATGACGGCAGGGTGAGCAGAAATCGACTGGGACAGTATGTGAATCGTGTGTGGGAGAGAAGGTGATGGCAAGTATTTTGTTACAGTTCTGGGGTGTTGTAGACATGTATTACAAACCGAGGCTGTTGGATGCTGCGGGGATGGGTACCACACCAGCGCCTGGCAAAAGCAAGGCTATTTTCAGGAAGCTAGAAGATAATTTGCAGCTGCTCATGCTGACACAGATTTTTCTATAGTTTCATGTCTTGAGGACACTTCTGTTCTGTATGGGCATAATTAGTGCCAGTGACCGTCTCCCAAGGGAGTGTCTGAACTGGAATGCAGCCATACTGAAGACACAGTATCATGAGAAGGTTATCTGAAGAAAACAGGCACATCCTACTAATCCCCCTACCTGTTCTCTTTCTCTACCCCCATATCCCATATGCAACCTCTTTTATATAGACCCAGGTTCTTACTAGTTCCTCAGCTACTCTGAAGGACAGAGCCGTTATTTGCCAAAACCTCTCTCCTTTGGAACCCTACACATAACATGAGAGACACCATAGGATGGTTATTAGAGCCACATCCATTCTTCCAACACCAACATACAATCCAAACGCACAAGTCCCACAAAAGGAGCCTTTGCATGTAGAGTGAACTTGTTAAACATGTATGATGGCCCCTCTAGTGACTAATCTACAGTGGTCCGTGTTGCTACACATGCTACCTTCAGATCATCCTAGAAGGCACAGACAAAGGCAGACAAACCCAGTGTTCTACATAGTCCCTTGCATACCTTCTGTAAAAGCCTTTCCCCTCCAAAACAGGGCTTCTCACCGCCTTTTTGATGAAAAATACATCTCGAAATGTATTTATTTGTTTTAAGTGAATCCAGAAACCAAGACTCCAAGCTGCTGTCATTTGCAATTTCCTGAGCTGACTCCACTTTTCTACACAATTCATCATTGCTTTCTTTGTGCTCTGCCTGCTCTACCCCCAAGAAACATTCAAAGACATTGAGTATAGGCCTTAAAGTACACATGTCTGCACATGGCTATCTCTAACATCCTGAGGCTATATAGGTTGAATTCTCCGGGATTTGGAGCTTGGGGGGGAATTGATCCAGCAGACGAGTCGCGGGCAGGGACTTGGAGAGGTGTTGCCAGGGTTGATATGTTGGAGAGAAAAATTGCAAACATTCCCCAGCAACTGGGATCATGGTCCATCTCCAAGAAGGGCTACACATCTGGGAAGAAACTGCCTGCGGGTAATTGGGTTTGCTGGAGTTGCCTCTCTAATTAATAAGTGATTTGACTTGGAGATTGGAAATAATAGTTGAAATGATGGCGTAAGCACAGGGGCATTGGGGCTGCGGCTGCTGTACTGTTAAGAAAGGACTTTCTGCACAGTCTAATGACACTATATGGCAGTTTGAGGAATGTGAAGTTGTTTGCCCAGGAGACCAACAATGTGATAATATTGGCATATAACCTTCTAGTATTTGAGTAATTAGTTGCTTAGCTACTTTGGATAGGTCATTATTTTGCAAACTGGAAACATTTGCAAGTGGTGATATTTTCCCCGGTATGGTGAAAGAGCTAAACCTATTCTGGCAGTGTTCAACTCCTAGAAATATATATGCATAAATTGTTTCTAATGAGACCATCTGCCTTTTATAGCCCCTTTGGAACTAAATAGTACCCAAAGACCACTCTGTCTTTTAGATATCTGTGGTCAGAAAGGCTGCTCCTGGCAATAAAAGTATATAGTTTTTTGCAGATAGAGAAGCTTTTTGATTTCTACATTTCAAGACGTGTGCTTGTGTGTGTCTGTGCACGCACCCATGGTGCTGCTTATATTTGTTAAAATTATTAGAAATCACTGGCCCAAATCTCTTAAGAGATAGCATCTGGTAACTCATCTGCTAAATTAGTATTTTCAAAGATAACAGAAAGTCCAATTTTTCACTTACAGGGCTGGGGGGAGCTTTGCAATGTTTCTTCACAGTGTCAGTATCTTCCCATATTTGCAAATGAAGAGCATTATTTTAAAGGAATATGCTCAACTTAAAATCACGGCTGGGTTGCTCAGACTCAGCGTCTCACATTGAAGTGCTCACATTTTGACTCTGGTGTAAAGCGGAGCGATGTGCAGGGCGCTGAGCCCATCTGGTCGCCCTGCAGATGAGGGACACCAAGGGGCTCAGCCCCTCGCAGGCTCCACACAACTGTCATCCTGGTGCCCGCATCAAGCCAAGGGAACAAGTTTCTTCTTTTACTTGTGTTCGTATGTACACCAATTACTACAAAAACAATTCAATAACCTTCCTCCTTGCCTTCTCTCGGCTGGACCAAGTGACAACAGAATCATCGGCTGCTTTTTTTCACAGCTAGTTTTCTTTCAGACAAATCCCCTTTCGAGCCCTTCTGTGGCAACACAGACCTTTAAAAAGCCTCCGCTGAATCTTTGTTTGTTGTTTTGCTCTGCGACCACGTGGATATATTGGCATCAGTCTGAGGCTTCCTCCAGTCACACTCCGTGTGGTTTCTCTTTAAGCGCTCCCTGCGGCTTCTGTCTGAGGAGATGGCCCCATGAGCTGGATGTGTCTCAGAGGGATGGTCTGCGCAGGGACAGCAAACCCACCCCACGGTGTTACCAGCAGCACCAAAGGGTGCTAAAATCGGCAAAACAGGGCTGCATGCATCACCTGCGTACACGATAATACGCGTTTTTGTCCTGTTGACTGCCTCCATCCCTCACCCTGCTCCCATCATGGCTGCAGGCCCTGTCAGATGCAGAGAAGCCTGGTGGGACCACCCTCCACTTGCTGCCCAGCCAGCCAGGGGCAGGGACAACAGGCAGGCTGTCATGTCCCCCAGCAGGTCACGAGGCCTGGCCTCTGGCCCCAGACTGACTGTGGTTGGGTACACTGGGTATAATGGGCACACTAGTGAGGGAGTGGTGGTCACTCAGCGAAACATCTGGTGAAGGTGGAGGGAGCATGCTGGGCTTACATGAGGGAGGAGGCCAGGCACTCGTTGCTGAGGTGCCCAGCTGTTGAACTGGGAGATCACCCAGGGACTGACAGTCTTGAGGCAGCTCTGCAAAACCTCTCTTCCCCAGGGGAGGCCATTGCCCTCAGCCTCCAGCATCTCCAGCCCCTTCAGAGCCCTGAGGCAGACAGGCACCCTGGACAAGCCCACGGCTGGGCACACCTGGCTCAGAGGAGCCGAGGAGCGGGACTTAACCCTCATCCCATCCTGGGAAGAGGAGGGGCAAGGGCAAAAGAAGCCAGAAAACCTAGTGTCAGCAGAGCCCTGAGCCTGTTTCTGGATTAGCTGAACTAAAAGCTGTCAGTGCCCCCAGGAGGGGCACATGGGAGGGATTTTTCAGGGTGTACCTGGTAGGTGACCAGCCCTGAGGCAGTCAGATGTTTCCATGATATTCTGTCTTGAATTAAATATTATCTGCCAGGTCATGTTAATTAACATTCCATCTGTCATAACACAGCAGGGTAGTGAGCTGGGGGGGGAAGGGGGATAAACACTTTCCTATTCACTACCTGCTGTTAATTAGTGGAGGAATTAAATAATAAAAATTTTTAAAAGGCTGTACTCTTTCTAAGCATTGGTGAATCAGTGCGTTGTGGTAACTCAGCTGCTTTGGGTGAATCTAAGCTCTCAACTATAGACAATATTAATCCAGAATTTAAGTCAAGGAACCTAGTGTATATTCTCATCTTAATTACAGCCTGACAGTAGCCATGCTCCGTACAGCTTGGGACAAATGCACACTTGGGAGGCTTAGGGTTGGAGTTTTTTCAGTCATCATCTCGGCACCCCAGGAAAAAAAAGATCTCTCCCTTTGAAACCTCGCTTGCCCTATTTCCTCTCAGAGGAAAGTTTTTCTGGAAAGTTTGATAAAATTCCTTTGGTGTTTTTAGAGCTGTAGCGCTTTGAAATGTATCTGAACTTTCCTTTAGAGAACTTTTTCTTTCTTTTCCTTTTTTTCCTGTCTCAGCTCAAACATGCTCCACAATTGCTTGGCCTTGTTGTGTACCTGTCTGAGGTAGGTTAACTAGCATAATAGGAATACCAATGAGGTAGAGGTTTGTCCTATTTTTTTTTCAAATGCAGAGAAATTCCTTTTCTCTTCTCAGGTCAGGTGTCCACTAATCACCACAGGATTTATTTTAACTTCCTTTACAGATAAGTATTTGGGCGCACCACTGCAAGAGATAATCTAACACGTGGGAGTTCCTACGAGGTAGATTGCTCTCCACTGAGTGTGCCCACCACCACAGCTGTGCCAGCTGTGAAAGCATTGGCGTGATCCTGCCTCACACAGGCACCTTCACATCAAGTTAACCAGCCACAGTTAGCTTTGATGGCTGCTGAAGCTACTTGTTTTGCTCTTTGGTAGGGTTGTTTTTGTACTTTTATCTACCCAGCTTTACTGCTACCTAAGCATTCACAGTAGAAGCGCTTTGCTAGTAGAGAGCAGTAGCAGTCCCTCACCTACAAAGCACCCTGATGCAGATACCGTGTGACTTAGCACTAAGAGGATAGCTCTGACAAAGAGCTTGGGCCCTGTTAATCTTTGTTCCTGAGATAATGGGTTTTTCAAGATATGGGGAGTGGGGAGAGAGAGTTTACTTGTTTCTTGAATATAATGGCTGGACTTGGTTTTGGTATTGTTTCCAGCAAAACACACTTTAAAGAGGAACTTTGCCTTTTTCTCAAGGAGTTTGTTTGTTTGCAAATACAGAGTCTTTATCAGCAAACCAGCTCTTCTGCAAATATGTGACTTAGTGTGGTTACAGCCATCCATACACAAAAGTTGCCATCTGGTTTGTAAACCGCAGCCCTGGGGATCAGAGGGGAACTTCCCTTGCAGCTTTTGTCAGAGCTTCAAGACGCCTTCCTTTGGACTGAGCCACAGCTCCGAGCCGCAGTAATGTCATTACACGTCTTTGTGCATTTCAGTGAAAGCCAGCAAAAGTTCACATCTTGGTCAAGAAAAGACAGCAGCCATTACATTAAATCAACATGAGCAAATTGCTTCTGTTGCATTGAGAATGGTGTGGCCGGCGTCACTGTTACGCACATGAATGAAATATTCAACCACAGGCAGGAAAAATAAAAGTTCAAAAGAAAATGTAAGACACAGGCAGAGCAGGGTCCCCTCTCTCCCTTCCTGTACAGAAGTGGACAATCAAAGATGGGCAGCAGGTGAGGAGCAGGGATGAATCTGTGGGACGTCCAAGAGCATGATGGGTTTATTCTCTTTCACTGGAGCTGTAATTTGCTCATGTGACAGGTCCCCTGGAGAAGGAGGGGGAAGTGACAAGACAAATGACTACTTTCATTTTCATAGGTTTGGGCACTGAAGGGAGGAATCCAAATTTGCAGAGCAGTTGCTGTCTTGTGGCGTTCCGCAGGGTAGGGACACCAGTAGGAATTTTTACTCCTTACCATCTCCAACAAAGGGGCGGACTCACCAGAAAATACTGAGCAGAATGTAATATCACAGGTAGAAAAAGCAGTTACATTTTGGAAAACCGATCTTCTCTGTGCTGCCGTGTACCTTGTCTGTAATCAGCCTGAGAGTTTGAGATGGAGAGATGAGCAGGAATACCCTTGACTTAGTGGGTTGGTTCTGGACGTACACTTCTGGCCATGCTTGCGTCTCACCGCTCCACCTACGAGCAAGAACTGTGTGCCCTCTTGCTCTTTCAGTCTCACACCAGGCAACTGAACACCAGACAGGTAAATTTTGGTCTTCAGACAGCGCAGACTCCTAAACTGCTGGCCTTTCTTCAGCACCTCTCTTACAAAGACCCACGTTTCAGGCGGCAAGCGAAGCGATGTGTTTTGACGCAGAGTGCATGTACAGTTCAGCTTTGGCTGTCGGACGATTGTGGCTATCTTAAACAATGCAATCACAGTCCCACTAGCAGCATTAATGGGAAAATGTTCTCGCAATCAGCTTTCTGAAGGTTACACTGGTAATTTTCCACCCTCTGCACAGCCTTAGGTAAGCTGTGAGAAGGGGGGGGGGCGTCCACATGTGCTGTGTGTATCTGAGCACAGGGATAGGGCTCCGCTTCAGTTTTTCTTCCTCAAGTATCTACATTTGGACATGAAGAATGTAAGCAGCAGTAACAATTTTTCTCTGAAAAATTTATTTCTGGTGTCATAATAAAGTCGGGAGGGAAATTGTCTTCACCCCCCCACCTGCCAGCACAGACAACACTCACAGATTACTAGAAATAGCAATCCCTCCAATAAACCCTGCTGTTAAAATGTTACATAAAGCACAATGATTGACGGGATCCTCTCTTCGTCTTCCCCTTCTGCCTTTTCTTCTTGGTCTTCAGTTTCAGCTCTATCACCATAGGGCTGTTCCAGCCCTTCCTGATTTTATTTTATCCTCTCTTTGCACAAAGACTGTTTTCTTTTTGGACTTGTCCCTGTTCCCCAAACTATTTTTACCAGTTCCACCTCAGTCTCTTCCCACTCTGACTCACTGCTGGGAATCCTCTCTTGGTTCATTCCTCCTTCCCTCCTCCCCACAGCGTCACTCCTCCTCTGCTTAGAGGTCAGAGCACGCTTCTCCTTCCCGGCTATAAAAAAAAAAAGGGACATCTTGGAAATCTAATGCCCGGGGGCGGGTCAGCGGTTGCTCCTTCCAAAAGCAGAGCAAACAGGCTTCCCTGGCTTTCACAGGGCTTAGCCAAAGTTCCCATCGCTCATGAGGCATCTGCACTGAAGGGGGAAGAAGTGTCCTTAGCAGTTCTGCTTGGTCCCTCTGCGTTGTCCTTCAGATGCTGGGCATCTGCCAAAGGGGACTGAGCACTGGGTGGGAGCTGGTGTGCTGTCGACCCCCTGCATGGTCAGAGACAGCTTCTCCCTGCAGCCGACCACCTTCAAAGGCAAAACTCCTTTCCTCACCCCTGCCTCCTGACATTGCTCACGCAAAGTGGTTCTCCTCGTCCTGTTAATAAATCTTTCAAAGGCAATAAATCTCCACTTCTTTTAATAATTCATTTTCATCCAACCAGATCTGACCAGGTGGGTGTTCAGGCTCTTGCTTTTCTCCTGGGACTTTCTGGATGGCAAGGAGCTCTGAATGGCACCATTTAAAAATACCCATGCTCGCACACCTGCCCTCAGCCTCCCTCGCTGCCTGGGAGTCGTTCCCTTGGTTCTGCCTGCCTGTCAGCAGAAGCTGTGTCTTTAAGAGCTGCATCCTTTCCCCTCCCGGTGCCATGCCTCTGGGGTTGTGCTCTCCCTCCCCCAGACCTTAGATTCCCTCTCTGCAGGATGTCAGCTGTCCTCCTTGTCTCCTCCCTTCAGTGGGATGGCTTCCTCTGCTCTTACTGTGATAAGAGTTTGTTTTCTTCTCCAACATACCCTGGGCTACTGCCGCTCTCTGCATTTTTCTGCTTTGATACCTGCATTTATGTTCTAATTTCTCTCTCTCTCCTGGGGCCATACTGCTTTTCTTTTCTCACCCAAAGAGGCTCTGCCGTAAAGACAGGTATAACTAATAGGACTGGGCTCCGCCGATGAAGCAGAGTTCAATTTACCCTTTGCGGAGATCATATGGAATCGGGTGCAGGCAAGCAACATCAGGCTAAGATTTATGTGGGACTGCTTGTCTAAATGGCTTCCCTACTTCCTTATTTCCATGGAGCAAGGAAGCTGCCAACATCTGCTCTGTGCCTGATACCGCCTCCAATTCCACCAGCAGAAACTTTTTCCCAAGAAACAGGAGCAGTTAATTTCCCAGGCTGGTGGGGTTTTTTTGTATCAGGGGCTCAGTTTCCACCAGGGAGATAGATAGGTGCAGGGTGTGGGTTAGCTCTGCAACTCCTGGCTGCTTGCAGCCTGTGTGAGCAGTGGAAATCCTTTGCTCCAGGCAGCTCTCCAAACGGAAGGGGAGACACAGAGCCTGAGGTCAGCCCTCTCAGAAGCTGCCCATGGTGGGCACAAGGACAGAGGAGCTCTTGCTTTGCTCGAGCACCATGCGTTTCAGCATTCCCCTGTCCTCTCCAGAGAGAAATCCCACCATTGTTTCCATTGCAGCTGTTGTGCAGGTCTGATAGGAGATCTGATGCTTCTGTGGAAGTTCTGTCTCCTGGAGGGTGGCATGCAGCCACTGGAGAGCAGGCAGCAGGGCCACAGGGCAGGATGCCCACCACTGGGGGCTGAAGGAAAACTCCAAAGAGCCACAGACCCACAGAGACTTATATACCCAGGATTCAACTAGAGAGAAATTTGGGTTTATACCTCCAAGTCACGTGTTCAGCAGCTTTTGAAATGTGCACTAAAGCTGTTGGGTGTCACACGCGGCCCCCTGTCTGGCTGTGCAAGCGTCCTGGGGTTTTACTGTGCAGATACTCCCGCCTTCGGATGGAAGGGGACGTTGAAACTATTGAAAAATAGGCTGACTCTCTACTAGCCCTGTAACAAAATAAATCGAGGGGAATGTGTTAACTTTTGTTTTATTTAACTTTGCCAACTTTCAAGTCAGCTCTCAAGCACCCAGAAGGTTTTAGAAAATGTTTAATCTAGCTCAGACAATTTCCTGAACTCCCTAACTGGACCACCCCACTTTCTGAAACGCTGCCAAAAAGGCCTCAGCTACTCACAGGCTCCGGCCGCGCTGCTCTTTCACAACTTCTCGCTGTCCTCTCACCCCCAACCCTCGAGCCGTTGTGAAAGCCTTAATATAGCCCAGAAACAGGAACCTCCTGGACCTCGCTGCCAGTGCCTGATGAAGCAAGCCCTGCCAACAGCCACCGACGTGCCCGGCTAAACAGCTGCCACGGCATGCTTCCAGGCAAGAGCACACAGCCTGCCTGCACTACCTTGCCTGCTCCAGGTGTGCCTTGCCCACCCTCTGGGCTCCCCGTGCCCATGGGGAGAGCCTCTGAGCTCTGTGTCCATCCCTGGAGAGCCCGGGGATGCTCCCTGTTGTTGGTGTTGACGGTGGTGTGGTGTTTCTTCACCCTGGCTCTCATGCTAGGTTTGCTGTCCTGATGCCTCTGGTGCCCTCGGCACAAAGTGGCAGGGGCTGTATCTCAGGGTCATGGGACAGACACGATGGTGAGGGTCACCCCTCTCCTGTCACCTTCCTCACCACTGCATGCTGTCTATGCAGCTGCCCCAGGGCAGGGAGCATGCATGGCACACGAGGATGCTGTGCTGCTGCCAGAGACGTCAAAGACACAGCTTTCAGGCCTTAAAAATGATGTATTTTTCCAGCAGGGCCAGAGCATAGCACAGTTTTAACCGCCTGCAGCTCACTGGGGGTTTAGTCACTCTCCCACTAAATGATGCTTGCTATTTGGGGGCTTATCACCATGTGATAAAAGTTTCCTCCTGAAACTTAGTTTCCTGCTCTTCTCGTGTGCCTCCCTCTGTTGTCCACCCACGCCATGGGCTCCAAATAAGGGCAGCAAGCTCCCTAAAGCTCTCCACCACCTACTCATCACCCTGCTGTCCTTCCTCCCCTGCCTGCTTGCTCTGTCCCCTCTTGGTCACAGAGGAAGCAGGAGGACAAGAAAAACTGGCTGGCCTTTTCCAGGGATTTCTGGAGGGATTTGCTCTCTTTCTCTCCCCAGACACGACTGGCCCATCTTTAAAATTTTTACTGGAAGAGATGTCATTCTGCTGCAAACTCAAATGAAATAAGAAGTCTGGGGGAAGAGGATAAAGGCAGCAGTAAGAAAAGTGTCGAATTAAACTGCTAGGGTCACACGTCTGTCTGCAGCTTCTTGATGGCTAAAACCGTCAGAGCTCATCAGAAGTCATCTGAAACCCATGGGGCCAGAGCTAGCCCCGCAGCACAGCCTTGCAGAGGGATGCTGAGTCCCAGTGAGTGCAGGAAGGGGGGCGGCATTCCCAGCTTCCCAGGCAGGGCTGGGGGGAGTGATGAAATCTTCAGGACACGGGGCTTTCCTCCCCACTCTCTGGGGAGGCAGCTCTGCTGCTGAGGGGAGACACTGCCAGTAGGGAAGAGCAATTTTCTCAAACTCTTGCCAGGGGCAAGGGCTTTCCTGGGGGCAGAGCCATCTGGGACTTGTAGGGTTGGGTTTCACCCGCTCAAGATGGCTGGTTCTCCTTGGGTCTTGTAGGTGCGGTACCGCTCTCGGGAGGTTAAACCT
This sequence comes from Thinocorus orbignyianus, assembly GCA_013400375.1. Lineage (NCBI taxonomy): Eukaryota > Metazoa > Chordata > Aves > Ciconiiformes > Thinocoridae > Thinocorus > Thinocorus orbignyianus. The sequence continues at coordinate 94,454 of VXBW01008083.1, read as the reverse complement.
CCTACTTCCACACGCTGGAAGCCGCTGCTCCGAGCGTGATGGCACACAGGGTCTTCCACAGCTTCAGTCAAGGAGTTATTGCTCAGATATAATTTCCCTGTCCTTCACAGAATTATTGCAGGAGGGAGAGGATTAGTAGGTATGCAAATCACAGCGGGTGGGGGAGGGAGGGAGAGCTATACTAAAAAATTAATAAATGCCACGGTGGTTTTGCTGTTCAGGCTCTCCGGTGCCTTTTTAGGAAAACTAATTTGTTTGCAGGGGTGACTGCAGGTCTGATGGGAAGAGGGAGCCAGCCTTCTCCCTCCTGGCTCCTGCGCTGGGTCAGTTAGCAGCGCAGCTGGGGCACAGCTGGGGCTGGGGACAAGGAGGCAGCACCCCGCTGTGCACACACACACGTACACACACCCTCATCGGGTGCTGGGGGCTGAGGAGAGAAGGAGGTAGATGATGGCAGGAGCCCAGGAAAGGCTCCCTGTAAAGCCAGCATCTAAGCGAGCGGGGGAAGGCACTCCTCAGTGTCTCCATCCCCGCTGAGACTGACTGCGGTCCCTGACACGCTGGGCTGTGTGGAGACCTCATGCCATGCTGCAGCCTCACCACACGCCTGCTTCCTCTCCTCTGGTTGTCATCTGTGGGTGGCCAGCTATCTTTCCTTCACCCTGGGTACCTCCCCAGTCACCCTCTCCCAGCTCCCAGCTCCCTGCCCGGGTCTGATTTAAAGGGGAGGCAGCACATCTGCACCCTCACATCACCGAACCAGAGAGGGTACACACTGCTGCAGGGGGCTAATGGCAAGCTAGAGTGATTTGGATAAGCCCCTTAGTGCCCGATCTCAATTTCTAAATAAATCTGCTTTAAATTACATTGATTTATGATTCACATATTTTTTATGTGATCAGTCAGCGGTGCTGCAAAACCTTCAGGCACTTAAGGTGTTTCTAATCTCCCCATCCTGTCAGATGGAGGCACCACTTTAAAAAAAGGCTTGGGTTTAACCCCTGAATCCACCAGCCACTCAGCCAGACTGTCAGACCAGCCAGAAGCCTGTCTCCTGTCCTCTTACGGGGGCTGTCTCTTTTCCTGGCTCTTGTACGTCATGGTAGCCAGGTGTGATCATTGTGTAGATCATCCAGCATCTCCGGGGTCCCCTGCTGTCACTCCAGGACACTTAACGTGAAACTGGGGTGAGGATCTTTTGGACACTGGCTGTGACAGTACACATCTCTAGGAGCTTACATTTTAACATTTGTACCAGGAAATCATCTTTTTCAGTGTCACAGGGTTAGACAAATACCTGATAAAGAAATAAACCTGTCAAATAAATTCACTTTACAAAAAGACTGAGCCCTGCAGAAGTCTCCGTTGTGTATTTAAAAAAAAAAAAGAAATGCCTTACGCCTTCACAAACAGACTGCCTGGGATACCACATTCCTCTGTGCTCGGGAGCCGCCAGCAGCAGGAGAGAGATCGTCCTTGGGGCTGTTTTTGCTGCGATTCAGCACCAGCTGCCGTACAGACCCACTCTCCTCCTCCTCCTCCTTCTCCTCCAGCGCCAACTGGGCAAGGGTCAGGGCTGGCTCACCTTGCTCTGGCCTCCAAAGCCACCCCGAGGGCCCCACCGAGCACTGAGCGTTACCACAGGTGAAGTTCAGCCAAACACGGTGCGGGAGAGACTGTAAGGTTGTGAGGAACTTTGTCGGATGTGTGAAGCCCTGGCAAGGCGAACACGGGCTGAGCACAAGGCTGCATCTCCCAGATGACATGTAGCTGCAGAAATAAAGCTGGGAAAGGGTTTTCTGGATTACTCCAGCCCACACCGCCCTGGGCACGGCTCCTGCTGCACCCATGGAATAGCCCAAGCGGGAACGCTGGGGCAGCAGTGGTTTGCTTTCCTCCTGACGGCGCTTGTTTACTATTAAATAACCTTGAAGACAGAGACGCTGCGTTGTGTCCACAGAGCCCTGAGCTGGTCTGAGCCACTGGTTTCTCCAGAATAACGTGCCCTCCCTTCCCCGGTGTTTCCCAACAGCAAGAGCTGGTGCTTGCCACTGCCCAGGGCACTGGCTCCCAGAGTAACAAGGTACCTTTCTGCTGCAGTGTATTTGCATCTCTTTGTTGACTTTGCTAATCAAGCTCTCTCCAGAGCCTTTGAAAAGAGTGGCAATCAAAGGCACACTGGCTCTTCAGGCATGACAGCCATTGCAGGAGAGGTAACCCCTCGGGGACCAGGCACTTTTTGGTCACTGGACCATTAAGGGCTGCCTGGGGAGCTGATGGATGGGCTGAGCATCCAAGCTCGAGGAGGCATGAGCTCAGCCATCTTTCTGAGCCAAGGTAATGCCACACTGCCACCAAAAGGGCAACACTTTGTTGCCCATCCCTGACCCCTTGCCCTGCTTCCACAGCCACTGCCTCCTCCCTTTGCAGGGGGTGCTCACCCATGCTGTACCCCTCTTCCCTGAGGGTCTCCTGGGTCTGGCTTCAGCTGAGTTAGTGAGTACAACCAGCTTGTAGGGATCCCAGCTGGGACCACCCTATCCAGTAGCAGCAGTCCCTGAGATGGACCCTGTTCTGTCACATAGCTGTCACCATCTGCTGAGCTGGCCCCACAGCAAAGTATCCCAAATCCCCTGGTACTCACAGCAGCCAGTGGGTAGAACAGGTAGGGTCCCTGGGCTGGGGAAGCCACATCGGCCAGGGCAGCTACAAAGCCACCCACGTGAGGTGGAGCTAAGAGGCAAAAGGATGAACTCCTCCTCACTCTGTGCCTTCTCCTCTCCCATGCTTTCATCTGCATGGAAACCCAAAGCAGAGCCCAGTTTAACACTGTCCATGGGTTTGCCCAATTCAGAAAGGGGATATTTTTGTGTAGATGGGCGTATCACAAAGATACTCAAGACTGGTAATTTCCCCTAAGATGCCATGGTGGGGGAAGATAAGATATCCAGCTTCAAACCATTTGTTTCAGTTCCCCTGGCACTTTATGCTACGGATTTCAGCGCCTCAGCAAGGGAGCCCGGGCCTGGCCCCGCTGAGCGATCAGACACCAAAAGCCCATCAGATTCCTGTGGTGATGGAGAAACTTCCCCTGAACAAGCACTTGCAGACCACTGACCTGACACGTGGCAGCCGCAGCCCAGGTCTCTCCCGCTCCCAGCACTGGGCTCTGTCAGGAACAGCGGCGGTTTGGGAGCATCCAGACCAGGCTGTTAGGGAAGGGTCCCTTTGGTGCATCTTGGCTCCAGCTCTGAATTTGCATACTGTATTTGCCAAGGGTTATTAGTGTTGATCAGCTGTTAAATAATCTGCCCTTTTCATTTCAGGAGGCCTGTCAGGCCTTGCCTCCGCGCAGGCTGTACGTGAATAGGAGTTTTATGGCATATTGGAAAAAAGGGGGTTCATTAGAGAGGCTTTTCTTTGAAATTTCGACAGCTACAAATACTAAGCGCCGTCTCTGACATGATGACCGTCTGCCACATGTGTTGCCTAACCCTCTACATCCTCGGCGTGCGAAAATGGCTGCAGCCATGGAGCAGTGGAAAATCGGGCTAGGGCCCCGACGGCACTCCTCATCGTGCCAGGCAAGGACCTGGGAGAGGAGATGAAGATGGAACAGGTTGCCCAGGGAAGCTGTTGATGCCCCATCTCTGGAAGTGTTCAAGGCCAGGCTGGATGGGGCTTTGAACAACCTGCTCTAGGGAGAGGTGTCCCTGCCCACGGCAGGGGGGTTGGAACTTGATGATCTTTAAGGTCCCTTCCAACTCTAACCATTCTATGATTCTATGATTATGATCAGGATGGATTCCACATTAAAAAAAATGAAATTATCCCCTGCGTGCAGGTTTTAAAACCAGCCTCACCCTGCCCTGCACCTGCAGGGATGCAGACTTTTGGGGTGATTTATGGCTGCGTTTCACCATCTCCAGCTTCAGCTGTGTTTCTTCAGGGCCATAAACCCTTTGCAATTAGCCAGCGACAGGAGCTCCTGAGCTTGGAGAGGCTTGGAGAGGCTTGGAGCGCAGGCCAGGGGTTCGGAAGGGGTGGCTTGTGACTCATAAGGAAGCAGCAGGGTGAGGTAAGAACCGCATTTGGCCTCACGGTTAGGCAACACCGTCAAAGGCTTCTGGAAATTGACAGAAAAAGCCAGGAAAAAAAAATAACTAGAGGACTGAGGGGAACTGCAATAACCAGCTGGTTCCCACACGTGTAATTATGCCCAATATCCTATAAATTGTTAAAAGAGCCAGAGAGGAATGAAAAAATACGGATGCGGCGGGGAGCTGAAGAGGGTTTTGATATGCATACTGACTAGAACAGCCCAATAGGAAAAAGCTGTGCTGCTTTGTGGGCCAAGGACCATTACTGTTACCAGCAAGTGAACTAAAACACCTGCCTGCAGGACATCAGTGGGTGTCAAGGCAGTACCTGCAGGGAGCAGGGAGGCCAGGGGACCTGCCACGGCCACGTTTCTCCCAGCTGTGCCAGAGAGGTATCCATAAGACAAGAGGATGGCAGCAGATACCACACTGGGCACGCTTTTTCTTTCACCACCCTTCTAAGGGGAAAGAAAGAAAAGCACCTACGAAAACCAAACTATTTGACTGTAACAAACCATGAGATGTGGAATTAGCTGTCTGGCCCTTGCTCACCTCGCTGGTGCAGCAAGCGACTCAGTGATACCTTCCTGGTACTGCCTGTGTCATCAGGAGACAAAGTCAGCAGCTAAAATTGAAGAATTGATTTGTACATTAAATAGGTATTCCTGCTCAATTATTGGCAGGTTTGTTAATGGATTACTCTTTAAACAATTCTGATATTTTAAATTACATATTATTTTATAGGTGCACATTTACTCAAAAAAAAGAGCCCCCCTTGCATCTATTAACATATTAAAGAGAAAATAAAACATCCAGAATGATATAATGCACAATGTGGCATTACTCTGGGTGCTTCCTAAGCTAGGGAAATCTTATTTGTTTAATAATAAGTTGGTCATGAATATGCAAATCTGCATCAGTGCAGTACCTCACTGCTGTCACTATTAATGAGTTGCAAATTAATGTGACAACAAAAGGAAAATCTATTTAGTAGCAGAATTGTGGTTCGTACCTGGCTCAAGAGAGCAACTGTCTACAGCCACGTTGGTCTGATGGAGCAAAATGTGCACATGCTGTGGACAAGGTCTGCTTCAGGGCTGGCAAACCAGAAATAAGCAACCCACTGCCTGCACCCCCCAAGGGTAGAAGGCAGCGTCGCTCCTAATGATCCATCACGCTTAACTTGCAGTAAAAATACAATTTCTTCACCCTGCAATCACGATGAACCCATGCATAGCACACTAACGGGTGAGATGCAGAACAGGCAGGATTGATGTAGATGGGAAGACAGCGTGGACATCTAGACACAGTACTTAAAGAGAACTTCATCTTCTTCAGATCTGTTTGGGGATTTTTTTCCCCTGACAACACTACAGGCTCACAATGTGAAACTTGTTGGATTCCATTTCTTCTCCTGCCCCTTCTAGCAGAAATGTGGTGGTGAATAAGCCCATTGAGAAGACCTAATCTATGTCTTCATGACTGTGGCATTCAACTCCTCTGTCTTGCATAGTGGTGCCAAGCCCTCTCCTACCAACACTGGACCCATACTGAACTTAAAATATGATGCTCTGTAAACAATTTTAAACAGATACAATACTATTTTATGCAGTTAGGTTTCATCTGTACAAGTTTAAAGTAGCAACGTGTGCCTTTTTCCTGTATGAACTGAAGAAATGATGCTGAATGTTTACCAGCAGCCCCACAGAGCCTGGGAATGGCAGCTGGCTGGATTTACTACTCCCTGACACCTTGTTCATATTAATGCACGAATGATGGGTCTCATCTATAGTTTTGTTATTTAACACAGAAATGAAGGGAGGAATCAGCTTCAAACTCTTTGATTCATGGAGTGAGCTTGGCCCCTGGGAGCAGTTCTTAAGACAATTTCCATTCTGCTCCTTCGGCCCTGCAAACTAGAAGCTGGATCAGGCTTCCAGCAAGCATCTGGGCTCTGCCTATAGCAGATTCCTCCCCAAAGAGCACAAACAAGGACCAAATGCCTCTGGCCCTTGTTTGCCACGCACTCTATCAGTGTCTTTAGCACAAGCCTCCAACTAGGTCACCAGAGCAAAACAGGAGATCAGAGAAGCGTGTCTGGCAAGGAGCAATAACCCAAATAGGAAAAACCCAAGGCTGACCCACTACGTAGAACCCAGTCCTCTTGGGTAAGGCAAGAAGGTGGAGTTGAATATTTTGCAGTCCTCAGCAACATCACTTATTTCGGGGAAAAACCTCCCAGCACCGCCTGTGCTGTGGTTTACCCCCAACCCCGGGCGGGTATTTCCTGGGATTTCCCAGCCAGCACCAAGTGAAAGCTCGACAGAGGAAACTCCCTTCAGTAAGGCTTAACCTGCCTCCTCGAGCTGGAGACAGGGACTGTTGCACCAGTGGTTCCCCGAGGCAGCACAACCTCCCAGCCAAGCAAAGCCAAGCGATAAGCAGTGGAAATTCAAGGAAACACCTTGGCATGGGGCCCCAACAGCATCAACGCTGCACTTTCGCCTTGCAGAAGGCAGGACACAGGATTGACGGGGTTTTACCATCCCCAAAGGCTGCGTTTCTGTTTCCTTATTTTTTATTAACCTGGAGCAACTCCAGCAGCGCGAAGCCAGCATCTTTGGCCCAAGGATGGGAAAGCGCTTTAAAGGGAGAGCAGCATCAGTCCAGAAGTTGAAATGCTGACCGCCAAGCACCCTTCCCAGCCCTGCCCTGCTGGTTGGAGTTAGCTCAGTCCCCCGCTCTGCCCCGTGCAGGATTCAGCCCGTCCCAATGCTGGCAAGGCAGCCAGCTTTTCCACCGCCTTGCCTACGCTTGCTGTCAAATGAGTTCGCTCCCCACTGGCACGCTGCCATCCCTCCTCTCCCCAGGGGAACTATCCCCCTGGGCTTGCCCGTTGCAAAACTACACGCACAGCCAGCCTCTCCCGTGGCAGTCTCTCCCAAAACACCTAGAATAGGGTCAGCCAAGCCAGCCCTGTGTTCCCAGCAGCACGGGGTGCTGCCCTCCTCCATCGCTGAAACCTCCATGCTCTCTCCAGCACCCCGGCAACAGCAAAGCCTCTTTAAAATTAAAAAAGTCCATCCCGGGAGGTAAAACGGTTGCGTTATGTCAAGGGACAGCACCCCAAACACCAGGTGTTCCCCACCACGTCCCTATGCTCAGAGCACAAGCCCCGGGGCAGGCAGACGCTTGCGTTACAGCAGAGTGAGGCTGTTACTGTATCCGAGCAGGGGAGAAAGCGCCAGCGTGGAGAAGGCCCAACTGTACCCGGTGGAGCTGGGGGAAAGCTGACTAAGCGGAGACGTGTGGAGAGCACGTGCTCTCGAGATCTTTTGAGGAGCAGCTGGCCAAAAAGAGGAAGCTGCCTCAATCTGCTGTTTGCCTGCGGGCCAGGGCGAGAAGCGAGGTGGCTGCCATGCACCCCTGGAGGGGGCACGGAGCTGGTTTATGCACAGCTCCAGCCATCCAACCACATTACGCAGCTGATCAGATAAAAGTCATCTGTAACAATCGCTTTTAACGTTCCCCCTTGCTTTAGTTTTTCGGGCCTACCTCTGTAGGAAAATCTCTTTTTTCCAGGAAATACAGGGGTTAAAAGCAGCCAGCACTGGAGAGTAGGGAGGTCTGTGTTTCAGTTCCTTGCAGAGCTGGGGGCTGGCTTAAAAGGAAACCCAGGGTGTGCATGTAAGCCATACAGAAGAGACCATCATCATCCTTATCCAAAGCCTGGTAAAGGTTTCAGTTGCTGTATTAGGACTTAAAATTCTCTGTCCTGCAGCAAGATGGGACTTCGGGTACCAGCAGCAGACAGCTATTGGACCACTCTCTTGCCTCTTGGCTCAACAACTACAAGATCACCCTACACCAGAAGCAGCCCTGCACACTGCGAGCCACACAGTGCAAACCTTTGGCAGGCCTAAGACTCGATGGCAACACACCAGGAGAGGCATCAGCTCTTGTGCCTTTCCCTCTGGGGCACCTTCAGGAATGAGGTATCATTCTCTCTTACCTTCAGGACGAGGGTAATTCACATCCTTTCTTAAGCTCCCCCAAAAACAAAGATCTAACCTGCAGCACACTGTCCATCAAGCACAACCTGAGCCTCACTGCCTCAGATGAACTTACTTTCTCCCAATGGTTTTCTCAGAGGAACCAGGTGCTCTGCTGGAGACGTTTTTGGTGGGTGTCCTGGTCCTCATCAGAAGAGCAGTATGATTTAAACGTCTCAGCCCAAGAGTTTGGCTATCATGGGATATACTAGTGTTAAAACCAGCCCCAAAGCAAAACTCAAAAGAGTTTGGGTTCACAGCAAGAACTTCTTTCCACAAGTCGAAGAGCAGACCCAGACCCTTAAGAGAGGGCCTGCCCAAGCCCAGGGAGCCCAGGCTCTTAGATGCAAGGTCCCAAGCTGTGTAAAAGTGACATTCTGGTCACTGACCCTTTAGATCCCCCCGAAGTGTGCTGATAGCTTTAATGTTCCACATTAAAACTAAAGCATATTCCCTGGTACTATCTTCCTCCCCTCTGTAGACACCACTGAAAGGAGAATTCAGTCAATTCAACTTAAAACGACGACAAAGGAGAGGAAATAATTGAACCTATTCACAATTCTTTAACTAAAAGGCGGTGGAGGAAGAACTGTGAATACCGCTTTCAAACCTCTGTCCCACAAAAGGCACCCGCTCGATGTTTTCTTGTAACCTTGAATTCAGAAAGCCGATGCAGATTCCACCTCAGATTTCATCAGCCGCTCGCCGGCACCTGTGCCAGCTCCGCTCCGCCTGGGGAGCCGCACGCGGAGCCTCCTTTCATAAACATTAATGAGTCGGAGCTCATTTCGCAACCAGGCACGGAATTAACGGGGGAGTCGCTTTAGCTTCTTCATTTCTCAACAGTTTTATTGCCTTTAAGAAAATTTTTGTAAAATATAAATACAAAGGCAGGAGATTTACTTACAAAGTTAAAACACAGATCTCAAACATAAACACACAATTCAGAAAATTTAGTTTATGTACAGTTTTTCAAGCAACTTCAACATATGTTAGTTTTTCAATATTTTACAAGGTACAGAAAAAATAGTTCAAAGTCTTCTTTAAATAAAGAGCATAAAATGTTTAAACATATATAAACAATCCGGTTTGATGTGTGAAAACTAAATTTCACAGCTTTTAAATTAGGATATAAAAGTTCTTACAATTAGTTGATGCGTATGGATATGGTTTAATTTATATTACAAACTACTGAATTATATTCAGTAGTGCTTACCTGGCCAAAGCAGGTAATTCTGTAAACAAAAAACCAAAAATAATATCACCAAGTGCCTTACCGAATTCTATCTCCCAAACAAGCCACACGACTTTGATCACATCACCTAGAAAAAGTATGTTCCGTGTAATCAGTGCTTTGTATGAAACAAAGTCAATGTGTGGGTGTGTTCTTTTAAAAAAAAAAAAATGTGTTCCGAGTAATAACAAACTTATCCCAAAGCCTGTGTGCATTTAAAGAAACATTATATAACAATTTTGTAAAAACTGATCGAAGTTAAAAAAAAATTTCTTCCAAAATCCATCCAACTGGAATTCAGATCTCTTATATAAAGGAAAGATATTTTCATATTTAATAGTGTCCTTTCTTTACAGAAACAATTTTGCATTTGAACACATATACATAAAGAAGTAACTGTATAGAGCACTGTACATTAAACGGCCTGATGGTTCACCAGAGGATATCGAAGGGAGGGTCCTCGTGCGGATGCAACCAGTGAAGCGAGGAGCCCAGCAAAGTCTTGAGCTCGCTTGTAAACTCCACCAAGTCCAACAGCTCTTTGCTCTCCGGGTTAAAAGCTTCGAGGTCCGTGGCGCAAGAGAACAACTGGCTGAGGGAAGTCTGTTTGTAAAACTCTGCCTCCGTGATGGTGACGACTTCCAGATTGGGGAAGTTGCAGCGGAAGATGCGGGATGACATTTTTAGCCTCTTCACCACGTCCGAGAGCAGAAGCCAGTTCCGTGGTCTGTGGAAGCGAAGGAGAAAGAGGCTCCAGTAACTGTCAGCAAGTCACGGGCTTCTTGACGCCGTGTGACAAACCCTCCCCGACTGGACCCGTGCAAACAACCCCCTGAAATCACGACCATCACCCAGGGGGGTGAATATAACCAGTGTGGAGGCATGTACAGCATTTACAGTACCACTGCCCGCTGCTTTGGGGAAGGAGGGGGACCAGACACACAAGGGGCACTGGAGCTGATAAACCCAGGGCTTGTGAGTGCACACGTGGGTCAGGAGCCATCCCAACGGCTGCTCACACAGGCAAAGATTCGCCAAGCTGAGCCCTGCTCCCATCTAGCAAGTTAGGAGATGGCCCAGAGTTATCATCAGGACGTTTCAGCACCTCTGACTTCCAGAGATGCCAGTATCAAACACAAGCCAACTAAGAGGCTTCTTCTCAGATTAGGAATACAATTTTTTTATTCAATCTTTGTGGTTGCCCACTTCAGGGAACTTAAGTTATATCCATCACCCAAATAATAAAAATATGGTAAAACCCACACTCCTGCACGATTAGTATTTCAAACTATTTTTCCCACGGCTGTCATCAAAACTGGTGCAAATGACAAATGGCAGCTGTTTACGAAGATAATTTATATCTTGAATATAACAGATGATAAAATTTTCCAGGTCTTTGTTTATTATTAAGCGCCACAGTACCTTCTGCAGTATGTTTATTTGTTTGATATAATTCAGGGCCTTACACCAGTTTTGCTGCAAAGCCTGGAAGAGCAGTAACAGTGTCGTTTCATCATCCACAAAACCATGTCCACTCAGTTAAAAGAGAAAATCCCATTCAATAAAATTAAGAACACCTTACAAATACGATATCCAAATATAAGTGCTGGCAGCACTTGTATTTCGGGGTGTTATACCAAGGTGCCTGCCTGGGATGAGGGAAGGAATCTACGTTCAAGCATTCGTTCAGATCAGATCACTCAGAACAGAGCCCTGACAAGTCAGCCTTTCCCCCCTCTCACCTCCTGTTAGCTTTTTTCTGAAAAGCCCGGCGGTTACGGTATCGCTCGCTCATTTTCGTTAGATAAATGCAAACGCATTTCCCCCCAGACACAAACTGCTGCCTTCCCAAGCAGATCCTCTCAAGCTATTTTTACCCCAAACCCCGTGTTTTGTTCTTACCCCTGAGAGAGACACACTTGAATGTTGTAGCACGGCAAAGGAGGCTCATCTGAAAACTCAAATTCAAACACATCGCTAAAGCCATCTTCATCTTCATCACCTGGGCCAGGAGGATTTGCCAAGACGTCAAATCCAGACTCGTCTTTCGGATCTAAATAAAATTGAATAAAGGTGCCAAGTCAGCATTGAAGAGACTGTTTGCAGGTCTTGCTTTTTTCCTTCCAATAACGTGATCTGTAAACAAAATCAGTTTGCTTCCTTCCTTGCTTCCTCCGCCACAAAAACAAAACAGCCCCCACCCCCACGTGCTGCATGTTTTGAAAGTCTCCGCATACAAAGAAATAAAGGGTAACATTTGCTCACCGCACACAGAGCTGCCATGGAAATCCCAGTACAAACCAGGGTCATCAACACTTCGACCTTGCAGGTCAGTTAAATACTCTGGAGAGGGAAAAAACAACAACAAAAACATACTGATGAGAACAAAAAGCTGGCAAGTTCAGCAGATCCTGTGTCATTCAGTCTCACCGTGCATCCCCCATACCTTCCATCAAAAAAAACCCACACCATATTCTTGAGGCGCACGCTACAAACCACAGCACATACACACAATTCTCACAAATATTCCTGGAATTCGCTTTTCTCCTGCATTCCTTCTCCCATCACATCAAATAATGACCCACCACATCAAATAATCACCCACCCAAGGTCCAACAGGGACAGACCCAACATTAAGCTCCAGAAACTGAGCGTGGCGTTTTATTTCTGTGAAAGGCAGGATGCACCACACTTTTTAGCCTGCACAATCATTCTGGACACCAACTTGGGAGTGAAACAATGACCCCATAGAAATCGATGGGAAAAGGTTTTTCCACACAGACACATTCAGAAGACACAGTTCTTTTCTACAGATGTAATTTGGGAGATTGGCTAGTTGAGTTGATGAAGAGATACTGGCATTCAAGAAGCTAAGAAAGTCCAAAACACTGGACTTCACTGGAGTCCTGATACACCTACGTGCTTTTCTATACTGCACCATTTAAGCAGGTAAGTGGATGAGTACTTAAACTCATTGACTGTGAACGCTGCAAACATTTTCAGAGGTAATTAGGGAATGCAAGTGTCTTTAACCAAAGCTAACAGGAAAAAAAAAAACTAAAACCCTATTAGAATGTGGGCATGTTTAAAGACAAGAGCCTTTAATATAGTTTTACAGCATTTCAGATATAAATTGCAGCAGAATTTGAAAAAAAGGTAAGTCCTAGAAGGGTAAAAAGCAAGAGCATGGGAAAACATGACTATGTTTAACAAACCGCTACTCAATTTGGCAAGTTTCTTATTTTCATCTCCAGCAGAAAACTGAAGGCACCAAAACAGCCTGCTGATCTCCTACCTACCTACCTACATACCAAATCTGGCAGTGGCATAATCCTTATGACTTATTAAGGGTTTCAATCAGAAGGAGCCCCCACACATGGGTTTTTGCCGGCAGAGAGGTAGCTCCTGCGGCCTACCCTAAGGCTCCTTGGCATGGAGCCATCCCCTCCAGGCAGCAGGGACTTTGGGGGGCCGGGGAGCATCCCCCCAATTTGCCACGAGTAGCAAAGCCCCACGCAACACGGCCACAGACCTGTGAGGAAGGTCTCCATGAGCTCACTGTGGGTCATCTTCACGATGGTCCTCCCAGAGTAGGTGGCAAGCGTTGGGTCAGCACCGTAAGACAGCAACAGGCGGACGATTTCCAAATGATCGTTTTCCACGGCATCATGGATGGGTCTAGGGGGAGATAAAAAAGATCACGGCGTTACATTTTGACTCAACAGTATTATGCAAATGCGTCTGACAAGGAAGTTCTTGACTTGGGATCAAAGTTATTTATAGCAAATAACGCTATTAATACAGCTGCCAATCATCTTATTGTCGGTTTTGCTTGCACAGCATCCCCTCCCCTCTTGTCTTTTCACAGTCAGGCTGCTCGGGGCAGGTATTTCTGCTACGTCTGTTAGTTGCCGTACACATTTCAAGGGCCAGTAAAATAATTACACCGCTGCAACAGAAAGGAGGAGTTTGTGTGAAGCCTCACAAACATCATTTTGCTGCGAGTCACTCTACCGTTCCAAATCTTTGCCAATTTAACAGCGTGTTGTGGAGTAAGGGCTCGTTCAGCCTGCCTCTGGGCAAGCAGGGAAATCGGTTACCCAAAGCTCCTGAATTATGCACACAGAAATAAGTTATGAAAATTTGGGATTTAACTTCCGCGCGATATCCTCTTTAAACAGCACCCGTGAACACATTTGCAGCACAGTTCCACCCTTCTACTCGAAGAACAGAAAAAACATGTTATTTTAAGTTCAGTCCACCCAGAAATGAACGCGTTTTACGCGGCGTGAGCAATCTATACAAGCTCAGACATAGATTTTGTGAGCCTACAGAAGGATTATTCATTAATACACACGCCTGCAATTCCAGGTTTAGAATTCCCCCTCGCTAATTATAAATCGCATTAACTTTTGCCTTTAAAATTGATTATACGTAACGGGGAGTTGTCTGGAAGTAGAACATATTACCCTTCAGACTAATGAAGATGTGTTAAAAATCCCATCTTTTCCTTGGAGAGCTGCAGCAGGGAATTGAAAGGGGAGTCAAATTCAATGGCCAGCAATGGTGGCAGCTCATCTCAACCCTACCTACACTCCTCCTCCTTCAGGCTGTCAACCCCGCTGCCCCTCAACAAGACTCTGAAGCTCTCAAACAGATGCATTAAAAGGAAAAAGAAGTAAGGAAGGGCTTCAGCTGCAACTCCTTGCTGCAAGGAGGCCACGTCCCACCACTCCTTCTGCCACATGCAGCGATGTCCCCTCTATGCCACCACCGCTTTGGTACGGACTGGCCTCCACAGGAGCTCAGGGCAAGAATGAGATGCAGACCAAACCCGTTAGAAGAGGAAAGCACACCCCCGTTTTCCCATCAATCACGCAGCGCTGCTGGTGGGAGGAGGACTCTGATCCATCTCAAAAAGAAATATGTTCCAGGTGTGTTTATTCCATGTGCTTTCCAGTAGGCTGTGATTTAGGGCGACTAACATCTGCCACACGTGAAGCGCTCTCGCTTGCCCCCACCTTGCTGGAAAGCTGTATGCAGTTGTGGTTTATGACATACTCGTGCTGTAACAGCATGAGGGGGTGCACTTGGGAGTCTGATGCTCATTTCCTATGGAGGGAGGGCTCATCCCACCCTGCCTGCCTCCTGCACACCCCAGGCCATCAGGACAGCAATCANACCATTCCATGATTCTATGACCCTCAAGCCACTGAGCACAGTCTTCAATCTAGCTCGTGCCACCCCTAGAACCCCTGGCACCAGACAGCGCAACTCGTGCCTACCTTCAAAGCCCAATATGCTGCTCTTTGGCAAGCCCCTGTTCAAATCTGAAGAGAGGTCTGTTGAGGATCACTTGCAAAGGGTCAGGACCTCCCCTCGCCATTTCTCAGGGAAGCTTCTAATGTGACACTGAAACCATCCCACGCTCTTGAGACGGAGAAGCCAGGCATTCCCGGGGTCTGCCGCAAGCCTCACTCTCCCACCTCCACCTCCTGACAGGGGTTGCCACGGCCTCTCCCAGCACATCCAGGATCCGGCTGGGCACTGAACATCCCAGGTGGGATGAGAGGTAACGAATGAGAGGTACCTCATGAGAGGTAACGAATAGTGGAGGCGCTGAAGCAGAGGTTGGAGAACTAGAGGGTGTTTCTGGCTGTCAGCAAGCACCTGAGGTCTGAGCTGCTGGGTCACGGCACCCCCGAACATCTACGGCAGGAAAGGTCAGCCTTGCTCCAAACCCTCCTGCTTCCCCACCGGGCACGAAGCATCCCCGGCTGGAATTCTGGCAACAGGCAGCGGGCACAGATGAGAGAGTCATGGCTGCCACCAAATGCTGGGGACTCTTTTTCCTCCCCTTCTCACTCCCTCACTTTACTGCCGTCTTTCATTTTAGAACTGTTTTCCACTTTATTTTAGAATTAGCATTTTCTAG
>VXBW01008083.1:58383-79076 GCA_013400375.1 Thinocorus orbignyianus | reverse complement strand
TTTTCTCATTTGTGTTTTTTTTTTGAACTGACTTACCTAAGCGGCTTTTGAAGCGGTAATGAATTCAAGATGATCCCTTAACTTATTAAAAACAGCATCTAAATCACCGCCCAGCATTTCAATCGATTTAACGACACCCGGATGAGTTTATTAAAGGGCGCCTGGGCATTCCCCAGGAAGGCAAAAAATGGCAGTGCCCCAGCTGTAATCCCAGGGTGGCATCCTCTGTCCCTTTCCACAGGTCACCCACCTCGGTGCAGTAGGGCAGAGGCAGTGGGGCAGGCAGGGGGGCAGGCAGACCCCTCTCTGTCGCCTGCCAGAGCATAGGGAAGCCGCTCCGGGCATGAGAGGGGACTTTATAGAGGCAAGGAGAAGGAAAGGCGCAGCGAAGCCACGTGGAAGGAGGAAGAGCAATAAATCGAAGGAAGGAAAGAAAACATCGGCAGGGAGGGGGGAGAAAAAAAGAAGGAGATTCCCCATAGATAAGACAGGGGGAAAAAAGGCAATAACGGAGTGTTGACAGACTCTTTTATTGGCTAGCACAGCTTCTTGGCAGGCTCAGGAGCGGGACCATGCAAAGGCACAGCTACTCGCTTGCTTCTCCCACCAGGGCCGGCAGAGGAGGGAGTATTTTTCAGTCTTGGCAGAGTTTAACCATCCTCTTTGTAGGATGCAGAAGTGACTACTGGAGTCGGCAACTTTTTCAGATGTGAGAAGAAGATGAAAAAAAAAAAAAAGATCCCTGCGAGTCCTCTCCTGGGCCGCTTTGCCCATATAATCTTTTCCACCCCGAGCATCGTGGAAATAAATACTCTCTATCCCTAATGGTACAGTTAACAGTAGTACAGCTCGTTTCTAAAACAAACCCTTTGAAAGGCCCCAGAAGGATCTGGGGACATTTGAGAGCTGCAATATCCTACAGGAGACGCACATCTCAGCCCTCTCTTGTGTACTGTCGAATTCTTCCTACTATTTTTACCGCTACTAGAGTTAGGAAAACATTTCACTGGGGGTTTATCATTCCACCACCAAAATTATAAACTATTTAGACCAGTCGGGGTTTGCTCTCAGCCTTTCAGGCACCATCAGCGTTTTCCTCACGGCAGTAAGAGGTCTCGTAACTCGCCGAGCAATACCAGACCCCGGCGTTTTTATTTTTGCTTCCATCTACTCCATCCTGCAACGCTGCCCCACGCAAGAGCCACAGGCACAAGGTGCAGGAGGGCAGCTACGCCGGCTGCTTCTTCTTGAACGCAATTAACTGCTGGAGGGTATGGCTCTGCCAAGACCAGCTGAAAGGACGCAGGAAGAGAGCCATCTTGGCACAGTCCTCCCAGGGTAAAAAATAAAAAAAAATAAAGAAAAAAAAGCTGAGCTCATCAGCCGCCAGTGAGAAGGATAAAGCAAAACTGGCTGCGGAGAGAGAGAATCTAGCGAGCGAGCTCTGAAGCGAGGGAGAGGCCTGGCTGCTAACAGGCAGGAGATGCCTGTATTTTTAGCACGCGGTTCAGCCAGGGCACACACGCTGTGGAGGTAAGAGGAGAAGAAGAAGAAGGAGATAAGGGCAAAGACATCAACAACCACCCCTGCTAAGGTCAGGCACCGGTCATCAAACGCCCCTTGTTGAGCTACTGGGGTCCTGTCAGGGAAGGAAAGCTCTCACCTCTTAAGTACAGTCTATTATTATTTATAGGTAAGACGATTAAGAGCCCTTAGTGACTGTGGCACCTCGGAGACAAGCATTTAAGATCTCCCCCAGTTCTACAATAATCTTTGATTAGCCACTAACTCAGCAGCAGAACCACTGTGTATTCAGGGTCCCTGCATTTGGAGAGCCATCACCAGCGTGGAGCTGAAGAAGAAAAACATACAAGACTGGCCATATTTAGCCCGGTCAGACAGCCATGCTGTGAGTGGGGCAGGAGGAGGGACATGGTCTGCTACAGGCAGCAGAAGATGCACAGGCAGAGCCCCGGAGCTGAGCTGTGGGTCAAGGGAAGGTCTGCACCCTACACACACACCCGAACACCATCACCTCCATGCTCTGCCATTGCAGTCGGGCACTATGTTGCTTTTTGGCTTCACCAAGATTGCTGATAGTATCAGGAACCAGACGCTGAAACCCTACTGCATCTACCAAACTCAGGACAGAAAGGCTGCATAGGTACAGAAAAGCCCACATCCAAAGCAAGAGGCTCAGATCTTTGCTTTACTTTCAAAACTTAAAACACACGCATGCAACCCCACCACATCAATCCAAGCACCTGCAGCACTTCAGACAGGACCAAAAGGAGAAATGCATGGACTTGGCAAAACTTTCCTACGTCCTCCACATCTGTATGGTCCTTTTGTTCAGACTGAAGCCATAACCTCACACTTGTCACCACCGTTTCAGAGCACCCTCCAAAGAAAAACTGACCACAGAGGCGGCAGGCAGCACGTAACGCAGACCAAAGCTTCAGGCAACTGGGATCCAAGGGACACCCAAGGATGCCACACTAACGAACGCCAGCATATGCAGTGACATCACGGCTCATCAAGTTACATCACTCTATGAGGATTTACATCAACTGGCTGAACAGAACCAAACTCTTACTGTCCAGAGATTTGAGAGCTTCCAGCACAACCAAAAATACCTTTGGCATTATGAGATGGCAGAGGGGGCAGCAAGGCATGTTCACTGCAGTTAAAATACCAGGCGAGGAGGAGAAGTCTTCGATGGTGGGTTTGTGGGGGATTTTTTTGTTTGTTTTAAGATTTTAGTATCTTTTCGAGGGGTGACTGTGTTCAGGAATTTGAATTTTAAAAGCAACACAGTTGAGGAAGACTGGCACTTCTTTCCTCCTAAGTTGTTGTTTGTTGTTTTTTTTCTTTCTCCTAAAGGAGGAAAACTTACTGAGGCTTCAACAGAGAAACAGGAATTGTCTTATGAATGTCATGATTTAATCTACAGAGAAGCCTGGCCCTACCAAAAGGCAGGGGATAGCCCTGGTCAGAAGTTTCTTACAGAAGCTTCTGTTTCTGTCCCGCCCAGCTCAGGACAGCTAGACCCTCTTTCATCTGTGTATTAAATGGGTTTTGGATTCATGCTGCCTGTTGGGCAGCTTTTCAAACAAAAAGTAAGTCTGCTGTAAGAAAAGAAAGGGAACTGCAAGCTGAGTTCTGACATTACCGTCTACGATCAGATCACTATCGTGTTCGTTTCTAAAATGCGTTTTCCCCAAAACAACTTTTCAGGGCACACAAGCCAAGTTTTATCCTTTAAATGAGCTCCATCTGTGAGTCGAAATCAAAGGTGGACTCTGAACTGGCGGGGGATTCAGACTGGTCAGAAACTTCCTGGGGCTAATTTTCTATATAGGTTGTTCAAGCGAGTGAGACAAAAATAATTTAGGATTCTTTTTATGGCAAGTGGCCACTGTTGCATAGGTCACATAATAAAGCTGGAGACAGCAGAAAATGCAGGGCTGTTTGTCAGCCTAGGGAGCTGAGATTTCTTGCAAAGAAGTGGAAGATGGGAGAAGGAATCTGTCAATCTAGGCAGGGTTTCAGTCTTTCTCCAGAAACATTTCCTTTGGGCTGTGATGGGCCGGTAACAACTGACCATCATGAACCTCTAATGGACCATCCTAACCGACCCTCTTGGGACTTTTGTTTTCCTGACTCCTCCCTTCCCAAGTTAATCAATAAAGAGCTTAAAAACAAAAGGGGCAGACTCTTAGTTATGCTAATTTTACCTCCCTGGCTATTTGGATGGTGATAGTGAATGCGATAAACCAGTTCAGATAACAAGCTGCAGGAGCCCAGCAGAATACAAAGCGACCCATCCCCAAAATGCATAGACTGGATAACGTTCTGCATATGCTGAGGAAAAGTTATTCCAAGGTCAGCCCCAGAAAAGTGGTCAAAGAGGTACTTTAGGAAATGCACAAGAAGTTTAAAAAGGCATTTCTAGCTCCACAAAGTGCAAAACAGAAAAGCTCGCTATGTATTCTGGGGGAACAGGAACTAAGCACACCTACTACTCTGTGAAGGAAACAAAAAAGCCAAATTCAAGATAAACAAAAATAGCTCCAAAACATCAAATGAGCAGGTAGGAGTTTAACAGTTCAGCAAAACAACATTTTTATATCACATATACAGGTGTCGTGTACCCAGTCCTCACTAAAGCCTGAAGTACTCTTAAAAGTAACCCTGCTAACAAGGCAAAGCCCACTCTTTTGGCCCAACTCAAAGGACATCTATGAGCAGGGCTGCAGCTCAAGTATCCCTCCTTCCTGGCCTGCAGTTGGGAATTTCACAGAGTTTAAAAAAAAGAAAACCAAACCAAACCAAACAAACAAAAAAAAAAATACCCAAACAAACAAAATCAAAAAAACCAAACTTATTAAAATTCCCAGAGGGGAAACAAATTATATAGGGCTGAGTCACAACAAAAGTGTGCCCCCATGGCTCTATTAACCAGAGAGCAGAGAAGGTCACCCAGTCCTGCTCAAGAACCAGCAATGAGGCAGCCACCACACGTCACCTGCTTTGGGGGTTTCATGCAGGGTGGGGATGGGGGAGGGGAAGAGAGCATAACGAAGTACAGAGGGAAAGGATTGCTTTCTCCCACCACCGTGGCCAAAGAAACCTCTGCCTGGTGGTGGTGACCACCAGATGCCAAGCCGGGGAGATGCTGCTAACCTGGTTCCATCCTGAGCGCTGCAGTTGACGTCAGCCCCGTACTCGAGGAGATGCCGCACGATGCTCAGCCAGCCCCTGGCACAGGCCTCATGCAGGGCACAGTAACCCGCGTTGTCACGATGATTCACATCACACACCTTGTTTTCCAAACAGTACAGAACCACTTCCTGGAAAGAGGAAGAAAAACAAGATACATCGAGTTATTTCTCGCTGCGGAGATGCACAGATTTCTCTTCTCGAAGAAAAAGCTGGGGTGTGAGGGGGAGGGAAGGCAAAAACACCAAATCCCTACAATATGCTTAAGTTACTCTCTCTGAAATGGGTCGGTCAAAAGGAAAAGAGAAGGGATAGCCATTGAAAGCCGTGTCTATTCAGCAGACAAGCAGAGAGCAGGACTTCCCACAAGCAGACCAGGCTTGTGCGAAACAGCGCTGAGAGCTCCACGTCCCGCAGGGACCTCCCTTGCAGCCCTCAGCGTCAGGGATCGTCGCAGAAGGGGGACGTGCAAATTTCCCAGACAAAAACCCACAGCTTTCCATTTCTCAAAACTTCCACGCGTGAAGCTAGCCAGGAAGGATTTTGCTCTTACATCTGCATTTTTTAGCAGAAAATTCTGCAAGCACAACAGCAGCACAGCCGACGTCAGTTTGATTTTGAAAGAAAAAGTGCATGACCCAAAACAAAACACATTTAAGATACACAAAGGACAGTTTGCTACTGGCAAACAACAGAAAGAAAAAAAGAAAAAGGAGGAAAAAAAAAAAAAAGCCTGGCTCTATCAAGATCAGGGAAATCCCATTTTCACCCACCCTGGTTTTCTGCATGCAGAGCTAAAGCCAGGCGCCAGGTTCCAATAACGAGCCCAGCGCCGTGGGAAGCCCTGTGAATTTAACACAATTCATCTTGCAGTCAAATACACCACGGTCGAGAGCCTGGGCCAGACTCAGCTCTACGCCGTCCTGCGGCCTTGAAACAATGACTGCTCCATCACTCAACCAAAAATTTAGGATGGTGCGAGGCTTCCTCCGTTTGTGTCAGATGCAAAAGAGAAAAGAAGAAAAAAAAAACCAAACCCCAAGCACATTTCTAAGTGATTCTGCAGGTATAAAATAGCCCCCGCGTTCCCAGATTAGTGGCAAGCCATTAATTTTGCATTTTTTTGCTCCTCTGGAAGGCTGAGCGACATCCTCACGAAGCGGGATGGAGGTGTGGAGGGGGCGAGCAGCTGGCTCCGCCGTAACGAGAGAATAAAACAACCGCCGGGCGCGATGCATTTATTCTCCCCGCTTCAAAATCTACCAGAAAGCCCGCAATAATCTGTGCTCCGGGTATACCTGACCCGAGAGCTGGTATCCAGGATACAGCATGAAGCTGCTCTTTTAGCAGGCCCTCACTAACCAGGCTGAAGTGGGGAGCTAATGAGCTGCCCGTCCCAGGCGCCAGAGCATCCCCGGCATCTGCTACCGGGACGGAGCCACCCACCACCTACACCTGATGCACCCACCAGTTTAACCCCAGACCCCCACGGTCCCACCTCTCACCGAACGGGGGGGGCTCTTAATGTTCCTGCTAATGAGCCCCAAGGCCAAAAAATCGGTCCAGAACAGATGCTCTTTACCCTGCGCTCGGCTCAAGCCCGTAAGAAAGGGCTGTGCAAAATTATACCCCAGAGGGATGAATTTTCCTTCAAAACCAGACCACCCCGCCAGGCAAATTAACAGATGGATATAGGTAGCAGAAGCAGCTGCCGTATTTGGTTCCACTTTTAGCTTGCAGTTACCATTTAAAATAGATTCTGCAACTCAAAATAAAAGGCCTTTTTGTCTATTTTTGTGAAAAAGGAAAGGATCGTCCTAGGGTGGAATATCTACTACTGGACGGAAAGACTAATTTTGTCGGGCAATTCTGTGTTAAGAGGCTATAAGAAGAATGTCATTAACCACAAAATGTAACCATAAAGACCATAAAACTCTACATTGTTAATTAATTAAATGCCCCATTAACTTTTTTTAACATGATTTATTCAATTTACAAAAAAATTAGCCATCGCTGCCGAATGTGGGAACATGTGGTGCCACAAACACACTTTTGGTTTCATAAGCATCTCTTGCCAACGCTAGGGAAAGGCTGTGAAAGTGCCACGGGGCAATTTAATGCCTGTTCAGGTGCTCTATTTAAACCAGCAATCTGAAAATCACTCGCAGTTAATCCAGAGAGTCAAGCCTAGCAGGCAACAGCCACGATCTGTGCCACCACCGCTTCTGCTGCCTGCAGACTGCTACCCCGACTGCAAACAGCCAGCGTTAGAAGGAGCAGGCAAACATGCACGCTCCATCCTCATCTGGAAGAAGCTGCCCTTCCCCTTCATCTCTCCCACCCTTCAGCAGCTCTTACCCCTTTTCCAAGGGAAGGGGTCAGCACCCCCCTGTGCATCCCCCCACACCCTGGGCACACGTGCTGCCACCGAGAAGCGCCACACTCCTTTCCACTCAACCCTGAAATACAGCCCCTGGGTGAGCTGAGATGTAATGCTTCCCCGTGGTACCCTGCCAAACCCCAGAAGTGATGCTCATCCCCTGGCAGGGTGCAGGAACCCAAGGGGAGGCTGCACAAGGGCCACCAGGGACCCAGGGTCAACCTCTCGTGTGAGGCATCCCCAGGGCAAACCCTCTGCCCCTGCCTGGATAACCCCTGTCATCACGAGTGTTCAACCACCCTGGAAACAAACACTATCTTTCCCCCACTCCTACCACATATTCCTCCAACAGCACTGTCTTCCCAGGCAGGATTTAATCCCAAAATTCACCAGAGAACTTTCCGAATCCAGATGCACACCAAAAAAAGCAACAAGCAGCACAAAGACAGCCAGTGTTTCCTCTCCCATCAAATTCATTACGCAAGCCTTTTGTAATTTTTTTCCCCCCAAAAGACTTTACGCTCCCTATAATTCCCCCTTCGCAAAAAGCAAATTACAGTTTTAAGACTACTATTATCTCAAGTCATTTGTTTCAAATGGGGTAAACAGAATGGATTTCAGAGCGCCCGTACACTGGGATGGGCTGCTATCATCCTGATGGAAGCACGGGCCTGGCGCAGATACCAGCGGAAGAAAAGGCAAAGCTTCCCACCAGCTTCGGTGGGATTTCGCTCAGACCATACGGATTTTTGAGAGCTGGAGACCCGTTTGCTGCTCTGTTTTTAAGCAGCCTTGCTGGTTGTGGTCCTGCAATTTATCTGGCCAGACACAAGCCACGTCTGTCCTTCGACATTTCTCTCTCACATCAGCTTTTACAGGCAAAATCTCAACAGTGTGTGTGTGTCCCTCCCCCATCCACACCGTGCAATTCGGAGTGGGACAAAGCAGCTCACGGGCTCCCCACAGGTCCAGAAGCGATGTATACATCTTGCCAGCACCTTTGCATGCCAAAGCAGCCAGCCCTGCCTCCGGGTTTGGGGTGGGATCTCTGCGGGGCCGCAGGGCATCCCTGCTGCACAGGCACGTTGCCAAGGGCAGGCATGATCTCACCTGGTCCCCGGGCACAGCTAAGAGCTGCTGGTGCTGCTCTGCCCCACACAGCATCCCTCCCACCATCAGGGCTCGCCAGTGCCCCACACTGCCAGCCGCTTCCAGCCCCCAGTCCTTGGCAAGCCATGGCCCCAGCGGCGCAGACTCATTCGCCTCCTCTGCCAAGGGGCTGGCGAGGGACCACGGGGCTTGCCTGCTGCCACCACAGCAGCAGTGAGAAGCCCCCTACGTGCCCACGAGCATCCAGCCCCCCCCCAACTTCAGCATCAACCTCTGGCCACCACGCTGAAGCCATCAAAACAAACAAAAGACACGGGGGCAGCAGCCACAGGTCACAAAGCAGTGCATGACCTTGAACCATCGAGATATACTTTTTTTCTTTTCTTAAATAGAGGAACTTTTAACTTCTTGACTGCTCTAATTTTTTCTGGAGGCAGCGGGAATTCAGCTTTCTAATAACTGCAATAGCCTGGTTGCGAGCAAGAAAAACAACACAGCTACAGAGCTTCCACAGCTGACCAAACTATCACAGCTCACCACAGGCCAAATGAAGCCCCAGCGTGGCGGCGTGGTCACCCCACTGCTCCAGTCCTTGGAAAACATGGTCAATGCTGGACCCTGGCAGCAGCTCGGGCACAAGGACCAGGCTCTCTTCCTGTCCTGCTTGGCTCTCCCACCCCACTCTTCACCAACAGGACCTCAACACTAGCTGAAGCATCAAATCAAACCATCAGAATATTTAACCGTATTAAAAACATGGTGTTTGCTTGAACTTTGGGGTGAATTCAAGTCAGAAAATCCCCTGTCAGCTGACTGTGGGAACACAAGGTTACCCCAACCCTGGTGCCCAGGCAATCCTGGGCGTCCTGCAACTATCCCCATAAGAGTCAACGCTGCAGACAGCTCTGGAGAGCCCTCAGTCCCTGCTTGAGCAAGACCTCAGCCCATCACTAAGCTTCAGGGCTGCTTCCATTGAGAGCACACCAGGCACAGAGAGCAGATGCCGCGGCATCCCAGGGCAGCCCGCTACACAGGAGTGGTGCTTACCCCGACAGACACCACGCCAAGAGGCACGTACACACCAATAGCTTGGGGCACATGCTACCATGCATTTTGATTTCAGAGGCGCAGGAAATCTTAGGTCCGTAGGAAATTAAATCATTTAAATTATGGAGATTACCATAGCAACGTTGTAACAACCACTTCTCCTCCTAGCTAGCACTGAAGTGCCCCGGGTTAGAAGAAGCCTTTGTCTAGGGTAAACAAAACCTTTGCAACAAACCCTGCCTTCCAGAGCTGGAGAAGGCCTCTTTCCATACGACGCTCTCCAGCTGTACAAAGGGCATGTCAAGGTTTCTACAAACCCCTGAGGCTGGGCAGGCCCCACCTGGACCCTGATGCCACCTTCTAAGCCCAGCTCGAGGTCCAAGCGGTCCTCCCACCACCCAGGCGAGCCCTGCAGCCACATCAAAGGCAGCCATTGTTCACTGCCATGAGGCACCTCGAGATCCAAAGATGAGCAATCACGATGCTCATAGACCTACATGCCCATATTTCCCCAATAAAAGCGTGCTTCAAACCAGCAGAGCTGGGGGATTCAGCAGTTTCTGATTTTTGTAGCAACAGGGAGGCCGTTTCATTAGACAACATTGTTCCAGCTCCGTCAAGCAGCTCCAGACTCTGAGCATAAAAGCGTGCAGAGTGCTCCTACGATGCATCTGATCACGCAAGAGGACACTCCAAGCACTACATCCTGTGTCACACACCAGACACTCCTTGGAGAAAAGAACAAAAAAACAAACCCCTTCTTCTCTCTCAAACTACGCACTCGTCACAAAATAACAAAAGCAAAAATCGTACAGCTCGTTAAAGAACACCATAAAGACGACTCTTTTAAAAAAAAAAACAACAAAAAACAAACATTCATCCTGTTTGCAGACGGCTTATATTGAAATGGAAGCCAGGGTTACCAATAAAACTCTACCCTTTGTTCATTCCCGCAGGATGCCGTGGGGGGGACACATTCCCACAGCGACCGGCACCCCGGGGACGGGAACGCAGAAGGAGAAGGGAGGGAACCCTGCCAATTTCATAAAAATCTCCATCTATAGAACCAGAAAGAGGGTTTTAACTTTTGGGATAACCATCCGGCGGGGGGGGCGAGGGACCCTCACCTCGTATCCCAGGCGTGCCGCCCGCTGCAGCAGCGTTTCCCCCGCGTTCTTATTGACGATGAGCCTGCGGGCCTCGGGTGGCATGGGCCGGCTGGGGGTGGTCTCCTGAGGGGGGCTCGCCACCGGCAGCTGGGGGGGCTGCGGGACGGGGAGCGAGGAGGGGGTCTGCTGCAGGCGATCATACAGCTTCTGCTCGTAGGGCTTGGCTGGCGAGGAGTCACCGTCCGACGTAGGCTCCGGCCTCTTCCTGACCTTCCTCGTTACCGTGACCTGTCAAAAACCATCGATAGGGGTTTGTTTGGATTTTTTCAACCCTCGTTTTCACAATACAGCGATGGGATTGCGTTTTGCCATCAAAGAATTACACTTTTTCTACTGGTGTTTAATTCTTTAAGGAAGGCCTGCCTTGCGTTACTAAACGCAAGATGCCTCACCCCCCTGCAACAGTGCCCTTAACTCGGGTTAGGAAAAGCAAACACGGAATGTGCAAAGCATCCACAGATGGATTTGAATGCGATCCCCGCCACCCGGCATGCATGACAGCGCACTGGTTTTAAGCAGGGCTGGCTCTGCCTTCCGAGCGGCTGGTGGACAATTAAGTCTAAATAAAGATACCTTATCTTCAGCATTTTCGATATCTGTGGTGTCATCCCCTGTCAGAGATGACCTCCTTCTCCTCTCCTGCAGTGCCAAGTGTTTTGTTTTACACTGACGTTTCCCTGATGGCTTCTCACACTCGCTGTATTTCTGCAGCAGAGATGCATGTTGGAAATCCTCCTCTTCGTCTGTGTACAGCCCATCTGTCTTCCGGCTTTCTTTAATTTTCTGCTGTTTGGCAGCCAACCTCGAGGCTGGAGTACAGCTTGGCTGAGCCTGCCTTTTGCTGTTTGCATTGCTGGATGAAAGGCTCTTCATGTGCGGAGACACTGGGAATACGGGCAAGCCTAAATGGGAAGGAAAGGCATTACACATCGCATGGTGTGTTAAAAGGAAAACACATCGCTAGCACTTAACACGAGCTCCTCGACTGCTTAAGAGATCCACCAATTACATTTTCGAATCATTAATATTTTAAGCGTTCCACATTCAAATCATAAATAGCGTTACGGTAACAGTTAGAACGCCCTGAGAAAAATCCCTAAACAAAACGCCCCGTGGGGCATGGCAAAGGCTGCAGGATGCCGTGCCGGCGACAGAGCGGGAAGCCACTACCACCACTGCACCCACCTCGCTGGGGGGCTAAGGGGGTGGTAAAAAAAAACTCGCCTCCTTACCTGGAACTGCTTTATCTGAAGGGGAACCAACTCCTCCGGCAGCCTGGGCTCGGCCGGGCTTGCCTGCGGCGGGCTACGTGCGGTGGCAGGGCAGGTACAGGGATGGTGGAGTGAGGAGGGGAAAGCAAGAGAGGTGAGAGGACGGATGGGGTCTTACAGGACAGCATGGGGGGATAACGTTGAGCTTAGCCCCAAGACATGGAACTGTTGGAGCAAGTCCAGGGCAGGGCCACCAAGATGATCAGAGGGATGGAGCACCTCTCCTATGAGGACAGGATGAGAGAGCTGAGGCTGTTCAGCCTGGAGAAGGCTCTGGGGAGACCTGATAGCAACCTTTCAGTATCTGAAGGGAGCTACAGGAGAGCTGGGGAGGGACTGTTTGTCACGAAGTCTAGTGACAGGATGAGGGGTAATGGTTTTAAATTGGAAGAGAGGAAATTTAGATTAGATATTAGGAAGAAGCTCTTTACTGTGAGGGTGGTGAGGCACTGGAACAGGTTGCCCAGGGAAGTTGTTGATGCCCCATCCCTGGAAATGTTTAAGGCCAGGCTGGATGGGGCTTTGAGCGACCTGCTCTAGGGAGAGGTGTCCCTGCACATGGCAGGGGGGTTGGAACTCGATGATCTTGAAGGTCCCTTCCAACTCTGACCATTCTATGATTCTATGATTCTAAGACAGCAGTGAGAAGGGGAACATCTCCTTGGCAGCATCTCAAAAAGCAAAGCGAGGAAGGCTACTCCAAGAGATGTCCCTGCAGAAGTCCCATGCAAAGTGTTTATCAGAAAGTGCTGGGATTTTGCTGGATAAGCGGTCAGCTGTGTTTTCCAGAGGACTCCATCCAGTAACAACTATTTGTGCGAGAACTAAAGCCCTGGGACATCAAGGATCTCAGGGCAGTGCTTGGCCACCGGCAGCAGGATACTGGCAGGGCCGGGTTTTCTCTGGGGGCTGGCTCTAACAAGCTGGATGCCACAATCTGGGCTGCATGCAAAAAGCATGGTTACTTTTCTTTTTTTTTAAATTCAGAGTGCAAGCTGGTTTACAACAAAACAAGGACATGAAAGTTGACTTTTTATAGTTTGAATTTCCCCTGGGAAAAGAATCGAGGTGACCTCAGAAACAACTCTTCTGCAGAAAAATTAACGGCGGCTGGAAAGGAAGGGACACTTCAGCCAAACAATACCACGCCGCGGAGGGAAGGCGCGGAAAAAACCCCGAGCACTTGAAAGAGGCTCCTTTGCTCCAAGAAGTCTCTGAAGTGATGCTACTTTCAGAACAGAAGAGATGGCAGGAGCAAATAAGGCAGCCGCTCAGAGAAGACAGACCTTTATATTTTAGAGAGATTCAATGCAGAGCCAGTTGGTAAAAAAGAAAATAAAATCTAGAATCCTCTTGGTGGGCAACTTCACACTTTTGTCTTCCTTTAAATAGATCTGTGAAAGCAACTTGCAGAAGGCTTTCTAGATTAAAGATGAAAACAGAAATCCCTCAGATCTTTGGAGTTGCTTTCTAGAAAAAGATGCGTACTGCGGCTTGCCAAGCAGATGTCAGGGAATTTACGGGACACACGACGTGCAGATTGTTCAGCAAAAATCCACCCAACTTTTTTAGGCTTTGCATTCCTGAAGGAAGGCGCCTAGTCGTAGGCTGAGCCTACGGATGCAAGGCTCTTTCCAACTCTGCAGACAGCAGAGGAGCAAAGCAAGGAGTGCTTAATTCTCCTGATCCCTAACCTAACTAACTTAACTGGAGTAGCACGTGAAAAGCCCAATTCCAATACAGAAGTATCATCATTATCTACTTAATCACTTACTAAAAAAATTGTGAAGATGGAAAGCAGCGGCGACGAGGTCTGGTGAGAGCAAAGGGAAGTGAGAAACTGCTGCATGGAGAACAAAGTAGATTAGAAAGAAAGAAGCCTCACAGGTCTAGAGGAGGGCAGAAATCTCGAGAGAAGGGCAGAAATATCGAAATAACGGCATCAAAAAAACACAGGAAGAGAAGCCTATCTCAAATAACTGCAGGTTTTCCCACACAGGGATGCCAAGGCATTAAAAGCAGAAGTTTAATCACCACAAAAAACGCATACCCCAGCCTGTAAGCTCCATGTAAACTCTGTGCTCCACTTTGACCTTCCACAGTGGTGACAGCAGACACCAGGCTAAAAGTGCGCCGCAGCTAAGGGATGGAGACTATGCCCAGGAGCTTCAGGATCAATAACATTGCAAGAGGCCAGTGCTATCCGGAAAAAGCCAAGCATCAGCTTGGGAAATGCTGATGGCATTCACAAGGGCAGGAGAAAAAAATAACACAAAAAGAAAAAAGAAAACAACAGACAAGCAATTAATCCTGGAATCCCACCCCTTCACTACATACATGAAGGGGGAAGAAAACCAAGAGTGAGCAGAAATATCCCCAAATATCCATGGGGAAAGAAAAAAACAACCAAACTAAACCAAAACCCCAAAAAAACCCACGGCCTCCAACTGATGTGGGTTGTGGCGAGCCTGACTCAGAGCAGGACCTGCCTCCTTTCCCGCAGGAGCGAGCTGCAGAGAGGTCCACATGGAAAAGCAGTTGCTGCCGCGTCACCTGAACGCTTGCTCACTCAGCTCCTACCCTGGCAGCTGCCTCCTCCTGCCTGCCAAGCCACGCTGCCTGCTGCCCGAGGCAGCTACCAGGAGCAGGCAGCGGCTTTCCCAGTGGGAGAGATCCTTCCAGCTCCTCTCCTTGCAGCTTTCATTTCCATCCTTCCCCCTGCAATAACCTCCCAGTGCCGTGGCTCCCTGAGGGGACCATCAAAAGAGCTGGCTACCGCACCACTGGCAGCACCGGGAGGTTATTGCACAGCCGGGACCCCAACAGAGTATGTGGCTCTCACATCAGCCTGTGGCACCATCAAAAACTGCCCCGAGGCTGCTGGCATAACCACCATCATGGACCTGTTGTGCCCCAGAGAGCCATCACAATATCACCTCGCGAGTGGGATGAGGCAGGGTCCTGAAATTATTTCAGGCAAGCCATATCCCGGCTCTCGTGGTTCTGAACCACAAGTGAGGCTGCAAGGAGGTGACAACCGAAAAAGTCAATGGGGGAACGCTTCCAGCAGCCACAGCTTAGTCACCCCGTCAGCAGGCACTGACAGGGGACAGAGGGGTGACAGTCCAGTGGTGGCTTGCAATGTAAATGTAAGGCATGACTCCTCACACTAAAATCCCGGGGTGAACAGGACTGGAGCAATAAGCCCGGAAGTCAGTACCCTCTATCTCCATGAGGAGATTTGCAGGCACAGATGGCAAATCTTCCTGCTGTTAGACCAAGGCTTCGCGGGTGGAGATCTTAATGCCCTGCTACAGCCCATTTCTCGGGATACAATCAGCTTCCCAGGAGCAGAGACTGCCACATTCACAGGCAGTGCTTGGGCACCAGCAACAGCCGTTCACAGCCCCAGAGCAAAAAAAACAAAGCGGCAAGTGACAGGGTATATTCTCATATTCACAATATCTGCTTGCTTAAGACAAGTTTGAGGACTAGTGCCAGGCAAGAAAGGCAAGCTGGAAGTCTCTGTCCCCACACCACTGTCACGCAATGGGGAAAAAGTGTTCTTGTCCTAGTCAACTAAGAAAAAGGAGATTCAAAAGTTTACACTTCAACCAGGCTGGAGGAGCATCAGCAAAGTGATCTGAACAACCTCCAGTGAGGCAAAATTCAGTCAGGTTTATGGTTTTTACAGCGGCTCCCAAAGCCAACAAGTTTTTCATAGCCATGGGGCAACTGAATCTGAATGCCTTTGGGAACGGTGCATGAACCAGGAGCCACCTCTTCTTCTTTCCTGAGGTCACATGTTAGAGAAGCCTGTCACTGTCACGGGAGGCATTGCAGGGGAAAGCTCGCGCATCCTCACACAATGCGGCTTCTTGTCAGTGACCCTCCTTTAATCTCTACAAGGTATCTCTTTCTGAAAGTACAAAGGGGAGCAGGCGATGGCCAGGGATGTTGGAGCTGGCACCGGGCTCGCCAAGGCAGCACATAAAGCAAGGAAGTAAGAGTCAAAGCTCCTTTTAAACTAAGTTTTGATCTCCTGCTCCACGAAACCCTTTGGAGAACCTTCCCCATCAATAAGCATCAAAGTTTAGTTTTTTCTGCCCTTGGGAAACCCTACCGAGGGGAAAGATGGGTGAGGGGCTTTAGGACAGAAGGGGAGATGGTATTTTTGCCTGTGACCATTTTGGAGATGCTATCCAAGAAAGTTCTCACCACTGTGGGATGGCCCAGACTCAGTCCTTTCCATGGCATGAGACACGAGGAATCTACCCTCCTTGTGCTTCCCCACTTTGAGGTGATCTCAGCTAAACTGCAGATTAAGCCATCTGGAGAGTGAATGTCTATGAGTTTGATGAAGCTCCCAGGTCTGTGAAGGAGGAAGAAGCCCAAACATCGAACTCGGAGCTCCTCCTCCCAGAAAGAACCTTTCGTCAAAACAGACAGAGGACTCGGAGGGGTAAGAGGAGGAAAAGGAAGAAGAAAAGCATCCACAACCTTTTACTTGAGAAGCCGAAAGCGGACACACGGGCTTCCCTGCTGTGCCCAGAGGAGAAAGGGATTTGCAACAAGGTGCAGGGAATGCATGAGAAGAACCAGTTACGTCCTGCCATCCTCCACCAGTCCTCCAGCCAAGCTACGGCAGCAAACGCCATGGGGAAAGGGAAAAGCACCAGAGGAGACGACATGCCCAAAGGCTGAGGACACAGTAACCTGTCAGTCTGAAGGAAGAATTGGTGTATTGCCTTATTGCCCCCAGGGGTTCTCCCCCAGGATAGAGAATGGGCAGAAAGTGGGGGAGAAGATGAGGGAAAAGAGGAAGCTGAGTGAAGGGGAAAGAAGCAGCCAGAAACAAGTTAAGGAAAGCTTATGTGCTTTGAGGATGCAATCCCTTTGAAGAGAGACACTAGGAAGATCTCTGCCAAGGGGCTGGGGAGTGGGGCCACTGGGATTATTTACAGGACATGGCCACGATGAACCTGCAAGGCATCCTCTTCGGGAGGAGGATGAGCCTTGCTCTTGCACGTATGCCCTGGGAAAGGCAGGGAAGCCCAGCAGTGCTGAGGGTGCTGGAGGCGTTGGGTTCCCAAGATCAAGAGCTGCTAGCTGAGCTGATGCTGCTTTAGAGGGTCACAGCCCCTCAAATCCTACGTGTGGTTAAACGCTCTTACACCATTCTAATAGCCTACTTGCTCCCTCCCTCACCCAGAAGCATGCTTGTGTTGTACACCCCCCTCCTCCCCACACCCAGCTCTCCTCTAGAGACACAAATTCATCTTCATGTTATCTATGAAAGAGTATTTAAAGCCAAAACACACACACACACACACACACACACACAAACACATAGTTACACACACATACACAAACACATTTTCTTGTCTGCCAAGTATCAGCTACAGTGCAATTCTTAAAGAGGAGGTGTCAGTCCTTATACAAATTGACATCTACGAAATATATATATATATAGTTAAAAAAAAAAAGAAAAGAAAAGGAAAAAGAAAAAAGCTCTCAACAATTCCTTAACATTGGTGGCAGCATGCGTCACTGTAAATGCTAAAGCCGTCTGGTTTCCCTAGTAGTCTCTGCATACCTTGTTCATTGTCACTTGTTTTGAGGGACTCTTCAGACCAACTTCTATTGCTTTTGGCCTCTGACCTTTTCTTGGTGTGCCTTTCTTCTGTGAAGTCTTTGACCTTTGCAGTGGCCTCTGGCTGAACAGCCTCAGCTAAATCTTTCCTGCTTTGCCGGCCCAACTTGCCGGACGGGGATCTCTCTGGTGACACCTGCTGCTCCCATAGTTCCCTAAGATGCTGCAGGTGACGCTGCTTTTTGGGATGGAGCCCTGTTAATTCAATGCACACCTTCAGGTTGGTCACCTCATTACAATTGGGCTCTTCTAAGTGGTTAGAGGAATTGTTTGTCATTTCCCTCTCAGGCCAGTCATCTAATGGAAAAATAACTAAAAATTAATCAAAAAGCCCCCTCAACTTAAAACAAAAGCTACATTTCACTTTCGGGGCATATAGTCTCAGCTTTACCACCACACTATGCATTTTTAAAGGTTTGCTCATTAAGGGTTACATGCACTACAGTAACTTGCACTGCTGTGGCTACAGTGTCCAATGACTAGGTGCTTTACCCTTATATGCCAAGATTTTTATATATACATATATATATATATACACACACATATATATACATATATATAACTTTAAGTGAAATGACAGTGCTCACATTAGTAACTATCAAGTTCAAAAATGGAAACACATTAAGCCAAAAAGGGACGTTCCTTTCACAAGACATTCCTTGAGAGAGACCAAAGCAAAATGCTGTCTTACCTTTGGAGTTCTTCTTCTTTTTTGCTTTTGATATAAGTTCGTCCTGCAGTTCATCCGCAAAGCTTTCATTTTGGCTGCCATCATTTTGCACTCTCTCACCAGAGTGTTTACGCTTCCTGTCCAGACGTGGACATGGATGTTGGCCAAGATCTTCTGTTGGCTGGTCTTCCGCTTTTTCATATATAGTATGTCTCTCTAAATAACATTGCTCATTTGAGAGATCTTTCTCCTCGGGAGTTTCAAGAAAGTGACCTTGGTTGTTTTCTGTACTAGTAAAGTTACCTAAAAATAAAAAAAACAAACACCACAAGACCTAATAAATACAAAACAATTCATTGTGAGAAAGCCCTGCTCTCTGATCTCTTCAATGTCATCCCCACCCTGACTTACAGTTTATGAGGCATGCAAATAAACACAAAATCTTACTCCAGAACAAGCCTCTTCTGGGCAGCCTAAGGCAGCAGTTCCCCTCAGCAGCAAAGTACAACCCCCTCCCAAAAGCGCAATACTTTGTGCTGTTTTTACATCAATTTAAGAAGTACAACATTCATTTGTAGCCATAGAGACACCACAATGCACTTTTTTAAATACAGAAACATCTTCAGATATCGAAAGCACAGACCCTTTTCAGAAAGCGACCTTGGCCCCCCCAAAACCGTGGTAAGTAATAATCCCAGCTGCACTCTGCAGTGACTTTCTTTTCAGAAATACCTTATTATGACAATAAAGCATCGGTCTTCCGCTGACTCCTAATCCTTCCCTAACTTCTCGCATCGAATTGCAGAGTCTGACTTAAAAGCTTTCATCCCTTCCTCTGGAGATATAAATGGGATACGGAGCATGCACACACGTACACGGGAATACCACTAAGAATAGCTGTGATATTTTGCAAAAAGCACTACCTGAATCCAAGGTTATAAAAAGGCTTCCTCGCTTCAAGTAACCAGCCAGTCACCGTACATCACATCTTTGTCATCTCCTTTTAAAAAGACCTCACTTTTTTCGGGGAGTGCTTCCAGCAGCAGCAACTGGGTAATATTTGAAAAGCTTACAAGAAACTAGTCCAACAAACTAGCCCCAAAAGACCTATGCTGGTTGCCATGCTTCCCCTAACTTCAGCTTCCCCTCCCCGATACCGTTCCCCCAAATTTAGAGACGGCTTAAATGATCTGGATGCTTGACTTAAAATGCCATTTAATCATCCCCTTGGGTACGGCTTTTTGCTTGGGTTTAAACCAAACCAGCCAAGGCACGGTTAGGCAGACATGCAGTACAGGACACAACACAGTTAATCAGCTTCCTATTTACAGTTCTCGGGAACAAGTTGGTTTTCCCACATGTTTTTCGCCCTCCTGGCTGACCGACACTCTTTCTGCACATCTGCCGCTTTTTGGCAGACTGTCTGCATGCTGTCCTACTTCCCCACAGCTCAATGTCCCTTTTCCTCTTCCTCCTCCTTGCCCTTCCTCCTTCTCCCACTTCCCTTCCTGCAAACATTACCCGGTTTCCTACCTGGACACCTGACAGCTTCTCTTCCCTTCCCCTGATCCTCCCAACCTTTCTCAGCCTCCTCCTCCATACAGCCTGGCCTTCAACTTCTGCTCTTTCTCTTTGCCAGGGCACACGTTGCCCCTCCACTGCCCCCTCTCACCTCCCATTCCCCTCAGAGACCCACCACACCAGTGAGACCCATCACAACCAGTATCCACGCACCAGCAGCCCCTGGATGCAGCCCAGTAGCATCCCAGTTGTGAGAGCACCTTCCTACAGTTCTGCCAACAACTTCTGGCTTCATGACCATCCTTGAAATCTCTGTGTCAGCAATGGGAAGTCGAGGAGGGGATAAAAAAAACAAACCACAACCAAGGAACAAACCTCCCTGATGAGATTTTTCTTCACCACAACTTGGAAATGGCACCAAATAGCACCCTGGGCTCTGGAGATGGTTGCAAGCACCAGGGCATCATTTTTACACTGCTTGGGAAGCTGCCTGCAGGGCTGCTTTACAGAACAGCAGAAGATATTTGGCCAAGAAAAATCAAAACAAAAGTTGACTCTTTCCAGGCGAGCGGGACGCTGGGGCCATTCTATTTGGCGATGCTCCTCTCCGCGAGGCCGTCTGGCAAACACCTGCTCCCTTCAAGACTTTAAGACACAGTTTGTCCGACTTCTTCCAGCCAGCAATGCTGACATGTTCCAGAAAACAGGTATCTCGGCTTACCGTGACTGTGCCTCTCTCTCAATCGCTGGTGTGTCCCCCCCTAACCGGAACAAATCTGGCAATCCCCCGTCCTTGTACATCTGGCACGGAGATGGTGCTGTACCAACACCCAACAGCTGTACCCTATAACCACACCAACAGCTCTGGCAGCCCTGTTTCACACAGCTGGACCAGCACACGCTTTAGGTGTCGCTTTAGAAATGCTTCTATCGGATTTCATTTTACATTTTTAATGCAACCTGCTATTTCCAACCCCCCAACCCTTTTTCATAAGGAAACATTATACTTATACGCTCAGTTTTCCCAGACAGTCCCAGTAAGGGCACTCTCCACCAGGCTGCAGGTACCAGCAGTTAAACACCATGGCTGATACCGAGAGTCTCTAAATCGGCACAGCTTTCCTACTCCTAACACCATCTGGCCTGAGAA
>VXBW01008083.1:4020-15273 GCA_013400375.1 Thinocorus orbignyianus | reverse complement strand
TCCCGGGGCAGGCCTCGCTCCTTCCCCTCCGGGGTACGCTCTGCAGCTTCCCCTCTCTCCGGGCCTCCTCGGGCGAGGCGAGGAGCAGCCCCCGGTGCCGGTGCGGTGCCCAGGCTGGCCAGCCGCCACCCGTCTGCCCGTGCTCCGAAATCCGGCAATTATGCAAATGCCCGGGATGCTCTCCCCTTTGATCTGAACTTCCTCGGAACGATCCCTTCTCATTACGGAGCATGAAAATGCCTCTCGGACGTGTAAAGTGAACTACAGAGCTCCTTTCATCCCCTTTTGTTACCCGCACCGGGGCTCGCCTCTCGGGCCCCGCATNGCCGACGGGAGCGCAAGTCCCCGGAGCGACTTCCAGCTGCATCTTTTGTTGCGCTTCTTACCACCTCTTGGCTCAGTTTTGACGAGGCACTGAAGGTGTATCAGAGATTTAGTGTGGCCACGCAACTCTAGAGATGATTTTTCAAGGCTTCCCGAGAGCCATGAATGGAATTTTTGTTATCTTTCCCCCCACACACTTCTTCCCCCTCTCTCCCACTCCCACCCCCATTCGAAGAGATATTAACAAAGTTTGCGCTGTCTTGAAAACTACACCTCCGGTGTAAGAAAAACATCCTGACCATTCGCTGGAGGCCATTTTATGAAACCTCAAGGAGGCTCGCAGCTTGCGTAATTTCAGGAATACCAGGTGTCTCCTTAATACCTTCTCCCTTTCCCATTCAGACAAGCTGGGAGCTTGTAGGCCAAGCGCTTCTGTGACAGGCAACGTATTCCTACCTATCCGAGGGGCCTGTCCTAAAAAAACGGGTGGACTTCTTCCTTCCTCTGCTCATGTACGGCTCAGAGAGCAAGCCTGCAATGTAGTTGTGAGATGAAGGAACACAGGTGAAGGAGGGCATGGAGTAAGGGGCTACCCTAGGTGTGTAGACGGCTTATTTTGTTTTGCTGGTATTTGCAGTTTCGTCTAGAGAAGCATTGGTGGATGCAGCGTTAATGAAAATGCACCACTGCAAAACAAAGCTGAGCAAACGGAAGAAGGCAAATTATTTGAACTGTTTTTAAAACGTTGTCATGTTTGCTAACAGCCGCTTAATTCTGGTGCCTAACACGCTCTTGGAAAATAAGTTTTATTAATGGAAAAGAAAAAACCCAACCAAAAAAGTCGCCCTCCTTGCTTACAATTAAATTATGACGACTTATNCTACAGAGCTCCTTTCATCCCCTTTTGTTACCCGCACCGGGGCTCGCCTCTCGGGCCCCGCATTCCCCAAACGCCGGGAGGGGGGGAGGAGAGAGGGGAAGGAAAAGGGGGCTCCCGGAGGGAGGCGGCGGGACGCGGGAGCAGCCCGGGCCGCCGGTTGTCATGGCGAGGCCGAGCGCCTTCCCCAGTTATGTGCGACTAATGGGTCTGCGCCCCGCTCGGCTCCGGGTTCACCTTTCTTCCCCCCCTCCCGCATCGCTCCCCCGCTGCTCGGCTCCCCGCCGACCTCTCCGCCCGCACCCCGGGAGGCAGCGGCGCCCCCCGCCCCGCCGGGCAGCCCGCACGGCCCCGCCGCTGCCTCGTCCCTCTGATTCACCGCCCGCATCTCAAAGGCGGCGGGGGCTGAGAAGCGGAGGCGGAGGGAAGAAAAGGGGGTGAGGACTCCCGCCGACGGGAGCGCAAGTCCCCGGAGCGACTTCCAGCTGCATCTTTTGTTGCGCTTCTTACCACCTCTTGGCTCAGTTTTGACGAGGCACTGAAGGTGTATCAGAGATTTAGTGTGGCCACGCAACCCTAGAGATGATTTTTCAAGGCTTCCCGAGAGCCATGAATGGAATTTTTGTTATCTTTCCCCCCACACACTTCTTCCCCCTCTCTCCCACTCCCACCCCCATTCGAAGAGATATTAACAAAGTTTGCGCTGTCTTGAAAACTACACCTCCGGTGTAAGAAAAACATCCTGACCATTCGCTGGAGGCCATTTTATGAAACCTCAAGGAGGCTCGCAGCTTGCGTAATTTCAGGAATACCAGGTGTCTCCTTAATACCTTCTCCCTTTCCCATTCAGACAAGCTGGGAGCTTGTAGGCCAAGCGCTTCTGTGACAGGCAACGTATTCCTACCTATCCGAGGGGCCTGTCCTAAAAAAACGGGTGGACTTCTTCCTTCCTCTGCTCATGTACGGCTCAGAGAGCAAGCCTGCAATGTAGTTGTGAGATGAAGGAACACAGGTGAAGGAGGGCATGGAGTAAGGGGCTACCCTAGGTGTGTAGACGGCTTATTTTGTTTTGCTGGTATTTGCAGTTTCGTCTAGAGAAGCATTGGTGGATGCAGCGTTAATGAAAATGCACCACTGCAAAACAAAGCTGAGCAAACGGAAGAAGGCAAATTATTTGAACTGTTTTTAAAACGTTGTCATGTTTGCTAACAGCCGCTTAATTCTGGTGCCTAACACGCTCTTGGAAAATAAGTTTTATTAATGGAAAAGAAAAAACCCAACCAAAAAAGCAGTCGCCCTCCTTGCTTACAATTAAATTATGACGGCTTATAACGCATTCCTTCAAGCCCTCCAGAAATATCTGGGCTCGGGAGACTTAAAATACCTAATTCATAGATTTTTTTTAAACCAAGAACGGACCATTGTGATCAGCTGGTCTGACCTGCTATGTATCATGGGCCAGTGAATTTCAGCCAGACGTTCTTGTATCAGACTCATAAATTCTGGCTGAGCTTTCAGCCTGGCATCAAATCTTGCTCTGAAGACTTTTAAGTAACAGAAAACCCACTGTTGCCTCAGTTATTCCAGTGGTCGTCCCCTCACTGGATTTTTTTTTTTAAAAAAGCACATATTTCTGCTCAGAATTCATACAGCTTCATTTTCCAACATAGGATCTCATTATGCCTTTGTCTGCCACATTAAAGAGATCTCCACTATCAGAAATCTCCCCATAGAGACACTTAGGGCACTTAAAGACTATGATCAAACCAAGTCATAGCCTCCTCTTGGATAAATTAATAGACGGGATTTCTTTAGTCTTTTGCAATAAGATGCGATTCTCAGACCTCGAATCACTCTTGTGGCTCTTTCCTGATCCTGTATTAATTTGCCGATGCACTTTTAACATGCAAACACCACAACAGAGCCGGACACAGTATTCAAGCAACGGTCTCATTCATGTCGGAAGCATTAATGGCATCATTAAGTTTACTCGTTTAAAATCCTATGTAGATTACCTTTATAGATAGCCTTAGCAATACTGACTTTATTAAAACCCCATTTAAAAAGTCGCCTGTCTTCATGCAGCCTGGTGCTGTTCATCAAATTCACAACGCTGAGCCTCGCTTGACCAAACTGCAGAGAGAGCTTAGTTTTTCTAGCTGGGGCTTTTTTGGTGCTCCAACAGCCCTAGCCTTCAGTAGGGCTTTGGGGTTTTTTTTTTTTCTTTCTTTCTTTTGTCTGTAAGAATCAACTGCTGCATATTCTCACAATGGCAGTAGTGCACTACAGAGGAGCACATACATGGAGCTCCACTGCACCGTTCTCTCTTCCTCTCCTGCAATGCCAAAGCCCCCTACTCAGAGTAGTTCAGTCAACGGCAATGGTAACATTCAGTTTTGAGATACTCCTCCCCAGGTAGTTCACAGGCAGCTTCCACGAGGGCTTCTTCAACCATGGCAAACAGTCCACCTTCACATGAACATCTGCTCCAAAAGATGGATAGTGAGCACGGCAGAGCTGTCCCACTAGGTACCAGACAAAGCACATCCTCTGACAAAGAAATAGGGGCTACCCTTCCTCTTCCCATCCTAGTGATGTCCATCCATTTTTCAGTCTGTCTCAGCTTCTAAGATAGCTTTCAAGTGCAAAGGCAGTGTAGAACTCCAGGATCCCAGAAGACCAAGGTCTGTGCATTACAGAAGCATTAATTGTACTGCTCCAGTACTTTCCCAGTCTCTGATCTTCTCAAACTACACCAGGAAATACTACAAATAGTGAGTGCCATTGCACTGGGTGCTGCAAGCCCAGACCCTGTTCCATGTGAGGTGGCCTGAGCTGTAGTCAAGATGTCTGGGTTATCTGGGTGAGACTGGCTCCCTAAAGCCTTGGCCATAGCCAGGACTGAGCCTTGTGCAACAATGGTGAAAGAGTTTGTGCCTTGAAGACCTCTTTCCATATCATTTGTGTACACAAAAGCAGAAAATCACATAGGATAGACATTGGTCTTGGAAATGGCTGTGCCTCAGCTTCGTACACAATCCCTGAGCTTCCTTAGCAACATTCCTTTATTCATTTTCCTCCCAAATGAAAGCTTGTTTTCTGTAGTCCTAGTTGGAGAATTGCATTAATCACGGTCTCGTGGTCATGCATCAGACCAAAGGTGCTTTACCTACCAATGGCAATCAGACTGGCCTACAGCATCTTCTAGCTTGCTCAGTTCCTCAGGCTGTTCCCACTGACATCTCTGCCCTAATGACACATGCTGGAGACCAGATGGGTGTAGTGGGCTTGTGCTGTGGGCACCTTCTAGTGGAAAGCAGCTCTGACCTGCCCACAGAAGGTGTTCCCCACATGAGAGTGATTCTCCATCTGCCCAGAGCTGACTATGGGACTTGTACACCACTTCTGCTACTGCCTCCAGGGACGTGGTGCCAATGCGGTGTAAAACCTGTGTAGCTACACTTTTTACCCTGGGATGAACTATGATGAAGTTCATGTTATGTTAGTGGCTCCTGACGCTGCCTGGAGAGGCAGCGCAAGAGTAAAGGTTAACTTGCTTTTAGGTGTATGCCTCACCTCACATTCTGTGCCACACAGTCACACCACAACCCTCCTTTTAAGCTTAAATTATCCACAGTAACACAGCCTTCGTGTCCTACAAGTAGCAGCCCTCCCTTCATTTATACTTTCCATATGCCCTCGTTTTACTATGAGTCAGGCACACTTGCCCTCTCTTCCTATGACTTACACTTTCCTACCTCAGAGGACACGTATATCAAAAGATAAATCTGATGGCCCAGTTATGGATATTTTCTCGTACGATTGGCATCACTCTTTTCTGAAACCACTGCTAGATAGCCATCGGGTTCAAATCAAATTCTCAGTTAGCCTCGACCATGAAAAAGCGAGCACAGAGAAGTCACCTTTGTTATAACAAAACACCCTTGAGTTGCACTTAATTCTAGTAAGCAGCACATTATCCTCAGTCGAGGTACCAAAATGCAATTTAAAATTTTAAAAAGCAGTAATCATTCAAACCATCAGACCTGCAGCTTTGAGGCACTGCGTACCACAGGATGGGATTGCTTCTCTTCTAATTCACCTGCGAGCGCCCATCACCCAGCTGCCTGTGACAACCTGCTCTTTCTTCCTTCCAGGCTGCTGCAGCCAACTGTATCTGGGTCTGAGTGACTGTTTTGGGGTCTGCTCTCCTTGGAGAACTCTCCGAGGGGTTTGTCATTAGTTTTCATGGAGAGCAGAACGAGGCTGTATGTGGAAAACCAATATTGACATTTCCTTGTTTAAATATCATACATCAGAGGGGGGTCACGGGAGCCAAGGCCACCAGAAAGGGTTCCCCCACAAGCTATTATTTCCTTTTAAAAAGCACCAGGGACCCAGCAGTCTCTGCTGGGCCTCACAGCCCCATGTCTGCTCTTCTCTGAGAGCTGACTGACTGCTGCCGGTGCCACTTAGCAAATACAGATGTTCAGGTCTTTTTCTTTCACCACGGGTCTCACTCATCGCTGCACAGAGGCCTGGTGCTAAACGAACGCCTCATTTTAACCCTCTTTTCAAGGCAAGGCAAAACACACACCCCCTTCACGCTCACCTCAGTCTTTGCTTGCAAAAATCTACAGCACTTTCCCATCAAATTTGAAACAAATGGCATTCAAACTTATTTTAAAAATTAATTGAACCAATACATCAACAACTTTCATGTTTCCAGAGCCTGCATGGCCCTCGCCTGGGAAATTAGAACTGCGGGAGGGTAATTTTGCATTTAAATCAATGGAGCTCTCTTTCCCAACAAGGTTGCCTTCACACTTTGTAAAGCCAAGCAATTCTATGGGGCTTCAGAAGAAGAAAGCCCATCAGGTGTCCTTGCACCTACAGCACACCCAGTCTCCCTGCCCGGGAGGGCTTCCTGGGGGGCTGTGAAGGTGCCACCCCCTCCATCAGCACCACCCATTGCAATGCCATGGGGAGCACTTCTGCA
Organism: Thinocorus orbignyianus; assembly: GCA_013400375.1. NCBI lineage: Eukaryota > Metazoa > Chordata > Aves > Ciconiiformes > Thinocoridae > Thinocorus > Thinocorus orbignyianus. The sequence goes on along the minus strand of VXBW01008083.1, from coordinate 9,073 downwards.
CCCTTCTCCTCCCAGTCACCCAGTTAACACCTCGCCTGCTGTTCCCCATTCTATACGTTTTCCCCCTACTCCCCGTGTGAGAGTGCTTCACCCTGAGAGTGGGCAGGCTCTCAAGGTGAGACTAGGATGGTGAGATAGGAAAAACAGGAGTTTGGGGACTGCTCAGGAGAAGGACCAGAGAAAGTGACAGAAGATATGTCCCTTCCCAGGGAGGGAGAGGTTGTGGGATTTCTCTTTTTATCTAAACCCCTGAATGGATTTGCCACTAAAAGAAAGATAATCCACATTACGTAGAAACAAAATTACATTCCCATGAACACACGTATACAAACGCACACTGTTCTCTTCTAGCTGCGGGACACGGGCTTTGAGAGAGGTGGCCCTGGAGAGCCGTGGCAAAGGAACCTGTGGCCGAAGCTGGGAGCTTGCCTGCCTCCCTGTGCCATTGGCATTGCTCTCCTGGTCATCTGCCATAGTAGTTTTTACAGTTTTGCTTCCCTTTTTTGGGCAGGCAGGAACGATCTGCTTTCTGTGGATACAGAGTGCCCAGCACACTAAAGCTGCTGTCAGGTAACGCGATACTTGCGAATCTGGAAAGATAAAACACCACTGAAATTTGGTGTGCATCGATCCCCCCGTTTATCTCTGCACATCTTGAGCCTTACCCCAGTCCAAAACTTCCCCCCGCTGTTCTGTGTTTAGGTGATAGCCACAGTACATTAGACAATGCGGGGCAGAGTCGTGCCCCAAAGAGCTCACAAAACTAAACAGAGCCCAGAAAGGCAGCGTAAACAGAGGCTACAAGAATATGAAGACACCATTTATGTGGTCATGCAGAGGTCTTGAACAGGTCTCAGTGACAGGACTTTTGAAATCTCCTTCTCAGGAGTGTTCTAGAGGCACTAAGATGTTAGGAAATGGTGAAAAAGAGAGACACTGACTTGACAGACTTACTGGGTGAATGTCAAATGTGTAAATCTGGCTGCAAGATGGGCTGTGGGCTGGCAGAGATGGGGTGCTTGCAGCCTGCTGCTGCTGGCAGGAGAGGGTCAGGGCTATGGAGAGAGGGAGCCTGTGCTCCAAACTGAAGCAGTTTTCATACCTTTCAGTGTCCCTGCGACTACTCCAAGTCATCAGGGTGTGCCCGTTCTGCTTCAGTACTGTTCTCCACTGCTTTGTTTCTGAGGCTTAGCCATCGCCACATAAGAGCACTTCCAAGGAGATTTTAAAATGCCTTCGGGGCAGCAAGGGACAGCAGCGGGAGGACTAACTGAACCACTTTGGTCTGAGACATTTGGACTTAGATCCATCCAGGCGTTAATTCAGTGAAAGCCAGACAGGATCAGGCTGAAACTGGCATTATGCGCTGTTGGAAGCAAATCCAATTCACATAGTTTTAAGCACACGCAAACCATTTTCTATGGGGACCTGGAGTGCTTTACAAGAGCGCTCGAGGGACCAGGTGACTTTTAGCGTGGTGAATTTCAGCAGCATAAGCAAGGCTTAACGTTGTGGCCACAGCCCTCCCTGAAGTAGGGGTGACTGCAAAGGCCAAGCCAACAAGTTGGAAAGGGTTTTTTTTATTATTTTCCATCGCCACTGTCTTTTTTTTCCAGCTTCTTGTTACTGCTTGAAAAGCGCTGTATCTTATCACCATGACACAAGCCTGTGTTTTTCTCTCCCTGCTAAAATGCTGGAGGTACTTAGTGAGAGAACAGCTCTGTGCAGGATCTACTGGGAGGTGTGGAGATCCTGGGGCCATTCTTGCTTGCTGCTCTTCAGATTGCTCAAAAGTTTCGGTCCTACCGTAAGTCAGTGAACAAGGCCCAGGGCTAAAACAGCGGTGGAATATAGTACCTACGCAATCTCTCTTCCGTCACAAGGCAGGGACCTGCCAACTACACCCAAACCCCACCAGGCCCCTGGGAAATGGGTTCCAGCATTGGTTTGCCACAAACCTTGCCCCAAATACGGAAGGACCTTGTCTCAAGCCAACCTGAAACATAGACACACACATATCCGCTGTTGTCTTGTTCTTGCACTCTTCCTTCAGGTGCTTCCTTGCCGTGGGAGGGGGTATCCCCAAGCTCTCACTCACACGTACCTACAGGACTGTTTCCCAGCCACAGTTTGTATTCAGCTTTCCCCAGACAGGAGCTACTCTGTCATCTTCATGCACACACACACATAGAGAACTTCCTGAAAGCTGTGCACATGGTCTTCTGCTCTTCTGCTCCCCAGCAGACCAGGGCTCAGCCTGCCCAGACATGTACCACTGCACACCTAAGCCTGTGCTCTGCCCAGGGTCCATCCCCATCTCCTCCCACTCCTTCCTCAGCTCCAACACCAGCTGTGTCCGCAGCGCCAGAGCAAATGCTTGAGGTGCAACAAGGGCACAGGAGTCATTTTCCTCCTAGCCAGCCCTGTCTGCTCTGCTCTGGTTGGAGTGACACAGTGGTCTTGCTCCTGGTTCTTATCGGCGCTCAGAGGTACAGAGCAGGTTATAGATTTTTTGTCTCTCGTGGGCTTTTGGGCTTCAGAGAGGTGCTTTGTACTCAGCAGGCTTCACTGTCTGCTCTGCTGCACAGGCTGCTGGCTCGGTGCTTTCCCCCTTCGCTTCCTCTGCCGTCCCTGATGCATTAAAAGCTCCTCCTGGCCAAGGGAGGAGTGGGGGGCCCAGGGGGAGCAGGCAGGCTCTGTGGGGCACCGGGGCTGGGAACTGCCCCAGGGTGCTGCTGACAAGCATGAGAGTAGCCGGCCTGCTCTGCAAACCCAGGGCATCAGGGAGCAGGGGGTTCAGGCAGGGAGGTGTCACTTGCGTGACCCGAGACCGGGGGCCACCACCGGGTCGGGGGACCAAACCACTCCGGCTGGCCCCCATCGGGGCTCCCGCGGGGCCGGGGCACGGCTCGCTGCGGGGCCAGACCTCGCTCCGTGCCCCACGGCCTCCTCGGGGACCAGGACACGGCTTATAAGGGTCGTCTCCCAGCTTCGCAATCCTCCCTGCGAGCTGGCCCCATGAGACACACCGGGCAGCCCTGCCCCACTTCTGCCACCCCCGGTCCCGGTCCCGGTCCCAGTCCCAGTCCCAGTCCCAGTCCCAGTCCCAGTCCCGACGGCGCGGCCCGGCCCGGTCTGCCTACCCCCGGGGCTGCGAGGTGGTGCTGGCCCCGGGCAGCGGGTGTTCCCTGCGCTGCGGGACGTGGCCTAAATCGGCCCGAGTCACGTCAACCCCGTCGTGGGGAGACCCCGCGACGTCCCGCCTAGCTGAGAGCTCGGGGTGGTGGTGGTCCAGAAAATACCGAGTGCGTGCTTGGACTGCATCAAAGGTATTTATTTTGATTGTCCCTCGGTTATAACTTCCATCGCTTCCCCTTTGTTTTATAGCTGCTCAAGTTTACTTGGAGAATTAAGACAGATTTTAGGGGGAGGGGGAGGAAGGGGGTAGGAAGCCTTTGTTCTCCGGAGTGTGCTTGTCTTACTTTTGCATCATGTGGCCTGAGCGGCACCTCCTGCCCCCCCGCCCCGACCGTATTTACTCTATCTCGAGTGAGTCCTTTGAAGGAGAGGGCAGAGTCGTCGTTAACCCTCTGCGTGCCTGCCGGGCCCTCCGCCGGCAGAGCCCGCCAGCGGCGGGGACGCCGCGGCTTCCCAATCCCGCGGCCGCGGGTGTTCCGTCCGGCGGACGGACTCGGTGTCTCCTCCAAAAAACTAAACCTCCCGGAGTCAGTCCATCCCTCCGCCGGTCCCCTGGCCAGCCGTACGCACGGGGAGCCGGCGGCGGTGGGCCTCTCGGAGAGAGCCCGGGGATACCCCCTTGATCACTAGCAGGCTCGCCTGCCTTACACGAGGTTGGAGATGCCTACAAACTCGAAACAGCTGCCGGGCTTTGCTCTGGCCTGCCTGCTAAAATACGCCGATCTCCTTTTAATCTGTTTCATATTCACAAATTAAGCACTTAGCCTAGGTAATAAATCACGAGGCAGTTTACGAGGCTAGCAGGAGACAAACAAGTGGAAAGGGAAAACAATCGCCTAAAAGCGCATTTCAATGTAACTGCTGGAAAAGACGCGCTCGGAAAACCCAGCTCGCACTCCCCGGGGTGGCGTCAGCACCCCGCGGTCACGGGGGGCGTGGAGGGGGGGGGAACCCAGCACGGCAGCCCCCCAGCTCGTCCACGCCGCAGGGGCTACGGTGGCAGCCCCAGCTCCCGCCTTTGTCTCCCCGGGTACCGGCCGCCCGCACCGGCTCCACCTGGGAGAGACTCTCCCGGCAGCCGGCCTGGAAAGAATGACTCGGGCTGGCGATAACCTCCCCTCGCACACACACAGCCCGGCTCGGCCCCGGCTGGGGGAGTGAGGAAAGGAATACTGGAAAAAAAAAATAAACTGCGGGCTCGCCTCACGCCGGAGCCGCTCGCAGTGCCCGTGGGGGACGTGGCGCTTCCCAGTGTCCCGAGGGAAGGCAGCCCGGAGAGGTGCCAGGGGCTCCGGAGCGCACATGCCTGGCTGCTTCGCCCCGGTGCTGCCGGGCGCAGAGGAGGGGGTGGGAGGGGGGCAGCTGGAAAGTAGCGCTTTGGCTACCCCCAGTCCCTGTTTCGGGATGGCCAGTGGAGGGGTGCACCCCGGCTGGCCAGGAACCCCTCCGCCTCGGGCCACTGTCACCCTCGCATCGCGAAGAGGCGGCGTGGGCAGGACGGGGCTCCGGNCGGAGGGCAGCCCTCCCCCCCAGCCCCTCGGCTCCTGCGGCGGGAGAGAGGAACCGGGAGGCGGGCAAGCCTGCGGCAGTGCCGGCCGGGCGCTGGGAACGGGGACTCCCCGGCTGCTGTCCCGGGAGGATCTTCCTGGGAGAGCCGTCAGCCACCCCAGGGGACTCAGGCAAAGGCCTCAAGACAAAAGACCCGGCGCTAAGACTCTTGCTGGCAGAGGCGCAGCCTGCCCAAAGTATTTCAGCAGAGACTTTTATCCCCCTCCGGCGGGGCTCCGCTCCGGGCCAGGGGCTCCCAGCCGTGCCGAACCCTGGCAGCGGGGCCGCAGCCTGCTGGGAGAGGGGG
>VXBW01008082.1:0-21175 GCA_013400375.1 Thinocorus orbignyianus | reverse complement strand
CAGCCTGACTCCATGAGAACTTTAGAGAGTTCTGGAAAGCCAATGCCCCTGCCTGGAAGAGTCAGCACAAGCAATCAGGCAGTGGAAATCAAGGTCCAGAGACACCACTTGGCTCAGTGGCCATGCCCTTTGCCTCCCCATGTTGGCTGTTGCTAGGAGAGCACAGGGCCCATCAGCTTTCTCCTGGCTTGGGGCTCCAGCAGGCTCCTGTCAGTCTCAGGGAGCTCAGCCAGGTGGCAGCTGGTCGGGCCCACCACCAGGCGGGGTCAGTGTGGAGCCATCGAGGTGGACCCTCCCCTGGGGGGCTGGCCTGCAGCTCATCAGCCCTTAGGCCTGACATCAAAATGGGGGCTCTAAGAACTGCTGAAACTTCCTGGCCCAGGTGTTATCACTGAGTCACAGCAGGTGGGCCAGCCAGAGTCAAGTGTTCCTCACTGGAGGAGCACAAAGATAGGTGGAATGGTCCAAAGAAAGTCTGTAAGTGCTTGGGTCATCAGTGCTGAGGGAAAAGAGCCTGAGCTGGCAGAAGCAGGCACTGGTCAGTGTGTGGGGGCAGAGAAAGGGCACCACAGAGGTGCTGGGAAGCGTGTGGCTGCCAAAAGGCCAACAGGAAGAACCAATGGCCCTGCCAGCTCCACCTGGTAGAGCAGCCTGAGGAGAGGGACTGCAGCACCTCTTTTGTCAGCTCTCCTCTGGCTGGACCTTCACAGTTGCAGGTACCAGGAGAGGCCCAGGGCTCTGGAGCACCCTCACTCCCCTTAGGATGGCCAGTCCTCTCCTTCCCCTTGCTGACAGGGGTGAAGCTTTTCCTCTGCTTCTGCCTGGGCAGGTGGCCATGAGCTACCCGTGTCAGCAGGAGGAGAGGGCTTTGGGAAGCCCAGAACAGATCCTTGCCTTATTTAGACGAGCTCTGCTTCATGCCCTTGGCTTTGTGGATGCCCTCTCCAGGAAGGGGTCTGTGGCCAGAACGTGACATTTCCTTCATGATACAGCTAACAGGCTGTTCCAGCATGAGCCTGCCAGAGACCTGGGTCTCCAGGGCCAGGAGTGTCTGGGAAAAAAATCCACAATGCCCAGAAAAGAGAACTTGGACCTCCTGTGCTGGGGTTTGTGTTGGCTTATGAAGGAGATCTATTCCATGGCGTAGCCCCGCTGTGATTGTCATGACTCTCTTCTGTTGTTATCTCTTACGTTACGTTGCAGACTTTTTGAAGGGCCTGACAGGTTTTGCACTTTGGCAGGGCAAAACAGGATCAGAAGTAAAAGTATCTTGGGGAAATTAGAGAAATTATCTCAGTCTTTTAGAAGGAAATTTCGGAAGTACTTCTGGGAAGATTGGATGATATAGTTAAATGCATGGTTTGTGGTCATTGAACTGAGAAGGAAAGGAAGTGGGGATTGTAACGTATCAGAAGTTAACACTTGTAAAAAAAGGACATTTTGATACTTTTTAAGGTTTCTATGCAAAATTTTAGCCTGTACTGGTGCTTGAATATTATTCTTGCAAATCTAGAAATTTTCTGTAGTAGGAAAGAAATCACATTTTAGTAGATTGGATTGGTAATTATGTGAATAAGAAAAATAGTGCCTTCACTTTAGAAAATATATTTTGAACAAAATAAAATCATAAAAACATTTACTGTAAATTAGAAATGGCATAAATATATGATCTGATTTACTTGAACGTTCTCATATTCTTTGGAATTTTAAACTCACATCACTCAGGATTTTTTTTATTGTGCATATTGTTTTTTTCTTAGTATCCTTGCAACTTGCTGTAATTTTCAATCTGAACTAATCATCTCAGTCAAGTTGTGCTCTTCCTAAATCCATCTTTAGATAGAGTATTCTAGCCCTACCTATTATCCTGTGCTTGAATTACAGTGCAGCTTTATCGAGGACCCAATATATTACATGTAGAACACTGGTGAGAAACTAAAGTTCTGTTTTCCTTGACTTTGATCACTTGCTATGTGTGGAGGTCAGGGGTTGCTTTGTACTGATAAACTATTTTTAGAGTTAAGCTGTCATCTGATCACAACTAGTGAAAAGGTCCTGAAAAAAAATGTTGGTTTATAATAGCCAGAAATAAAGACCTCTCAGAGAAAAGTTTAAAATAGATGCAGTTAATGGGCTGAAATGAAGCTTCTGTCCCCTGTGGACAGCAGGAGGTTGGCCAGTGATTTCTGGAGCACAAAAGCAGCATTCCAGTAATAGTAGCACAACTGGTTGAAAACATTTTCTGTCAGACACTCTTTGTCATTAAAGTAAAATTCAACAGTTCACACTGTTAACTTCCCATCACACCCCAGGCAAGGAAGAAATCACCTAGCACCTGAGCTTTGCTTCTCATGTCTCATGACAGTGCTTTCCAACCTCTCACAGAACAGGTACCTCCCTTGCCCTGCTATGCCAGAAGCACAATCCCAACATCAGTACAGTTCCACTGGGAGAAATATTGTTCAACACATGAACTTTGTAATTGGAGCCCAAAGAGGTCAAGTCCAAGCTTACCTAACATGTGAGTCAGACAGCATTGTGGGTTCATGGGAAGGCTCTTGGAGCCTTCAGGAATATATGGCCAACTGGAGGGATTTGTCAGGGAGCTGAAAAGACTGATCTGTGCTACATGGCAGTGACCAAGTGAAGAGGTAATTGGGCATTAGCTGGTTAGGCTAACATTAAAATAGGCTAATTTTGCATGAACAGCAATATGTCCTGTCCTTCTGTGAGAGGTGTTATTGCATTATTCTCCAAACTGAAAGGAATTTTTAAAAATCCCCTGTTTTCAATATAAATAATGAATGTGGGAATTACAACTAGAACATATCTCATGTTATTGATACTGCAGGCTCTTTCTGTGCTTCAGAATGCCTTGTGTAACTTAAATAGTTTTAAGAAGTCTTTCTTGTGTTATGAAGAAAGCACGTAAAATATTGTATAGAATTGTAACATTCACTTATGGCAACAAAAAGCTAGTTGTGAAAATCTAAACAAATCCATCCCTGTAGCGTAGCCACCTGTTCCTTCTCTCATACACGTACTATCAAAAGAGAAACAAGCCAATTAATCAAGTATCTGGTAATTTTAGTTTATATTGCTGTCCTCATTTCTTCTCCTTTCATGCCATTCTCCAACTCTTTTAGCCTTTTTTGTCACTCACCTGTTCTGTAACTGAAGCTGTTCGGCTGCTTTGGCATGTGATGGAAAGGGCATCCTGAATGTCACCTCCTCATCCAGACCTGCAGCTCACATATCTTTCTCTGACATTTGCTGTGGAGATAGGAGGAATTTGAGTAACCATAGAAATCTCATGCACACTCAAGAGCTGTTCCTCTTCAAATTTAAAAGCGCTGTTTGTTAACTGTCTCTAATCCCTAGCTGATTTTGCCCTCCTTCTTCAATTTTCTTTGCAAGACTGTTAACTTGTAGTCAATGGGAAGCTAATTAGGTGTCACCAGAGCAAAATAATAACATTCCTGGGTTTAAAATCCACTGTTGAAACTTCTCAAGTAGAAGTAATTTTCTTTTTTTCACCTGCTGTGAAGTCAAATGGTAGCTGTATCAAACATTGCAGAAATTAGACTCTAAACAAAGGAACGGGATCAGAAGATAGCAAGGCCACCTCAAGCCACTCATAGCCTAGGATATGAGGACATTCTGAACAGCAACAGACACAAAAGTTAGCTCACTTCTGTTTTTGTCTTTGTAATAGCAAAACCAGTAACTGACCCAATATGCCTTACATACTACCAGGTTAGCTGGTCTTTTATTTGTTAATCTTATCACTGGCTTTCCCCGAGAAGTAATCTCCAATTTCCTGCTCCATCCTTTTTAGCACTGCTTATCTGGAATGACAGCTTAAATCCCTGAAGGACATGTTATACCCAGCTAAACTACAAACAATTACCCAGATTAGATATGCCATGCTAGGAACAGGGAAAGCACTCATCATATTCCATTTGATTCAACACAACGCCCAACCTTTCAGTAGAATAAAAAGAACTTCTTATGTGAAGAGTGTTCTTACCATCTCCGGGCTCCAGTGCCCAGCCACATCTTAGCAGAAGTGTCAGAATGAGAAGCTTTGCACCAGAGACTTAGTGTTCCGGCATTTCTCCTCGTCTCATGCCAGCGTTCCTGAGAGGTCTTATTTTACCCAGGGATCTTCAGTATGAGGCTACACATTCCTTATCAGTCTGTTCGTTATGGAACCACAGGCACAAAGATCTCTCTTGGCATGTTTTGTAAATATTAACAGCATAGCTGAGAACAGCATTTGCAAGCTGTAAATCCCATCAGGAATTGACTTCAAGATTAGTGTAAAAACTAACACTGAGCAGTAAAAAATACTGAACAGCTTCCCTTTGTAACAAGAAACTTGGGTACTTATCTTTGTGTTTTATGAGCAATTCAGTATTATGAAATTATGAAATTTTGTTGTATGTTAAGGATTTCATTCCTTTCACTAAAGACTTGTTATATCTTAGCACTGTCATTCCCAGGATAAATGATTCTACACCCTATGGGTGTTAAATTAATTTCCTAAATCCATGTGTTAAATAGGCATTTTTTCTTGTTGCCAAATTAGGTTATGTATTCCAGCTGCAGCATTCAGATTACGTCTTTATCTGGGTTCAGTCTACTAAACTAAGCTATTTCTATAACCAGAATGGAAAGAATAATTTTAAAAGTTCAAATCTTGAGATTTTTTTGCTTTAGTTACACAGAGAGGCTCTAGATCTGGAAGTGCTTGGGACACAAAGGAATTGTATAGAAAGTCTGTAGAAAGGGTATTTTCTGCTATGAAGTATAGGTTTCTCAAGGAAACGTCTCACACATCTCATCACCTGGAAATCACTTGATTTTCTGAACAGGTGACAAGTCCATGGCCAGTGATTGAATCCTGTGTTTTATCCACTCCACAGAGAAGAATGAAGCATTAGTTGATCTGTGGAGAGCTCCTGGACTATCCAGCTTCAGAGGAAGCACGATCCAGAGTAAAGCAACAGGGATATGTAAAATTTAACTACAGGGTTTCTGGTCATAATGGAAAATGGCCATCCCCCTGTTCTGTGTATAACAGAACAGTACTGTATGCTTTTGTCTTGCTATTTATTCAAAGCATTCTGCGGGTAATGTCTTACACTGAATTTTAGGGCCTTTGTTTCCTTCAGTGGTAATCAAATAATCTTCTCGAGTAATAAGTTCCTGCCTAATGATACTGCAGTGTGGGATGGCCACTTTGGAGTCTAAAAATAATCATTGGATATGATGAGGAAAGAACAACAGGTGATGTTTCAGTTAGATGTCTTGGAAACCTCTCATAGAGAGTGAATAGCCTAAATCGTTGACTTATAAAGTCTGATTGTAATGCCGACTTTCGTGTTTGATTTCTGGAGGCCATAGTCACATAGGGTGTATGTGACTGTAATGTATTGCCAAAAACTTGGAAGCAATAAAATACCAGGATGCCCACTGAAAAATGGATGTAAGGCTATCCTTAGCTTCATGATTTTTCATTAGTTCTCTTCAACCTGGCATTCAATGAAGTGGTAATTTGTTGAAAGGGTGAGATGGGGGAGGAGATGAGAAAAGCTGGATGTTAGCTCACAGCAGTTAAACAGGACAGGAAGATGGGAGGTAACTTCAAGAGCAAAGGGGAGAACAGAGGTGCAAGAAAGAGCTCTAAACATATGGGCCTGCAGCAGATGGCTCAGAATAACGGGGAGCAGAAGAAGCAGTCAGGTCTCAAAACTAACAGCTAGAAGGACATCCAGCAGACTGGAAAGGTTTGCAGAGCTTGATGAATCCAGACAACTAAAAATTCCATAGCTGAAACCAATACTGAAGAAAAGGAACTGCTCCAGAAAGACACAAAGGGCAGGGAGATTTTTTTATATATATATCTGTATGCTTTCTTACTCTGACTTTTCTTCTAACTTCTTATTTTTATTTTATTTTTTATGAAAGACCTAGGCCTCTCATTTTTAACTGCTGGCCTAACCACATTCTTCTTCCAGCTCCCCACGCCCTTTCTCTTCTGCGGTTCGCAGAGGTTCTGTCAGAGGTAGTCTGGCACTTCAGCAGAATGTTAAAGTTATTATTTGATGATGTTGTTTTAGTGAAAGGGACAAGATACAAAGTTAGTGGTGTAAATTTATGCTGCTATGTCTAGGTAAGAACCGCAGTTAGCCTGTGAGGAGAAGCAACATCATAAGATGAAAGGCATCAGTAAAGATAAGGTGTTACAAATTTTCAGTGATAACCCTGCCACTATTGTTTTCCATAAGCATATATTAGAACACTAATATATTTAGAGGACTCATAGCAAAGGAATTAGTATTAGACACAGACCTTATAATTATCATGTACTTCTGCTATGGAAACCTAGCTATTTCCTGCAATGAGCACATGTGAATACTTCGAGCACAAGATCCGGGTGTCCAGTGACACCACAGGCAGCCCAGACACAGGTCCTTCTCTAATATGGGTCTCCAGAGAAGTGGGGTGGGAATGAACTGTGAGCTGCCCATCAAGAGTGCCCCATGCTGTTCAGAAGCCAGGGCTGTTCTGGTGTTGCTTCCCCCAGATCTGCCATTCAAGTCCAATGTGGGAAGATGAAGGGATGCATGATTTCCATTGTGTGTCAGCAGGAACCAGGCCTAAACCAAACTGTTTGGAGTAGAAGGAAAGGAGGTTACTCCTTAGGAGCGAAGAGCCAGACAGGCAAAATGCCTATTTTTTCCCCTTGTTATGCTCTACCTTGGATTTTCCATTCCTTCCTCTTGTTGGATCTAATGCCTTCCTACCCAGCCAGGTGAGTCTGCAACAAACATCTTCAAGAGAGATCTTCTTTGACATAAATGTCTCAACATCACACTTGAAGCCAGCTTGGAGCCCTAAAGCTGTGCCTGAGTAACCCAGTGCAGAACGCAGCCACTTGCACTTGCCGTAAGGTTATCTAGAAGTCATGATATTCTGGTAGCGGTAGCTCCTTTTGTTGAAAATGGAGTGATGAGATGTTTCTTACTGACTTGTGCTTGACATTTCCAACCACACAAAGTGGACGACAACCTTCCCCACACAATGTCCAAATGAATGTAGTTACGGTCCAGTGGGAAAGCGCTATTGGCTCCATTTGCTCTGTTTCAGCGAGGATTTCTCATTTCCCTGGACTTCTTTCTGATTTCATTACTGGGCCACATTCTCACAGGCTGCACTTCACTCCTATGTGTCATTAGTACAGAACACACTGTACTCACAAGTAGTGTGGGATTGCAGCACTCTTCAAATCCACATGAAAGGATGCAAGATTTCATCACAATTCTTATCTTTCATCTCCAAAGGACAAAACTCCTCTTGGGATTTTTGCTTTGAGGCTGAAAAATAAATGTTAAAAGTGTTGATCAGTAATTAAAGAACACCCCCTCCACTCTGAATTGAATGATGATGTAATGAGTTGGCCTCCTGAATTCCTATATGTGTGACAGCTGTGATCAGCTCAAGCCCTTTCCATTCCAGCAAAGCTTCCACTACCTCAGCTTCTCCTATAAAATGCACCCACATTACTGCATCTTCTCTCTCCACCTCCTGTCCCTCCACAGAGACTCCTCACTCATTTCTTCTTCCTCTTTTTGCATACCCTATCCTGCGTTACCCCATCAGTGTCTCTCATTTGTCTCACCCTCACTCACCTGACCACAACCTGTCCTTGGAGAGGTAATCACAGGGATGGGCAGGCACACGTGCAATGCATCTCTGCTCTCCCAGCTGCACCTCTGCCTAGTTCATGCAGGCCCATGGTCTATCAGAGAGAGCACAACCATGCAGACATTACCCGTCCCTCCTGTGCCCTGAGCACCTCCTAGTTCCTGGTGGGGGTATCAGGGACCCTGATTACCTGAGGAAAAGCAGCTGAAGTGACCTGTCCCAGGTACAAGAGACACTGCTACCTGAGTAGGCACCTGACCATGCTACCCAGGCCATTAACCCACAGGACAAGGTTTCCTACCAGAGCAGAAGCTCAGCAGCTCTGAGCTCCCCTCTTGATGTGCCCCTGAATCTCTTTCTACCTGCGTCTTTCCCATGCTATGCCACTGTGTCTGCAGTAAAATCTTGCAAGGCATAGATCAGAGGATGTGGTCATCATGTAAACCCAATCAGTGTTATGGTGGAATATACTGATGCTTATTGACTTCTCTCTTTTTAATGAATTCTCTCCAAAGATAGTCAGTAAGTAATAAACGCCATAGCAACCAATCTTCAGGAAGGGTTGCGTGGCAGAACTCAGGAGTCAAAATTTCTCAGTACACAGCATGAAGTTACCTAACTTTTGGAGGTTTCTTTATGACAGGAATGAATCTATAAACTAGGATTTCCTAATCTACTGTCCACTGAGCAGATGCCCCAGTGGATAAACAAATCTCCCCAAGACATGCCTGAAATTGTTGGGACTGTATGGGGAAACCTAGTGAAAAACTGGAAGCTAATAAGGTGGCCAAAGGTATTCGATGAGCATATGGAAATTATAAATTGCACAGAATTTCACTGCTGCATTGTAATGAAAGAAGAAATAAGACCTCACAGCTTATTCTCTACTGTACTGGAATTCACTAGCTGCCACAGGGCAACCTGCTTATAGTAAGATTTAACGTTGAGAAGACACAAAGACCTTCCTAGCTGAATGCAAAAAATCATCAGTTTTCCTCTTCAGTCAGTACTTTCAAGTGGTAAAACAGGATGGATAAGTACTATGTAAAGATTTGTGGCCTGTGATCATTCTTTTCCTCGTTTTATTTTTGTCTGGAGGTTCTGAAACCTGAATGAGGGCCATGAGGTTTCTTCTACTAATGACCACATTGACGCTCATGGATAAAAGTAATGAAGAAGGTGTCAAGGCTGTCAAATTTCCTTCTGCACTGCAACGTTATAGATTTGGCTCACAATGCAAATCCAAAAGTATAACAAGTTTGTGAGATTCTGCCTGGCCATATGCTGGAAGTCTGTATCTATGTATATATTTTCACTTTGACTGTGATATGTTGCTGAGTATTGTCTCTCAGAGCCTGATGGACAAGAAGTCAGATCTTAAGAGCTGACAGAGTGAGGTGCCTGCCCAATCCCTTTCTCAAGATGATTCTATTTTCAGCGTGCCCGAGTCTCTTCTCCATGGGAAATGTCAGCACTGCAGCACCTTGACCATGCCACATTGCTGAGCAGGACATTCCGTATCCAGGGACTGCTCTCACTCTGCCTCTTCTCTTTTCAATTGTGCTGTGCTTTAGGTACAGCTGCTGTGGAGTCCAACTCTGTAGAGACAGGAACAGGACTGGGAGAAAGTAGTGGGCAGGATCTATGTATTTTTTTCTTTTTGCATTAAGGCATTGTTGCTCCTTTCAGCATATCCCTTGCCTACAGCGAGCATTCAAAAAGCTGCCCTTCGTGATAAACCATAAGTATTTCAGAAAGATAGCAAAGAAAATGCTGTGTAGCCCAGCAGCTTTTCATAAATACTTGTATGAGTGGCTAGATTATTAAACACTATGATTTTCATTGCAGGCGTTTCCTGTCCTATGGAACATGGGCTTGCAAGGCTGGGCTACCTGCAAGCTTTAATTAATACAATTATTAGTCTCTAGAAAGAGCATTTAGAGGCTATGATTACAAATTATAATCATATACAGACATTCTCATTGGCAAAGAAGGAACAAACTTTTCCCCTCTTAGTCTCTTTCGCATGTATTGTTTTCTGATCTCTTTTCCTTTTGCAACATCTTCAAATCTAATCCAAGTGGCAAAGATCTTTGTTTACTAAACCTGTACTGGGAACTCATGTCTACCTTGTGATCAACATCACATGCTGAATCACAGCTGCCATTGCTATCAGTCATTTTTTCTTGCTTAATATATATGCATTTTAAAAGCACCTGTGGAAAAGCAGGGACTTTTTGGTTGATGAGAACTGGAAAAAGAACACTAGATAGTACAGTTTGTAAATGAAATGTTAAATATGCGTTATTTTTCTTCACACTTAGTGAAAGGGTATAATTACTATTCGCTCTAGCGGGACTTACAGAATTTACATTGTCATCATTTTATTAGTACAGAGTTGTTTAATGCCAAGCACTGAGCAGTTCAACCCTGTTGAACACCTATATCCTTGGTGGGCCTGGTGAATTAGCCATCACTAAGCTTTAGGTATAGTCTGTAAGGACAGCTCAAAGACAGGTAAGGCTTTTGAAGAACCTCTTGTGGTTCATGTTTTAAGGAAAAAGACAAACTTCTAAATCTGCAACCATCTGAAGAATTTTGCTAAATTTTTGGAATCACACTAAATGTGATTTAATACCATTTTCTTGCCATGATATTTTAACCTCTCAGTTATAAAGCAAAGCTTGAGACAACAAACAGTAAAAAAAGCTCAGTTGAAAATTGAGCTCCCATTTAACAAGAGCTTGCACCTTTTTAAGCAGTAATCTTCACCTATATGCACAATGCACACTACTAGTAATTGGTTCCAGAGACTTCTTTTTGTGTAGGACCCCATGAAGGGTCCTTTTAAGAGGCTCATTTTAATATTTTTTCAGATCTGCTGGTAAGAGTATTCCATTTATTGGATGGACACATCTAAGCCAGCTTGTGGAAATCTCCCAGTGCTCCCATGTAAGTAAGCAAGGCTCCTATGTCAGATGATTTCTGATGAAATCAGATGATTTCAGGCCTTGTTTGCCTGTGAAGGTGGAGTTCACAATCTGTAATCCCAGAGCAAAGAGAACAGAGAGAAAATACCTATTTCTTATGGAGTGTGTGTTAGGAACACAATATCTAAGCGAATTACTGAAAATTTCTGTCAAGATACAGATGGAGGGTCTAAAGAATTTGCTGATATGTGTTCATATCAAGTCATTCAAGCAGATCTCAGATGCCCTTACACCACTCTATATCTGGTTGATTCCTTAGTCTTACGCTGGAGTTACAGCAGAACTGAATGCGTGTTCAATTTCTAGTGCTCATCATAAGTTTAAACCACAAATCCAATGCATTTTTTTTCTTTCTGCAGCTGTTGACAGTCGGTTTAGATAAGCACAATGTGAAGATCCTACATAATGCGAAATAGCAGCTGTGATCCATGAGTTTTCTGCTCATAACCAACTACAGTCCCTGGAAATATACTCTCACATACTGGTCGCTGCTCCAACACTGCTTAGGTCCTCCCTGCAGGAGAGCACCTTCTCTGTTTGTAAAGAGTCTGAGAATGGTCTTTCTATGTTCTCCCTTTCTTCCCCAGTAATCCTTGATAGATACTTTTAGAGCAAGAACTCACATATTAAAAAAACCCAAACTCATTTCAAATAAGTTTTCTACCTTTGGCACACATGTATACATTTTCAATTACACTTCTTTTGCTGATGATCTTCTGTCTAGTCAAAACATGGACAGTCTAGATCATTTTAAGTGAAAAATGCATAGTGAAATCCTCATAGCTATACTTTATAGAGAACAAGATTAGGCTCACTCGTGAAGAAGAAACACTACTTCTTCCTTTCAGGAAAATTTGGATCCAAGCTGTATGTCTATTTGTCTGTTTGGGAACTCTGCTATATTACCTTATTTTAAGACTAGACTTTCTAAAGATCTTCTGCAAGCTAAGGCAGGATGTAAGAGTAACAACATTAATTGGTCCAGGTTGTAGTACTGTCACTAATAGAGTTGATAACCTTCAAGAGACTATTGAAGGTTTTGGATCTACTTATGCACAGCTCCAGGAGAGTGAACCGTGCAATCTCAGCACTCCTTATCTGACAACCTGGATTTTAAAACATGTCTGTTAATTCATTATGGGCTACTCTGTTAACCAAGTAGACTGTGTTCTTTGCATGGTCCTTCCTTTCAGTCCTGTAGCATCTTAGTTCTAGTTATCTTATACGTCTTTGATACTTCATAGCCCAATTGACTAGCAGATCGAGAAACTCTGTTTGCTGACCTACTGTATTGTTCTGGCAGTGGGGCAGGAGTTATGGAAATGAGCAACTGAGGAACAATTCCTCCTCTTCCATCTAATGGGCTGTCTCACACAGGCAACATTACCATTCTCTGAGTCAAAGAGTGCTTCCAAAAAATATTTTAGCTTCTAACACTGGCTTGTGTGAGGGAAAGAGCAGATGCTACAACCAAGCCCTCCATCCTAAGAATGCTGCTGAGTGACTGTCACCTGGAGACACCTCAACTCACTGTCCTTCATCCAAGTTCTCTAAGTGCTTTAACTGATCAAGAGTCCCTCCTTAATTCTCTTGTCAAATTATTTATAGTAGATATAGTCACATAGTTGGGAAGATGTAAAAAATTTCTAATTATATCTAGTCAAATCAAATGACTATTATGTCTTTAGATAAGTCTGCCAAACAATGCTTTGGCAAAGAAGGTTGTCCAAAAATGTTTTGACCGAAGAAAGAGGAAGAATCTAGAGCATCTGCGTACCAGACTCTATAAAATCTCCTTGGGACTATTTTGTCCTGCTCTCACTGAAAGATTCAAGGTAAGTGTATGGGTTCTATAGGACTGCAGAGACTGGGAAATTTCTCTGCATTGCATATCTCACTGCATTCTGATTGCTTCTGATAACCATAAGGGAGGGATGGCTTCTAATAGCTGAAATTTTCTATATATCTGCTTTCCATAGAATTTTTAATTTCCAACTTAATTTTTTTTCTCTGGAATACTGTGGAACAAAAGGAAGGAAGTTATTAGCTTATCAATGTACTAGCAACTGACTTAGAGCCTCTGATGCCATAGAAGGCAACACCCTTATTAACTGTTAGTCTAAGTACCTTGCAGAAAAGATCGGGCTGAGACTGATAAGATGTATGCAGTGTGAAAGTAAGTAAACTCACTGTTCACGGGCAATAGAAGGACTTCTTGGAAACTCATCTCTGACACTTAAGGGCATCAGAAGACAGATATTTGCTTTAGGTTTTGTTCTTCAATATACCAACAGTAAAATGGAAAAACAACAACCAGTATGATAATACTAAAAGATTATAATCAATGTTAAAAATTATATTAATAGTTTGAAGACTAAAATTATGTAGAATGCTGTCTCATTCTCAAGTGGGAAGCTATTGAAAATGACATACTAGTTTAAATACATGAAAGATAGACACTGTAGAAGATTTCATCAGCAGCACAGAAAACTATTGCCTAACTAATGGAAGGTGTCTTCTTTCCTCCTTAGTCTTTTGCTGACTTGTCTTCAGTAAACTGCAACCATGACGTCTCCAGACGCTGAGATGGCCATCTTTGGGGAGGCAGCTCCTTACCTCCGAAAGTCAGAAAAGGAGAGAATCGAGGCCCAGAATAGGCCTTTTGATGCCAAGTCATCTGTCTTTGTGGTGCATCCTAAGGAATCCTTTGTGAAAGGGACAATCCAGAGTAGGGAATCAGGGAAGGTCACTGTCCAGACTGAAGGTGGAGAGGTGAGGAAAATCCAAGGTTTAAGAATATAATTTATTCCCCACTCAGGGCTTTTAGCTGATGTGCATCGCTTTCTCTTCCTCTGACAGACCCTGACCGTGAAGGAAGATCAGGTCTTCTCCATGAACCCTCCCAAGTACGATAAAATCAAGGACATGGCCATGATGACCCACCTCCACGAACCCGCTGTGCTGTACAACCTCAAAGAGCATTATGCAGCCTGGTTGATCTACGTAAGTGCTGTACAACCTCAAAGAGCATTATGCAGCCTGGTTGATCTACGTAAGTGCCAGCAGCACTCTTGCCTTGGGCAGCTGGGAGGAACTGCTCTGGAAGTGGCTAAGTGGAAGCCAACGGGCTCTCTCCCTTCCTTGCAGACCTACTCGGGTCTCTTCTGTGTCACTGTCAACCCCTACAAGTGGCTGCCGGTGTACAACCCGGAGGTGGTGTTGGCCTACCGAGGCAAGAAGCGCCAGGAGGCCCCTCCACACATCTTCTCCATCTCTGACAACGCCTATCAGTTTATGTTAAATGGTGAGTTGCTTCATATCTCTTCAAATGATACTGTATTGTATACTTCAGGAAAAATCTTCTCTGTGGATAATCTTTGAACATACAGAGCCTTAATTACATCATGTCTGTCAGCTGAATAAACTAGAGTGCAAATCTTTAAATAAGATCAATAACATGGAAATCACACTAGGAATGTTGTAGAGGGAAGTCTAGAAATTAAATTTTCTAATTACGCAGTAAAAACTCTGATGGAAGGCAGAATTAGCAATGCTGCAGATCATCTGTTGGTACTCGATCTTAATAAAAAGCATGGAATCAGTCATTATTAATATAATATTCACATCAGAAAGCAAGAAAGAGTTGGTGTTCCAAATCCAAGTAAGTGTACTATCTGAGCTTTTTTACTTTCTTAGAGTGTTAAGTAATAAAGGATTATCAGATAAAGGAGACAGAGTCCGAAAGGCAGGAGATACAATGGAAAATGGAAGACTGGCAGAATAGTCAGCAGCCAAAGGGGTATTACCTCCTGAGAATAAGATCTCAGACTTATAATGAACAGTGCTAATGAAATTTTGTCTCAGTGCCAATTAGGGCAGAATTTTAGGAATTACTTGGGAAAAAAATCAAGATAACAAAAAGAGCAAGAGCAATAGTTCCGTGATATCATATTCTCTTAAAAAGTAGAACACTGACATATTGAACAGTGAATTCAGTTCAAGTTTTCTCATATTAAAAAAGAAGATAGTGGACTGGGGAAGTTCACCGAGGGACAAAACAGTATTATAGACATGAAACAAATTCAGTATGAATAGCAATTAACTAAGTAATAACACTTTGATGATGCAGAAGAGAAAACCGAGGGGAAATATGAAAGAAATTTGTAAAATCAAGGGTTGCATAGAAATCAGAATCAGAATTAGGAAGCAGCAAGACAACTATCAGTTGAAACATTTAAAAAAAAACAAAGGGAAGCACAGACTGCATACAACATACTTAAGTCCTAGATATTATTTACAGAGAAAATATTATGTTCTAAGGATCTATTTGAATGAATAAAGTAAGGAGACTAAAATTCATGCAAACTGTGGGAGATGTCATCAGCAGCACAGAAAACAATTGTCTATCGAAATCATTAAAGACAATTATATTATGACTGGCTCAAAAATCCTTGAACTCAGGAGGGCCTTTGGTCTGATTGCATAAAGCTCTTTAGTCCCCAGAAAGTGTCGATCAACTTTAAGTTACACATTATAGTCACATTAATCATATAGATATTATAAAATACTTGGTTTTGGTTCTATATTATATAGAGAAATATCAATCCGGATTTAAAGTTAAATATCTTAAAATGAAGGTAGCATATTTTATCTTAAATCCATTTCCAAATGAGTCTTTTTTGTCATATTGGGAGAATTTTAAAAAATCCCTAAAAGGGATTAAGTGCTACAGTTCCAGGCATTTCAATTGGAAATTGGCTATATGTTGTTCCTGCACTCTTAATAAACCTTAAGTTCACAGTCTCTCTCATAGATTTTGATTTCTCTATTATTGAGGAGCACTGAAAAAAGTCTTTCTGCCTCTTTCACAGATTGTGAGAACCAGTCAATCCTGATCACATATGTACACCCCCTGCTCCGGTCCCTGCAGGGCTGCCCGGTGCCAGGGGACCTCCTGCCTGACCACACGCTCTCTGCTTCTCTCTTTGCTTGGACAGCGGAGAATCCGGTGCCGGGAAGACTGTGAACACAAAGCGTGTCATCCAGTACTTTGCAACAATTGCAGCCAGTGGGGAGAAGAAGAAAGAGGATCAGCCTGGCAAAATGCAGGTGAGTCAGGAAGAACTTGGCATGTGATTGCCATTTCAGCTAAACACTGCAGCTGAGCTGTCCTGCAGGCAATGCTGAAAGACCAAATCATTATTTAATGGCTTGAGTCAATGCTTCCCTCTGTTCTTGACATGACTTTTGGAAGGATAACCAGAGGTAATTATCGTCCTGCAGGGAACGCTTGAGGATCAAATCATCAGCGCCAACCCACTGCTGGAGGCCTTGGAAACGCCAAGACCGTGAGGAACGACAACTCCTCACGCTTTGTAAGTTGTTCCTTTGGACAAAATCTCTCCCTCTCACTCCAAGAGAAGTGTTGGCCCTAGAGCACTCCACATGAAGGAGATGATGCCAAAAGAGCTCATCCCGGCTGAAATGCTGCTGCTTCCTCCCCTTAACAGGGCAAATTCATCAGAATCCACTTTGGAGCCACAGGCAAACTGGCTTCTGCTGACATTGAAACCTGTAAGAGACTCTCCTGGCCTGATCCCATTCCTTCCCAAATTCCTGCCTCCATGCGCATTCCTGGGCCAAACTCTTTCTACTTTCCATGACAGATCTGCTGGAGAAGTCCAGAGTCACTTTCCAGCTGAAGGCCGAAAGGAGCTACCACATATTTTATCAGATCACCTCAAACAAGAAGCCAGAGCTCCTTGGTAGGAGGAATCATTATCACTTTTTGAGGAGAAACAGTTCCCTCTGCTAGCTGGCTGGCAAAACTAAGCCCATGCCGTTTCTCTTCCTGCTTTCAGACATGCTCCTCATCACCACCAATCCTTATGATTTCCACTTTGTGAGTCAAGGTGAGGTCACTGTTCCCAGCATTGATGACCAGGAGGAGCTCATGGCTACAGATGTAAGTACTATTAAGAAACTGTTTATAATGAGATTGTTAGGGTTGTTGGGCAATGTTCTTAATTTGTTGTTTTGACTGCAGAGTGCCATTGACATCCTGGGCTTTTCTGCTGATGAAAAGATGGCCATCTATAAGCTGACAGGGGCTGTCATGCACTATGGGAACCTGAAGTTCAAGCAGAAACAACGAGAGGAGCAGGCAGAGCCTGATGGCACAGAAGGTCCTTAACAACTAACCTTTTAATATACAAATAAGTTTTGGGAATATACTTTTTTTTTTAGACAGGACAGAAGCTATAGCTTCTTCAACTGAAAACTATGTAATGTTTCTTTTAGTGTCCATGAAGCTGTGAACCATCTTAATGAATGGACCTCCTTCAGTTACCTTTCTGTCAGGCTAATTTAAGTTTTTCCATTTAGCAGATAGATTTTGCTATTTATTTATTTATTTATTTATTTATTTATTTATTTATTAAGAGACAATTTCCCTATTTTCTAGTTTCTAGAATCAGCTCTGGCTTGTACACAAATCTCCTACGGGCATTGCAGACCATGAACTGCTGAAATATAAGAACTTTCTCAGATAGTGATTAAGATGCCATTCTATAAAACTCAAGCATCTTTGAAATGAAATTATTAGAAGCATTTTTTAAGATTATAAATTTATTTAATATATTCAAGCAAAGGTTTTGTAGTTATAGCTACTTTCAGATAAATACTAATGTTGGCTTTGAAAGCCTTTCAGTACCCTGTATTCAATTACGTAATACTAGATTAAAAGATTTGCAGTCAAGAATTATGAACATCAGTGTCACTTCAGAGACACCATCCATTGAAAAACTTCTAGCCCTTGTCCAATGATGATTGCTGTTTTTGTCTTTCCTGTTTTTCAGTTGCTGACAAGGCTGCCTACCTGATGGGTCTGAACTCAGCAGAATTGCTTAAGGCTCTGTGTTATCAAGTTATCAAGTCAAAGTTGGGAACGAATATGTCACCAAAGGTCAAACTATGAAGCAGGTAAAAGAATTGATTAGAAGGAATACATGATTATACCTCAGAATTTTGTTTAAGAGAGTTAAAATACCTTAAAATTTCTATGTGCTGTAACTTTTGTGCACTTCCTCGTTGCCCTTAGGTGAACAATGCCGTTGGTGCCCTGGCAAAAGCTGTCTATGAGAAGATGTTCCTGTGGATGGTTGTTCGCATCAACCAACAGCTGGATACCAAGCAACCCAGACAGTACTTCATTGGTGTCCTGGACATTGCTGGCTTTGAGATCTTTGATGTAAGGACTATGGATTTGGCACCATGGTCAGGGGAAGGGACAGGGTAGGGTCATGCAGACTCAGGAACACGCTTCTGTGGAAGAAGATTCAGAAGATTATCCTGCCCATCTGCAGTTTTCCAGAAATCCCATTGTCAGTCACGTAGCACCCACAAATGGCGTTTCTAACCAACACTTTGATTGTAACATTGTCAACCCATAGAAGAAAGCTCTGCTTTCTGACCAGTGGTCTCAGAGGCCCTTGAGTTTGCAAAGGCCTTTGGGTTTGCAAACAAAGAGACAGCTCTAGGAATAAGGCTCCCACAGATGTGGACTAAAGGTGTGGACACTCACCAAGGAAAGGGTAGTGCTACGGAAAGGCTGACAGCATGTTTCCTGTGTTGTGAATGCAGTGGTGATGCCAAGACTTCTGTGTCAGAGAGGAGAAACCCCTCTAGTTGCTGATGAGAATGAAGTGAAGTTCTTGGGTGGGACACTGAGGAGGAGGATTCACCTTCTCTGGGATGTCAGAGAGCTGACACACCTACACGATGCTGCAGCTAAGGTTGCGGAAGGATTTGTTTTGAGTAGCACAGTAAAAAAGAAACATTGTCTTTAGTTTAATTTCAAAAGTAATGAGAATAAAACCCTTTGAGGACAGTAAATTTTACAGCAGAAATCAAGCCACGGAAACACATGCTGTTACAGTACAGTTAGGAATGGTCTTTCAGCTGGGGAACTTCTAACAGCATTAGCTGGGCCTAGGAGAATGTTAGCAAA
This sequence comes from Thinocorus orbignyianus, assembly GCA_013400375.1. Taxonomy (NCBI): domain Eukaryota; kingdom Metazoa; phylum Chordata; class Aves; order Ciconiiformes; family Thinocoridae; genus Thinocorus; species Thinocorus orbignyianus. The sequence goes on along the minus strand of VXBW01008082.1, from coordinate 2,464 downwards.
ATGCTGTGGTTTTAGTCACACCTTGAGAACCTGTGCCCCTCTCCTTGCTTTGGCCAGTTCAACAGCCTGGAGCAGCTGTGCATCAACTTCACCAATGAGAAACTGCAACAGTTCTTCAACCACCACATGTTCGTGCTGGAGCAGGAGGAATACAAGAAGGAAGGAATTGAATGGACATTCATTGACTTTGGGATGGACCTGGCTGCCTGCATTGAGCTCATAGAGAAGGTACCTTTGCTGTTCAAGTGTATTATATTTTGGATTGTTCATTCTTGCCAAGAGACATACTTAAAATGCATGTGAGAACACAGGCTTTTTCAAATATGTACCCTCTGAAAGTGGCAAGAGGGTGGAAGTGTTTCTGGATGCCATAGTCAGATTTCAGGACTATTGGGAAGAGTATTCATTTCCAGATTACAAAATACAGTTATGTAAAAGACTGTCATGTTCTGTAAGTACCTGTTAGTAAAGAAGATTTATGGAGAGAATAATATTTGTTGTATGCACAAATGCTGTATGTTTTGCAGTGCTGTACATTTACAAATGAAACAGCAATACTGAAAACAGATGAGCCTGAGTTAATTTTCTCTGACTTATAGTCCTGAAAATCACTGCACTCTCTTTTGACTCCAGGAATTTTCCAACCAAAGCATGTCTACCTTTTAATCTGCTTCTCCCTCTTGTCTGTTTTAATGTCTTCCAGCCCATGGGCATCTTCTCCATCCTGGAAGAGGAGTGCATGTTCCCCAAGGCAACTGACACCTCTTTCAAGAACAAGCTCTATGACCAGCACCTGGGCAAGTCCAGCAACTTCCAGAAGCCCAAACCTGCCAAAGGCAAGGTCGAGGCCCACTTCTCCCTGGTGCACTATGCTGGCACAGTGGACTACAACATCACCGGCTGGCTGGAGAAGAACAAGGACCCCCTGAACGAAACTGTCATTGGGTTGTACCAGAAATCATCAGTGAAGACACTGGCCTTACTCTTTGCCAACTATGGTGGAGCAGATGCAGGTCAGTGCTGTGAAAATAAGATCTTAATTGTGAGAAAATGTTGACAGGAATTCTAACAGGAAAAACTACGCATTTAAAATTGTTTTCTGTTCTGTAGTTCAGTTTTCAACCTCAGTATGTTACTATTGTTTTCCCCTTCTTTAATTTACAGATGCTGGTGGCAAAAAGGGTGGCAAGAAGAAGGGTTCTTCTTTCCAGACTGTCTCAGCTCTTTTCCGGGTATGTACAGTTTCCTCACTTTTTACTTGAAGATAGGGAATTTAAAATGTGAAAAGTGATTTTATAACTCTCTAGTATGAAGATTATTTACTAAAGGTACATTTTCTTTCCATTTAAATGGTGGACTACTTTCTTCTCTTTTGCAAGTTGGAATTATTTTCTCTGAATATATAATAATGAAACCTCTTTCAGACATTGCGATTCAGTTCTTTTTGGTTCACATCAATTTTTAAAGGTAATTATGACATTGCAATAGGTGAAAGAAATTGATATATTTCACAGAGTTGAGAATTATTTACCAAACAAACTTTTGGAATTCTGAATATTTTCAATTTGACTGTCATGCACGATTCCTAAGTAATGGAGCAGTCCTGAAAAACAGGGAGCCTAGCTTTAGGAGTATTACAGATAAAAGTCTGTTGATTGAGAAAGGCAAGCATGGGAAACTGTTCACAACTGTCAAAGACATGAGTCACAGGGTATCAATTGAGTTATATCTCTGTTTTTGTAAATAATAAATTATGATGACACAGTAACAAAATTGTAGTTTCTTAAATATTAGTGTTCAGCACAGAAAGATGGATGAAGGCCTAAGCTTTTGTATGTTGGTACAGAAACTTACAATCATGTTGAATTCTGACAAGTTATTACCTCCTTTTCATGGCTGAAAAACATGCAGCTGCAGGGATGTGAATCTTTCATTTGTTGATCTAAACTTTACCTTCTAATCCCACAGGAGAATTTAAACAAGCTGATGACAAATCTACGCAGCACTCACCCTCATTTTGTACGATGCATCATCCCAAATGAAACAAAAACACCTGGTAAGGGCATCCAACAGGAGGAAAACACAAGCCACAGAGGCTCTTCTCCTGAGTATCAAACAATTAGGTAGGCACTAACAGTGATGTTTGTTAGGTGCCATGGAGCATGAGCTGGTGCTGCATCAGCTGCGTTGCAGTGGTGTGCTGGAAGGGATCAGAATTTGCAGGAAAGGATTCCCCAGCAGAGTCCTGTATGCTGATTTCAAACAAAGGTAAGAGTGCTCCACCTTTCCCACTCCACACCTTCCATGTGCTCAATTGCTTAAATATCATGTTTACTATGCAGTTTAGCGGATATAATCTGTATTAAAACCACTATAAATTCCCTTATGATGGCTTCAAAGAATGCATTGCCCTAATACATGTTACTCAGTCAGTCAGCTGCTGCTGACAAGGCTGTGGAGTTTA
>VXBW01008079.1:0-13246 GCA_013400375.1 Thinocorus orbignyianus | reverse complement strand
CAAACTATTAGGGAATGGTGGAGTCTTTTGGATGACATCTTCTCTGACCTTGAAGTAGCTGCAGTACGGCTGAGGTTGGTGTTCATGGACAAAAGGTTCTTCTGAAAGCTTAAATACTACAATAAATCACACAGGAATAGGCATAGAAAACCAGATTTGCGGTTCATTGAATCCATTATCCTGTCTCTGTGGCCTGCAATAGTGGCTTCAGAAGAGGAGTGGCAAGATACGCTCTTAATTTATCAGAATTGTAGGCTATAAAATCTAACTTTCTGCTCTGTCTTCCCAAAAGTATTCTCCCAGGCATCTGGAGAGACTGAATAAAGTGCTTGGCACATGGACAAGATCTGTAAAATCTCATATTAATACTTTGCAATTAAGGTGTAATTAAGTTGCTTTCAGTAAATTGCTGATAGAGTGCTGTGCTCTTCACAGCTGACAATACCTTATGATTATTTTTTTTTTCCTTCAACAGAATTTTGAAATACTTAAGAGAAGAGAAGAACATGTCACAGTTGAAGCAAGATATTAGGAGTTAAACTTCTGTCTGTGGATGCTTTGAAGACCTCTTACATAACTCTGGGGAAAACGTCTCTGTTTTCCTGAAATAAACTGAGTCTCAAAATTTAGTGTTAATAAGTCAAATTGCCACATGGCTTAGCTTTTTGACAAATGCAAAACTTCTGGAAGTGTGCATTTTAACCATGGAAACTACTGTTCTTATTGTACAGCCAATACAACCATGAGAAAAAATGTGAACTTTTTTCTTCAAGCAGGTATGAACAGATTTCCTGTCCTAGTTTAAATTTGGAAATCTTTAGTACCAATAAAGGTGGGGGAGTAAGAAGCATAGTTTGACTTGCAAAACCCAGGTGAAATCTGAAAGGTTGAAAGCAGCGAGGGAGTGGAAGAAAATGGAATAAAATTAATCTGAGAGCCATTTTTAGGTTTCAGGTTGGCCTGTCATTCTCACTTCTTGCATTGTTAATTCTTACAGTGTAACTGAACATTAAATTTTTATATTCCATAACATAATATAATTTTCTGATAATAGAGAATGAATAATTTGCCTAGCAATTGCACAAGGAACACTCTTGAAGAGATACGTACAGCAGAATAGTTTACAGAATTTTTTTCCCTGTATCTAGTATCTGATGGAAAAACATGCTTGGTAGCTTTTTCTATCACATTCGATTAAAAAAAAAAATCAAACCAAACCAAAACAAAAAACCCCAGTCTATTTCCTTTCATGTGACTGCCAGTATCTTGTCCAAACCTCTTAGTTTTGTTTCTGGACAGATCACCACTGGCTGCTTTTCAACACTGAGAATTGGTGCCTAATTCCAGATATCACCAGTTTTCCTTATTTCTTGTGTCACATATTACTTTCACTACTGAAACACGGTCTTTTGGACTGGAGACACATAATTCATGGATAATTCGTAATTCAGCACCAAACTGTGAGAAATGTTTGCCTGTGGGCTTTGNATTATTATTATTATTATTATTATTATTATTATTATTATTATTATTATGGAGTTTTTTAAGTTCTGTGATTCTTTAATGCTTTCTACGAAACAGATGACTAAACTGTGAGTAACACACATAAGAGGGAATAACTCATGCACCTGGTTTCATCAGTGACCTCTGGGCAAAAAATTTATTCTTTCCTAGTGGATATAGTACCAAAGTATTTATCTACTTCCAATTCCGTTCTAGGCAAGATGGCATTTACTTCAACTTGGAATCATCCTATTGCCAGATATTAAACTTACCCACCGGAATTCTTTATATAGCTGTCAGATCTTCCTTAAGGGGATCTACTGAGATATATATTTAGATGGAAAGATTGAAATAGCTTTTTATTTTACCATTATTGCTTTCTTTATTATTTTTTTCTTTTTCTACTTTTTCTTTTTTTCTTTTTCTCTTTTTCTTCTGTTTTCTTTTTTTTGTCCATGAAAAAAATTAATTAAAAAGGTATGAGTATTTTTGCTTCAATTGTTTTGCCATTCCTCTTTGGTTTCAAGTGGTGGATTTAAACTGTTCTCCCTGGCTGTCTCGGAGAAAAGGTATGTTGGAGCACACATACCTTAACAGAAGGAGTGGGAAGAGAGAACTTGAATCATTTGTTGTACAAGTTAAAAGTAATTTTATCAGAGTAAGGAATAAATGGTTAAATTTACAGTGCTTTAGAGAAAACAAGTAGTCTATAAACATAGCCAATGTTCATACCCCTAAACCAGGCTCAGGACTCATATTGAGCACTGACGTCAGAGTAAGTATACTACACTATACTACAAAAAGCTCTGCTCTTTCAGGGTGATTTTAACAGACAGAATAAAAGTGGCTGCCTAATAATACATTAGTTTCTCTGTCATCACCTCTTTCCCTTCTTTCACTCTGGTGACTGAGACATCCAGGTTGGGTTTCAATGTCTATTAAAAAGAAAAGAAAAAAGGTTTTAAAAAAAAATCTCCTGTTTTCCCCTTTCCTGATCTATGTGAATTGTAAAGGACATGCACAAGTTTTTCTTTAACATGTTAACTTTGAAATGCAGAAGAATTTCTTGGCAAACTGCAAACAGGTACAAAAATATATGTAGAGCTTCTCAGAAGTTAGTAATAAAACTGTGACTGCCTTCTGAAGTGCAGCGTCGGGAGCTGTGGTGACTTCCTCTGCATAGGCATACGTGGCAAAGTGAGAAGCTGGGCAGGGACTAGTGCTAAGGAATTTCAATGAAAGGTAATATAGGTCAAATTATGTTAGTCGTTCTCTTTTAATGGAAAGTTGGAAAGGAACTATACTACAGACCCGTAAGAAGACTTTCAACTGATCACCTCTTCTCTGCATTGTGCACTATAAAAGGGTACAGAAGACAAAGAGTAAAAAAAAAAAAACAACAGTGTTTGATCTGTTTTTCTTTTCCTCTTCCTCCAGAAAAAAGCACTTGAGTGAGTAATGCACAGTTATGAAATCTGAAATTCTAATGTTTTAGAAGGTGATTCAAGTAAGGTTTACGTGTTCCGGTCAGTTCTTCCCAAACACTTTTGAAAAAACTTCAGGAGTAGTAACAAGTGTTTGAAGACTCTATGGCTGGTTCAGCTGTACAAACTCCGGACACTTTAACTTTTAGGCAATAATATCTGGAAATAATAATAATAATAATTAAAAAAAAGGATTGTCTATCACATGTAGTGTAATGACTACTGGAAAATTTCATCAAATAGTGATCCATAGGTTACATTCCAGTTGTAATTCTAGCATCCTAGGATAAAGTGATCATTTAAATTTAGTTTAGAGAACTACTGTTCTTCTGGAATGGCATCACAAAAATCTGTGCAATAAACTAGAGTTCATACTAATTTACTACCTTGACTCCCCTTGGAAACGTGGTAAGTAGGTCACTGCTTTGATGGACCCATGGTAGGCTGCTCGAAAACAGTGTTAATGGGGAAAAGGGGGAACTGCCCAGAGTCTGTGATGTAACAGCTGTCCAGGGAAACACGTCAAAGAGGAATTCAAGGGCTATGCAGGTGAATATATAACAGAAAAACCCTTGGGGAAGCTTCTTAAATACAACCCAGATTTACCAAATATACTCTTTCCAGATAATTAGCTCTAGAACCTAACTGTAATGAAACTTTCTGCAAATGAAGAGACCTCTTTCCTTCTTCTTTAAGGCAACACAAAATTAATATTCAGACAGTAATATCACAACACTGATTTTTAGAAATCTTTTATGACAGAAATAAGAGCAAAATTGTGCGACACAAATTTTTCATTAAACTGTCCTTGTTTAGGCAAGTTTTTCCTTAGTTTAAAAATCTATATATGAATTTGTAGCAACTAGTACTTGAACAGCTTAATAGTCATAGCAACACTATACACATACAAAGTGTTTTCCTCCCTGTAGCAAATAAGACAACATTACAGATCTGTATTGAATAGTAATTGAATATTTGCAATCTCACAGGAATGCCGAAGTACACTATTTACATATTCAGCTGGGTTGAAAATATAGTAATACTGTGCCAATTTTTGTCTAAAGTATGATATGTAATCTAGTTGATTCTGCAGTGTATTTATACCTGGGTAAAACTGTTTTTTAGTGTAAACCACCAACCTGACTTTCATTCTTGCCAGGCAGGAGGAGCACTAGGGAAGGTTTAACTATTCAAACGTTACGTTTACTACATACCAAATTTGTATATTTGAATTTTGGTTTTGTGCTATCACTTGTGTTCCTTATTTTCAACAGCAATAGCAGTAGAATATCTGGCTTTCTTCTACAGTGTAGCTATTCTCATCTCTTAAGCTACAAGAGGGGAAAAAGATAACAGAGTAATCAGTTCAGTCAGACCAAGAGAGATTTTTTGGCTCTATTTTTTTCCCTTTGTTTTAAATTCTAATTGAAAAGCAATCAAGCAATCTGAAGTAATGCTAAGAAAGGCTCTAGATATATACAAAAATAGCCAATTGTGTTTACACGTCAATTTTTTGGTGTTCTGGTTTCTTCAGTGAGAATGACATAGTTCACCAACAGTGAATGAACACTACCAGAAAGCAGAAAAATGAATTAGATGACCTTTCTAGGTTTTGTTCAGGCCTTTAGTATATGTAATTCTAAATTTCCAAAATAATTTCCACAAATACAACTTGAGAAGCTTCCACAAGAAAAATTTAAGCTAAATTGGAATTCTGTGATTTTCAAAATACAATTTCAAAATATTCAAAATACATTCAACATCATCAGTATTATTGTACTCAATTAGACTCATTCTTAGGAAGAGCAACACTGTTTTCTTGAAAAGGATGATTACACACTTTATCCAGATTATTCAATCCAAGGATGGGAAGGGGAAAATGACGAAATGATGAAAATAATTATTAAATTTGACTATAATCATTGCCCCAATGAAAACACTCACATCTCCCACCATTTATTTTATCAAATCAGTGATACTGACTTCATAAAACTGCTTCAGTTTGTTTTGCTTTTTGTTAGCTTTTTATTTCAGTGGTACTTTTTGAGCAAGACCTCGTGATGTAAAATAACCAACTTTCTATTGTAGCCAGACTACAGTATCATTTTAGTTTCATTTACTAGCAACCAGATCATAGAATCATAGAATATCTTGGGTTGGAAGGAAGCTTAAATATGATTGAGTTCCAGCACCCTTGTCATGGGAAGGGACACTTCCCACTAGACCAGGTTGCTCAAAGCCCCATCCAGCTCGGCCTTGAACACCTTCAGGTATGGAGCATTCACAAAGTCTCTCAGCAATCTGTTCCAGTAAATCTGTTCCTCACAGTAAGGATTTTCTTCCTCATACCTAATCTAAATCTCCCCTCTTTCAGTTTAAAACCACTACCCCTTGTCCTATTGCTCCATTCCCTGATAATGGGTCCCTCCCTATCTTTCTTGTAAGGCCCCCTCTCAGTACTGCAAGGCCATTATAAGGTCTCCTTGGAGCCTTCTCTTCTCCAGGCTAAACCACTCCAACTCTCTCAGCCTTTCCTTACAGCAGACATGCTCCACCATTCTGATAATTTTCATGGCATTCCTCTGGACCCATTACAACAGGTCCATGTCCTATCTGTGCCAAGGGCTCCAGAGCTAGATACAGTACTATAGGTAGAGTCTCATGAGAGTAGAGGAATAGAATCATCTCCCTTGACCTGCTGGTCACTCCTTCTTTTGATGTAGCCCAGGATGAGGTTGGCTTTCTGGGCTGCAAGTGCACATTACCAGCTCAGGTTCTCCTTCTTTTCCACCAACACCTCCAAGTCTTTCTAGTTAGGGCTGCTCTCAATCCAATCTCTGCCCAGCCTGTATTTTTGCTTGCAATTGTCATGACATAGGTATGGGACCTTGCACTTGGCCTGGTTGAACTTTGTGAGGTTTGCATGGGCCCATGTCTCAAGCCTGCCTAAGTCCCACAGGAAGGCATCCCTTACCTCCCACATGTCAACCATGCCACACAACTTAGTATCATCAACAGACTTGCTGAGGGAGCACTCAATCTCACTGTCCGTGTTGCTGACAAAGACGTTAAACAGCACCTATCCCAGTATCAAACCGTGAGGAATGCCACTTGTCACCGGTTTCCACTTGAACATTAAGCTGTTGACTGCAGCCCTTGGAGTGCCGCCATCCAGTGGTCCACCCATAAAATCCATGTCTCTCCAGTTTTGAGACCAGGATGTCATGTGGAACAGTGTCAAATGTTTTGCATAAGTTCAGGTAAATGATGTATACTATTGTTCCCTTATCCATCAAAGATGTTACCCTGTCACAGAAGGTTACCAAATTTGTCAGGCATGATTTGCCCTTGGTGAAGCCACATTGACTGTCACCAACCACACCCTTGTTTTCCACCAGCCTTAGCGCAGTTGCCAGAAGGATCTGCTCCATGGTCTTACTGGCCACAGAAGTGAGACTGATCGGCTTGTAGTTTCCCAGATATTCCTTTGTTCCCATTTTGAAAATGGGTTTTATGTTTCCCCTTCTCCAGTCATTGGGAATTTCAACAGACTGCACGACATTTCAAATGGAATTGAAAGTGGCTAAGTAGCTTTGTCTACCAGTTCCCCTGGGACCTGTGCATGGGTTTCATCAGGTCCCATGGATTTATTCAAATTTAGGTTCCCTAGATCATCTCAGACCTGGTCTTCTCCTATAGTGGGTGGTTCTTCATTCTCATAGCTCCTGGTTTTGCCTTCTGCAACTTGGGCAGTGTGGTTAGGGCCCTTGCCAGTGGAGACTGAAGCAGAAAAGTCATTCAGTATCTCACCCTTCTCTGTATCTTGAGTGACCAGGTTTCCCGTCTCTACCAGACTTTTACTGTGCTGCAGTGTACCCAGCACATCTCAGAGCAAGAGGTTGCTAGTGACCCATTCCTCATACCTTGTAATGTTATCCATTGGGTTGTCATGAGCAAACCTGATAATGTCCCTCTCCCTCATCAAGTCTAGATTAAAGCTCTGTCGATGAGCCCCACTATCTTATGAGTTAAGACACTCTTCCTTCTTTCAGAAAGATGAACTCCATCCAGCTCCAGCAGACCTGGTGCTGTGTAGGCCATCCCGCTGTCAAAAACCCCAAAACTGTGGTGGTGACATCAGCCACAGAAAAGATTGAAAGAACATTGACAGATTGAGAATGCTTGCTGCTTTGAGAGTCACTGGAAGAAGAGAAGAAAATATAACCTGCACCCCAGATTCTCTTATTAGCCTTCCTGAAGCCCTGAAGTCTCTTTTAATTACCCTTGGGCCTCATGTTGCCATGTTATCACTACCCACATGGAAGGGCAATAGTGGGTAGTAGTCCAAGTGCTGAACCAGGCTAGGAAGTTTCCTAATGATACCCCTGACCCAGACATCAGAGAGTCAGCATACTTGCCTAAGAAGAGAGTCTGCCTGGCATGTTGGACCCACCCTCAGAAGGGAGTCACCCACAACTACAACCTGTCTCTTCTTCCTAGTGGATGTGGTTGTTAAATCAGGGGTAGGCATTTCTGGTCCTGGTGATTCATTTGGATCACCTTCCACATCACCCATGGGCTGGTCTACCTCATTGAGATCCTCATACTTATTGTACCAAGGCACCTGGTTAGGTGGGAAAGGAGGGGTTTCATTTGCCACCCCTGGCATGGACTTGCTTCCTTCTATTCACAACTTTTCTTTTGCTCACTACCTTCACTGGCAGGGTGAGTGTGCTGGATCTCTTTTAACTAGCTTTTTTTTTCTTTTTTTTCTGGTGGCTGTTCCAGTTTTTGTCTCAGGGAGATCGGTACCTGATTCTACTAGTCTATTTCTTTCTCACATTCCTTGATGCTCTGTAGCCTTTCTACTGCCTCATTAAGATCTGCCACAAGGCTGAGCAGATTATCCACCTGATCGCATATCAAACAGCTGTCATCCCCGCTGCCACCCACCCATTAACTGTGAAAGATTGTGGCCCACCCTGCAGCCTTAGACCAGCGTAGCTACGCATTTCCATGGGAGGTTTGTCAGTGTGATTACGTCACTTCTGGCCAGTATAGAAGACACGGCTGCCTGCTGAGTAGAGACAATGCCTGAGCTCCCTCTCCCAAGCTTTATTACCCTTTTGAGCTTTCTGCACCCTTCTTGTGCACCCTTCCGTGTGAACTTCTGTGCAAACTGTCTACCATGCCCTGGTTGATGCATCGCTCCTTGTTTGCCCATCCTACTAGTAGTGCAGCATTCTTTTTATTTCACAAAACCTATGTCTTTATGTGATTTCCAAGTTCTGAGCATGTGTATTTAAATCCGTGTCCAAAGAGCTAGATGTATTTTTAAATACCATTATTGTGTTAAGGAGCTTGAGGGACAGTTCACTTCCAGTAAGGCAGAGTTTATGTTGCTTTTCTCTTTTCTTTTTACTATGGTTGGTAGGACAATTAACAATATTAAAATTATGAAACCTTCCCTAGTGTCCGAGCCAGCCCTTCTAAAAAATGAAAAAAAGTAGCTCATCCTTCAGAGAAATCACAGAGTATTAATTGCAATCACAGAATATTAATTGCAGATGTATATTTTCTATCATCAGCTATACTGATCATTTTGGAAACACTCTATTGTGAACAATAATAATTACAAGTTTTTCCCTTGTTCCCTTGTTATTTGCCTTTTTTGTTTGGTTCTTTTTTTTTTTTTTTTTTTTTTACAGATTTTAAGTTTAAAATCAGGCGTCAGTTTTTGCTTCTTTCAGAGAGTTTTAGAGTAGCAAATACTGCCTTCACACTTTTGGAAACAAAAAATATATAGAGATGTGAACAGACAGTATAATTTCATATTTTATATACAAAAAAAAAAANNNNAAAAAAAAAAAAAAAAGACATTAACATATTGCAAAATAAAACACATCAGCAAATGAAAGTCTGAAAATGCTGCATAACAAGCCTCTTACAAATGTGGTTGTTAAGATGACAGCAAAATAACAAGCAAACGTCATTGGTGCACTTCCTTTGTAATTTCTGGGTACTTCTGAAAAAATTGTAACCAAAACAGGTATGGGTAGAGGAAAGTAAAAGACACAGAACTACACTCAAAAATGTCACTTTTTGTTGTTTGACAGGTGACCAGAATTTAGAGGCAGCCTAAATTTCTTGCAGCAGCTTTACAGACCACTAAAGCATTCTGAGAACAGAGCACCTCAATAGCACTGATTTTTTTTCTTCATCTCTATAAAACGTGAATTCAATCTTCTGCTTGCATAGGATATCTAATTGAAACCAGAGGAGGTATAAGACAAGAAGCCAATATTATACCATGTTTAAAAAGGGATCTATAGGTGATCCCTTAATCTACACAGCTGTAAGATTAAATTCAGTAGTAGGTAAATGCTGGAAGTGCTAGTCTCTCAAGAGATGGGGGACAGATATAGAGCAAGAATTTGATTAAAAATAGCAAGCATGGATGCACAAAAGGAAGAGATAATACTAGAAATACTAGAATACTAGAATACAAAGAATAGGCAAAGAATCACTTAGGGAAAATGCAAATGTATTTTTCATGTGAGTTTCTATACCTCACACAATCTTGCTTGATCTTTCATAATTTATATATTCTATATACATTTCTAAAATAACAACTTGATTTTTTTTAATGTATATATTCTCTTTGGAGGGTGAAAAGTATTAAAAATCATTTCTCTTTCAGGAACCAGGACAATCGTATAACACATCTCTTCTGACCTAAAAGCAATTACTATGTAAATAACAGTCTTTTAAAGTAATTTTGCATTTAAGAACTTGCATTGCCTGGTTTAGATCCCAGCAACAGACAGTGCACACCAATCAAGAATTAGTAATCAGGTTTTCCTTCAAAACATGAAATAATTGAAACACAGTACAGAGGGGGTTTTGTTTATTTTTTTCCGTAGATATATTGAGCAGTAGCATCCAAACAAGCTTCCTTTTCCTATCATAGCTCTTTGCCTAAGCACTGTGTATCTAAATTGCATGTTTGGATGACAACAGCCCCAGATCGTGAAATTGTCATTTTGGTGGACATGAAGTATGAAAAAAAAAAAAAAAAAGCCTTCAATATACTACCACGAGACACTCTACCTGTAGTCTATTCTCTTACTGAAAAAAAACCCCAAACAACTTTCAGTGCTTTCAACTCTGTAACTATTCTTTCTGTATACAATCCTTTCCCATACACATTCTCTACAAGTGTTCTGTTCAAGAAAAGATACATATGAGGTCAGCCACTACTTTCCTGGCAGAATGTATTTTACCTCCAACAAACTGGACTACACCAATACAATAAATCAGTACAAATTAAGATTTCCCATGAACATATTATTTTTTAAATGGCATGTAAAATCAGTTGCTTGTCAGTGTGGAAAGACAGAAGGCAAAGAACTAGAAAATTAAGTACCAAAAGAATGGAAAACAAAATTCAGTGCTGGAGATAGATTACTTTTTAACTGAGTTGTTAAGTGCATTTGACTTCTCAAACATTTGCTTGTTTTCTACTTTTCATAACAACTACTGAACATCAAAGGTATTTTTAAAAAATCCCAGGCAACTAAGGAGAGGAAATAAGTAAGAAAAAAAAATATCTTGTGCTGAAAAGAATATAATTATAAATAAAGCTTTTTCTTTTTTCTTTTTTCTTTTTTTTTTTTTTTTTTTTTCCCAAGCAAGGTTCTATTTATAGAATTTACTGTCTTATAATACTTGCTCTCTCATCACAAAAAGACAGAAAATGTATGTAATGCTTACACACGCAGTAGTGGTGTCAATGATGCACTACACTGAAGACATTTTAAAAGCAAGACTGAAGATGTTGAGTGCTGTCTTTACAATCAGCTACCTCATTACTCTGAAAAAACACAAACAACAGGGTAAGCATAAATGCAACATTAATAAGGTGCTATTTGAGAAGCCTGAAGAGAGCCTTTTCACCTGTAGAAAAATTGTGCCCAATTGTGAATTCATTCATATACACATACAACTGTGTATACATACAGTTATACATGTATGCATACATATACCTGTGAATGCCCATATATATATCTGAGTTTTTGTTTATTGTTTGAGGTTCAGCATCATTAGAAAAATCACATTGGAAAGGAAAAATTTAACTTACGTGAGTGACATACAACCCTCTGAACATGCTTCTGAAGGAGTTGCTGTAAATTGACCAGAAACCCTTTAGGTGGAACAGAGCTATGAGGTTTTGTATCAAATTAACAAACAAGCTTGTGTTTTCATGCCTCTTGGGTTTAAAGGAGAAAAAAAATGAAAGTCACTGTGCAGAGCAACATATCTACGAAACAGTGTTGAACTTTCCGCCGGCTTGTTATAATGTGATTATATCTAGTGTATTTTATTTGTGTTCTTAAAAAGAGTCAATTATTCCCCATAGTTAAAATTATTACTCTCATGGCATCATCATTATTTTTTTTTTCTTAACTCAATATATTTTGGAATCATAAGAATTTTTGAAATGTGGAAAACACAATAATTTTTCACCTGAAAAGCTAGGGAAACTTTTCAGATTGCAAGGGTTTATTCAAATGTTTGTTTTTTTTTTTCTTCTAGCTCAAGAGTTCATTTTTAGATGTATCTCTTTTCTAAGCCTGTCCATGCTAGCCTTAATAGAATTTAATGATTCGTATCATGAATCCTATTTTTTGGGATGGCCTCTGAAGAAATCTAGAACATCTGCTAAAAGAACAGGTGGAGTCTGACAACGAATAATTCCCGTTACAATGGTTCCAAGTTTCTGTTGCCTTATGTGTCATTTGTTTCCGCTACTGAAAACACTGGATTGTCTCTTAATTTCCTGGTCAGTATCCTGATGTTACTCAAAGATAAAACTCTTATCTTGGTCTTTGCTCTGCATAGATAATTCTCATCTCAGACTGTTGATTTATTCTTTGCCTCCCCTTTGTTCTGTAGGGAATTGAGATATCAAAGTCTTTGTGCATGACGCATTTCTCCTTTTGAATTCAGCAGTATGTTTAGAACCTAAAGGATGCAATTTCCCATCAACAGGAAGGTAATTAAAAGACTGGTATTAGCTGTCTTCTGTGACTTAATATTAAGCAGATAGAAATATGAAGGAAAAAGAATAGATCTAGAGAAAGTTCATAGGCTAGTCCCCACTATTTAGTCGATAGAGAAGATAGTGGTGCATCAAGATGCATTATAAAGATATTTTTCTGCATTTTACTCCTGGGATAAGTAGCAAGGTTTTAAAGGAACAGAAACAGTATAGCTGAAGAGCAATTAAAGATGCAGAAAAAATACTCTTCTCTCTAACAATCAGTAATGTAATCTTCCGGGATAAAGCTTTCAAATGTTTACATGAACTTCTGTTCATCTTAACACTGTCATAGTTCTTAATTTTATTGGAAGTCTGTATTAAAGAATCATGTTGAGTTATTTGCTAAGCTTCAATATTACTTACTGGTCTATACACTGGCAAAATAATTTTTGTGAAGACTGAAAGTCACTTTTAATAGTTCTGAAGATACAGTTTGGATTTTTTTGTTCAAATATCTGAATGTAACAAGCATAGGATTACATGAACAACGAGGGCTTTTGTAGCTGGTCATGTGAAATTAATTATGTATGTATTCACTTAGATTATCTCTAATCACAGAAAATAAGTTATGAACTTCATAATAACAGAACGGTAACATGGAAATAAAGCATTGACAGTATTTTCATGTTAGAGATACAAAGTGGGAGAAACTTCTAAGTTCAGGGAGCAATGTGCATCAATGGAGAACTTTGAGAAGCAGATTTGACAAACTTCCATAGTAATGAATTCCAGCTGTTATGTTATTTTTGAGTAATACTCTAGTCTCTGAGGATTAAAGCATTTGTATCTAACCCCATAGGACATACAAGTTGAGAACATTGAGAATAAGTGATTGGAGTACTTCAGTTTTAGAAATCTTGCCAAATCTTGTCTTCCTCTTTATTAAAGTATGTGAACAAATTCTATAAAGAAATTAGACTAAATGATTCCTCATTTTCTACTCCGCCAGTACATGAAAAAAAGTGTGCCTCAAAAAAAGGCTATGAGTGTATGTACATTGGGAAATGGTGAAGGATTCTTCTAGAAGCCTTTATTTTAGATCTCAGAGAGCACATTGCCAAAACTCTCCACTTAAGCAAAAATCATTTCAGCTGGGGTTTATTTAACAGACTCACAGAGAAAATTAAAAGGAAAAGACAAAAAAAAAAGATTAAAA
>VXBW01008072.1:189088-203222 GCA_013400375.1 Thinocorus orbignyianus | reverse complement strand
GGCTTTTTGGGTCCCTGGCTGACCGCACAGAGGCTGAAGCCGGTGGGCCCTCGAGCCAGCAGGGCGGCTCAGCCCCGCGGACGAGGCTGTCGGGGTGGCAGTCGGTGCCCCGGGAGCAGCAAGTCCGCCACAGCGCGGCGTGCCTGGCCAACGCCGGCCGGCCGCAACCCACGGGCGACTACGGGGGCAGGGGAAGCGGCGGAGCGGCCGGGGAGGCCGCCGGACGCCCTGGCAAACGCTGCCGGTGCNCCCGGGGGGCCGCGGTGGAGCGGGGCCTCCCCTGGCACCATGAGCGGCGGTGGCGGGCGCGTGTGCGACCTGTCCCGGCGCAACCCCCAGGAAGACTTCGAGCTCATGCAGCGCATCGGCAGTGGCACCTACGGCGACGTTTACAAGGTAGACGCAGCGCCTTCGGAGGGGGAGGGGGTGCGTGTCATCTCTCCCCCTTCCCACGGTGGTGGGCTCCGTTGCCAAGCGACCGTCTCGAACCCCTCTGAAATCCGAGGGGGACTTCCGTTGCCCAGCGACGCGCCCGTCCTCCCGGCCCTGAGGATCTCCCCAGCCCTAGCGGGGACTGTCCCGGTCCTGATGGCGGCGGTGGGCGCCCGGCTCGGCCGCCCCCTGCCCCCCTCCAGAGGGGCCTTGCCTCCCGCGCCTCTGCCTGTATCTACGGCCTGTGCGAGCGCCGCCGGGGGTCGCCTCGGTGCTTAGGGGCAGCCGGGCCCCGCCGCCGGTGCGGGGCCGCCGCGCTCTCCGGATTCCTGCAGCCGCGGAGCCGCCCTGGGAGCCGCTTCTTGCCGCTGCCGGCTCGGTATCGGCTTCCCGGGCGGAGCCTGGCGGTCGGCTCCCCTCGCCTTGGAGCTGTGAGGGCTACGGGGAGCGACGGGCTTGTTCGCTCCTTTCCGGTCCAAATAGCACTTTAAATCGCTTGCCTGAAGGCCACAGGGCCTGTTCGTTCCGGCTGCTGCTCCCGTCGCTGTCTTGCGTGGAAATACTAGTGTTTGGTTCTTGTGTTTCGGTAAAACTTGAGGCCAGCCAGTCATAGGGCAAACTGGGGCGTCGGGAGAGATGTTAGGATCACAGTCTTTCATGATCTTGCCTTAACTTCAGAAACATAGGGAAAGCAAAACTAAAGCAACAGCAGCCAAAACATAAGTTTGATTTTGGGGGCTTTAGGACATACTGTGAAACTTTTCTTTGCTCTGCAGTGTATTTTGTTATTGTGTATCCAGTTAAACTCTTGCCTGATGGGATGTGGCAACCTGTCATGTAGGATGATGCTGTTTGCAAGCTGCTCCTGTTTGGTGGTAGAGCAGAGGGGAGAATTGAAGTTTTGTGCAGCATTTTGGCAGCATTGCTTTAACCGTGTGCTTTTCGAGTGTATTCTGGTCTGGTTTTGTCATCAGAGGGTGGGTGGGCGTGTTCAAGGCAATTTGCTTTGGTAGGCAGGACTGTTAGGTAACATTTAGAGATGTTCCACAATTCGAGGTGCAACAAATTGATGCTGATGCTGCCTTTGACTCTAGGTGAATGTGTCTAGAGAGAAATCTTGTATAAGTTGGGGTGATTTTTGTTTCATCTCAACTTGCTTAAATGATATGAGAGTTTCAGGATCTAAATCCTCTTGTTACTGTGCTCTTAGTGTGCTAGCTCCCTGCTTTGTTTGTTTAATCAAAAGGGGGTTTTTATGTTGCTTTCCCCACCTTGCCAGCTTTCTTTGAGTATTTGTGTACTATGCTGAATCTAATTGCCTTATGCTCTGTTTTATTGTTTTCTTCTGCAAACTGTTATCTTGATGTGCTCAGCTCTATTTTGGTTGCAGTTTTTAGTTGTTTTAACTGGTGTATTGACTCTGATTTTCTTTTTTTCTTTTTTTTTTTCAGTGCTCTGTACATGATTTTGATGGATGTGAAACCAAGTCATCTGTGCTTACAGTTTAATTTTAAGGATGTTGCTTCCAACCATAGAGCGAATATTTATATTTGCAATACCTCTATGCGTCTGAAACCTGTTAAGTTTCATTTGTTTTTTCAGGGTTTTATTGATGATTGTCGTACTGACATTGCCTTCAGTTTGGTGCTCTGTGAGTGGCCAGTGTTTGGCACTGCTTGTGAGTTTCGTTCTTTTTTTTTCGTTTGAGGCAATTCAAACAACACCCTACCTTCCCTCACCCTCCACCTTTCTCCCCCTCCAGTGGATTTGTTCCCATTTACAGTCTGCCTGTGGCAGCTGAGATAGAATGTCATATATCAGGACCAGGATATGCTAGGCTGGCATTATTTAATCTCTTCTAGATGAGAGAAAGCTAAGTGCTTTCTGATTAGGTTGTGGACAGTGTAGGGAAAATAAAACGTGCTTTTCTCCTGGATGGCTTATTGCCTGTTTCATTTGGAGGCAAGGTCTAGCTCGAGGTGTCTTCAAGGTGGAGCATGAAAGTAGCACAAAAACAACAATGAAAGCAGGTTACTTTTAACATGACAAAGAGGAATTAATACAGTCCTATGTGTCATCTGGACGTGAGCTTATTAGGAATTTATCTTAAATTTGTGAGGGGTTTCATAAAGCACTTTCATTTGATTCATTCTGTCATCTGTAGGTGAACTTTGTATTTGGAAGTAACGGTGTGAAGTTGAAATTAGCCATCTGATAACAGTGGTCATCAGTGGTGGGGTTTCAGCAGAGTGGATCCAAGCACTGGATGTACTCTGGCACCTTCAAACTATTCTTTCTAAGTTATAGTTTTCCTCCATTAGCAGGGAGAGCCAAGTAGGGAGGTATTTCTGCTGTTACTAGACAGGGATTGCTTTAACAAGATGATAATCTTGTCATGTTGTCATTCTTGCTATGCGCTGACCTTTTCGTAGCCTGCCTTCCTGACAAAGTGTTGAGGAGCTGAAAGCACGACAGCAGGCTGGTATCTACTTCCTTGCTCTGTTTTAGTTGAACTGAGCTACAACAGGGCAACTCAAATGAGTTAAATGTTTGATATTTTATTTTTTTTAAATACTTATTAAAAAAAAAAAAGAGGCAGTCTCAACTCTGAAGATCTCTGAATTTCAAGTAAGAGCCCATGGTGCGGACTTAACTACTGAGACTCAAAGGGAATGAGGATATGGATCAGATTGTTACGTATTGATATGCGAATGTGGATTTTTGACTTGAACCATTATTTTATAATTATCTGCTCTCCCATCCAAGTTCAACTTTCAAAGAGGCCTTAGAGAAGACAGTAATGAATTCATCACAAGAAAGGTAATGTGTAACATATTTATGCCATTAGCTCTCTATCAAATATGCACAGTCAAGAATAATGTGTCTCCCTTAACTAGCACCAATGTAAGCTTGTTACAGAAGATGGGGCTCTATCTGATTGCTTAGTTCTTAATGTATCACATGGACATAAACACTGGACATAACACTGTTTTCGGTGAGGTTCTCGAAGAGAGATAATGATTGGGGTTTTAATTTTTTTTTAATTGAAACTATGTTGCCACATTAGATAGGTAAAATATGTTGCTAGTGTTACAAAATTCTCATTGGAAGTTTAAGTAAAACACAGGACTTAAAATCTGTTCCCTTGTCCAAAAGATGTCTTCTCTCAAGAGGGCTGAAGTTAATGGTGAAATTGAGTTACTGCTTTGTCGAATGGTTAATGTATCTATAACAAAACACAGATGATCTGCAAACAGTGAGGGGTTTTGTATTGGAGTATTCTTGAGTGTTGCATAGCATGGTTTTGTTTTCTGTGCCTCAGTAAACTTACTTGTCTGGTAATTTAGCTTCATCTAAAGTCTAATTAAGAGACTGATAGCAAAATTGCTTATCTGATTGCCCTTACGCGTCAGGGAAATTATTGAATTGCACCTTCTGTTTCTGTCAAATTTTCTTATCCAAAATGACATCTGCTAGAAGGGGTGGAAATAGTTATGCTGTTGAATAAGTCATTTCTGTCACTTGTGCTTCTTTATTTCACTGTTACACAGAATAAATTGTGTAGAATGGTCATTGTAGAAGAATTCTGTCTTTTCGGTTGTGGAAAAGGGACGCGGACCTGCTCAGCTTCAGGAAATACTACTAAAGTTAAATGAGGTGATTGCTTGATTTTTGTATGCTCTTTGTGTACTCCACCTCTTATTTAGAAAGACTTTTCTGACTCTTGGCATGAGACTGCCACTCCAATCGTCCCTGGTCCCAGGTTGCCTGTAACTTCTTTCAGGCTTTGGGTTATGTGTGCTGCATATGGTATTCTGACAGAGACCGTACTAATAATGTTGTAATTTCCCTGTTTGTCCCCATCGTAATACCTGTGGTTTTGGTAGTAACTGCACCTAGATTTTAAGTATATTCTGAGGCCATTGTATGTCCATTTCTTTTGTTTATGCAGTTAATTTATATCACAGCATATCTTGGGAGAAAAAAACAAAAAATATTGCTTTGGTTTAATAAAGATGAAATTCACTTGCCATCTCACAGGTGATTAATCTACTGTGAGTGGACCCTTCTGAAGTTCAGATTTTCAGCATCTTTGAAATGAAAGACCCTTTTTTGCTTTCCCCTTTACTGAAATTAAAATAGTTGTGATAATTAGGGAGGTTATTGCCCCTGCAAAGGTGTCTCTTAACACTGTCTGCCTTGTTTAAGTTCTTTTTGTCATTTATGGCTTCAGCTGTTTAACAAATGAAGACACCGAAGTCCCTAGGTTGTGCTTTGCTTGAGGTCTCATTTCTAAAAAGGATAAAGTCTGATTTTTCTGATCCCTAACCCTTTGGCATGAGTGTTGGTTTTGGTCAGAGAAGCCATGCAGCTACCAGCTCAACTGCTTCATGCTGAAACTCTCTGATTCTGTGGTTATCCCTGGGGAACATGTGGTGACTGTTACTGCTTTCTGCTGTTAACTGTGTCTCTAGTTTCTGATAGGGATCCTGTGTGTTGCTGGAAGAGAATGTGTCAAGAACAGATGAACCTGAATTTTGATGAATTCCCATTCTGCAGAGTCCTGTGCACAAATCTTGTCTGAGTCTGTGCCTGTGCTCCTCTCTTGTGGGGTGATCCAATTAGACACCAATTCTTCTACAGCTTTGCTACTTCTGAAATATTGAAACTGTGCCTTTTGGTTGTGTGCTTTTCATAGGCAATTTTGGTCTGTCTGTCTTTCTTGATTGTCTTTACAGCTATTGAAGCTCCTTTTGACTTGGCTGGGAATAAATGCCTATGTTTTGAAGCCTCTCTGTTTCATTTTTGTCTTTTGAAGCTTGTCAGGCAGGCAGAGAGCAGTGGATGTTTTACTATCCTGTTTATATTGTGCTGATTAAGTATTACAGGCTTAGTTTCCGTAACTGTGGCTTGCTTAACCAAGACTCCATGCCCTCGTGTAGGGATTTGCCTTTGTTTCATATCATTTTGTTTAACGTCACCTTTAACAAAGCATTGCTTTTTAAAATTGTAGCTCTATTGTGTTTTTAGGTATCATGTCTCCTACCAGAAGGTGGAACCTAATTATTTTTTGTGTAATTCTTAGTAGTGCAATTCCTGTTAATTATATAGCTTTATAGGATGGGGTGAACTGATGGAAAAGCTTGCTGTTCCCCGAGAGGGTTGATTTCCCCATGCTGCTTCTGACTGTCTTACCGCTTACCTTGTGTTAACTCTGGCTCTCATCATGATGCCTGGGCTGGCTCAGTTAGCTAACCTAGCAGAAAGCTAAACACACATAAAAAAGGAGGCAGGTCTTTTTCTGCTGGCTTGGGGAGTTCAATCAGCTCCTGGGAGAGTGGTGTGGGTTTGAGAGAGGCTGGAGGGGAGGACTGTAGGGCTGGAAGCAAGGGGACTGGGAAGCTGTTTTGGTGTGCTTTCCTGAAGAGCGGAACTAACCCAGGTCAGGAAGCCTATGTGTGTACCCTGGGGCCAGTTATCCTGTGAAGCAGCAACTTGATTAGAGATCTCTCATTTGCATCTTGTTCCACAATTCACATAAGAGGTAGTCAAAAACAAAGCACCCTGTTGTTACTTTCTTAGAATTTGCTTTTTGGCCTAGTTTGTGTTGCAGCATTATACACTTTATATTACTAGCTTCCATTTGAAGGACAAATATATAAACTGGGCCAGAGATTTACCTCCTTGGTTTTATGTCTATGGTTCAGCTGCACAGACCTCTCCTTCTTATGAATCTACTGTTGTGGCACATGTTAGTGGCAGCGCTACCTACTAGCCTTTCTCATCCTTTTCTTCTTTCTCCTCTCTTTCAGGCACACACCATGCACATCTTTTGCTTCACTGGTGTTTCCCAAATACAGCATGTCTGAATACTGCCTCACTCCACTGTACTTTTTCTTCTCTGTTTCAGAGTAATAAGGTCTTCCCAGTTGTGAGGCATTTTGGTTAATGAATATTTTGTGTAATGCAATAACAACAAAACCTCAATTTTCCTAGCTTCTAGTGGGTGGCAGTATTTTATACAACATTTTGATCTGATATCCTACTGTTGTCACAGAGACAGTAGCAATTATTTCTTGTTTAATTGGTAGCGCTTTTCCAGCTTGACTTAACAGTTGGTGGATTTTTTTTTCAACTCATTCCCAGATATGACGGTCTAGATCTCTGGAAGAGTGGTGTTCGTTTATCCGCTGGTAGAATGAGGATCTTTATAAGGTTTTCCAGAGCACACATTGAATAAATGCTGTACATGTTTAGTGAAGTGACTATATGTAGATGTAGGCATTGTAGGCTGATCTTTTGCTTTTGGAAAACTTGTGTAATGCATTGCCATGGACGTAGTGAAATCTGCATGTGAAGGAATCAGTTAGAGGCTCTGGCTCATGGAAACAGAGATGGGAGGAACAGTTCTTGGCTTTTGCTTGTAAACTCATCATCAGAAAGGCCAGAAGGTAGAGCACTTACTGGGCAAGTGGAAACTAAAAAAATGAATGTGTGTTTTCTTACATGAGCCACTTTGAAATTTTTGATTGCATTTGCCAACTACAAAATATTGTTTGAAATTGTTCTTCAGGTATGTAATCCTTATTGATGCTCCGATCTCAAAGCCCATAAGTAATTGGCAACTTCAGTGTGATTATGCTAAATGAATGCATAAGGCAACATCCTCAACATACTGAGGTTTTGTATGGTATGTACGCAAGCATCTTCAAAGTAAGAGTCAGAGCCAGCTCCAATGTGTTGGAAAGCATTCGGTACTTCAGTCTTTATTATAGAATCATAGAACGGTTAGAGTTGGAAGGGACCTTAAAGATAATCAAGTTCCAGCCCCCCTGCCATGGGCAGGGACACCTCTCCCTAGAGCAGGTTGCTCAAAGCCCCATCCGGCCTGGCCTTAAACACTTCCAGGGATGGGGCATCAACTTCCCTTGGCAACCTGTTCCAGTGGCTCACCACGCTCATAGTAAAGAACTTCTTCCTAATATCTAATCTAAATCTCCTCTCTTCCAATTTAAAACCATTACCCCTTGTCCTATCACTAGACTTCCGGACAAAGAGTCCCTCTCCAGCTCTCCTGGAGCTCCCTTCAGATACTGGAGGGCTGCTATCAGGTCTCCCCGGAGTCTTCTCCAGGCTGAACAGCCCCAGCTCCCTCAGCCTGTCCTCATAGGAGAGGTGCTCCATCCCTCTAATCATCTTGGTGGCCCTGCGCTGGACCTGTTTCAACAGTTCGATGTCCTTTCTGCGTTGAGGACTCCAGAGCTGGACACAGTACTCCAGGTGGGGTCTCACAAGCGCAGAGTAGAGGGGGAGAATCACCTCCCGTGACCTGCTGCTCACGCTTCTTTTGATGCAGCCCAGGATGGGGTTGGCTTTCTGGGCTGCCAGCGCGCACTGCCGGCTCATGTTGAGCTTCTCATCCGTGAGCACTCCCAAGTCCTTCTCCTCAGGGCTGCTCTCCAGCCATTCTCTGCCCAACCTGTATTTGTGCCTGGGATTGCCACGTCCCAGGTGTAGGATTCTGCAGTTGGCTTGGTTGAACTTCATGCCATTTGCATTAGCCCACCTCTCCAGCCTGTCCAGGTCCCTCTGGATGGCATCCCTTCCCTCCAGCGTGTCAACGTCTATCATACATGTGAGCTTAGGAAAGGAATTGTTTCACAATGGACTATTACAAAGATATTAGATGAGATCTAGTAAAGCGTCTTTGGGGTACCTAATCCTCATCGTTTGCAAGGAACCCTTGCGTCACTACAGTAAGAATAATGTCTTTTTCTCTGTACTTAGATTAACAAAGGTAGTTTGTATTCTTGCTTGTGACAGCACCTTCAGTGAAATAACCCAAATGGAATAAGATGCAAAATGTTAACTTAGATTGTCAACTCCAAGGCATGTTTTCTCAAGTGACAATTCATGCCCTCAGGCAGTTGGTAGCCTGTTGCTCCTTAAGGCATTGGTGACCTCCATTAAATGAGATTTTGTTCCTCTCTTCGTGCTTTCGTAAGCCCAGTCGTTTACTGGTCCAGAGAACGACTGGCTGGCTGAAGAGTCTCACTACTGCTGGTGCTGAAGAAAGGAAGCAATGCCTAAATTAATGGGAAAAGACATGCTTGTTTTTTTCCTGCCCATGATTTTCAGCAGTTCTTCGGTGTCCTGTTCTCAAAAGAAAAGAAAAAAAAATCCTAACTCATACTTCAGTGGTGCCACTTTCAGTACCAGAGGATGAAGGCAACATATGAGATGAAAAGGAACTCCTGTTCTTAATGCTTTTGAATCGTTCCACCATACAGTGATAAGTGCCAGACATTGCTGGCATCAGTGGGATGTGCAAGTGATGGCTTACAGGAAAGGCTGCCAGACAAAATTTATTTTAAAAATGTTTTTCCTGGAGTCTTTCTCAAGCTTGGACTAGTCCTTGACTTTTATAGGATACTCACTAGTCTCAGGATCTATCCTTAACTGTCTACTTGGAAATTATTTGCAAATGCCAGCACTCCCAGCGTTGCAGAAGAGCATTGCCAAACATAATGGGAAATTTGAGTCTGACCGCACTAACATCAATCTGGGTAGACCTCTAAATCCAGAAATATACACTGCATTTACTTCCAGAGTTTATTGCTTACTACTCTTTGTGGTCTTACTTGTTTATTTCCCTCCACCTGTGGTTCCGCAACCAGCTCTCAAGCTGCCACGTTACCAATCGACACCTTACAATACTCAGTGGGTTTCATGGCCCGTTAATAAAAGGTGTGAGTCACTGATCTCCTAAAGTGACTTAAATGAGACCATCAGCCACTGGAAAGGTGGACACCTATCTGCAACTTTAAGTTCTGCAATTCTGGCTTTTGATTTAAAAGTGGAAAAGACAGAAGCAGGACCGGTCTCATCCTCTGTGCCCTGTCCAGGGAGTGGAGCTGTCATTGTGTTCAGTGCAGGGGTGGTCCAGTGCAGTGTAGCTCTGGGCAGCTAGACTCTCCTGGGTAGAGGAGGGGCTGTAGCTGAGCATCCTTCAGGTGCTACTCTTTTAGTGCTGGAGTGCAGCTTTCCCGTCTCCTCCCAGGAGCTGGGTTCAGGGGCATGGAAGTGTCCTGAAAGCACTGGGTAAACACCTACTTGGTTTTTAGTTAGTAGTGCAACTACTAACTAGATGCAACAGTTCTCGAAGAGAAGTCGTTATTATCATAATTTCTGTTGCTTCTTAATGGCTTTTAAAATAAATTAACTTCCTTGGTTGCTCAGTGGAATGTAGGCATAAGCATGAGAGCACTATACGAAATGCAGTTAAGCTGCTGAGTAATTGCTGAAGGTGGCTACAGAGCTGCTGTATATACAAGGGGAATGCTTTCTAACTCTTTTGTGTCTGGCTTGTTTTCTTTGTGCCCTTGTGGAAGGATACAGTGTCTGGTGTTGAGTAAGGACCAAGGGATGCACAGTGAAAAGAGCAGGAAGTGTTGCATTGCTCTCATGTGGGTCTCGGAAGTAGTGAGATATGCTGCAGGGTACAGCCCTTGATGCGCCCTGCGCCCTGCTTGTTTGCTGTGAGATCTGTATATATTATAATTGCTTTGCAGTCAGTATCTCTGTGGTCTGTTTGTATGTGGGTTTTAATACTGAACAACAGCATAGTTGATGACTTGGATAAGTTAGGATTGTTTTGTGGCTGTGCAGGTTTTCCTGAGCATACTGAAAAGCTTCAGATCTTAGTAAAATTAGCTACGTGTTTGATGGGCTTTTTTTGGTTTTGGTTTTGTTTTCTTTTCTTTTTTTTTCCTGATGATTTTTTCCATTGTTTTTTTTTTTACAGGTTTTTTGTTTGTTTTGATGCTTTCCCTTCAGGTTTTTTCCTTCCTTTTTTTTTCTCCATAGAATGATTTGGGTTGGAAGGTACCTTAGAGATCATTTCGATACAACGCTGCTGCCTTGGGAAGGGATACCTTCCACTAAACCAGGCTAGACAAGGATTGCCCTGATTTCATTCAGGCAAAAGAATGACCACAATTTGGTGAATGAAATCTGCTTTTAATGGCCAGTGATCAACCTCCTCCTTTCCTGATTTCTCCATGACTGTTTCAATTCAAAAGCAAAAGCCACGAGAAGATACCAAATTAAGGAAGAAAATCTTCCTCTTCTGTTACCCAGAAGAACTTGGCATCACCCTGAATGTCATGGTGGGAGCGGAACACGAAGCTATGAGAAAACAGCTCAGAGAACTCTGGTTGTGTCCTGTTCAATTAGGATGAAGCAACAGTGGGATTTGTGGAAATACTGACAAAGGGTGTGTTCAGATGTATCACACTAGTCATTTAGAATCTACGTCCATAAGTGAAACAGCATATTTTTTTTTCCTATATATATATATCACTAAAAATATGTCTACATATGTCAGATTCCCAGACTACTAGCTGAAATAAGTGAATATCAGCGCTTATTTTAAGAACATTTCATGTTCTCAAATTACACATGCTTACAGTTTATTTCAGAGCGTGTCTTTTCTTCTCTCACGTTTCTGCTTGTTGAATGAATTCTATGAGGCACTACGAGAGGCTAGAAGAAAAAAAAAAAAGAATACTTCAGTACCAAAACTTGAAACCCAGTAAAGCGTACCTCATTTTTTGCCGGTTTCAAAGAAGAAGGAAAGAAATCAAGCAGAAGCTAAAAATAAAGATTGCATGTATGTTTGTTTGTTAAAATTACTTGGAGGCATTTTATCTTTGGAGTGTCTTCAACTTCAGAATAAACCCTAATTCTGGCCACGTTGCTCAAAGTCCCACCCAACCTGGTCTTGAACCCGTCCAGGGATGGGGCGTCCACAGCTTCTCTGGGCAGCCTGAGCCAGGGCCTCACCAGCCTCACAGGAGGGAATTTCTTCCTAATATATAATCTAAATCTTCCCTCTCTCACTTTAAAACCATTACCCCTTATCCTGTCACTCCCTGATAAGGACTCCCCCCCCATCACTCCTGTAGGCCCCCTCGAGGTACTGAAAGGTTGCTCTAAGGTTTCCCTTGGGCCTTCTCTTCTTGAGCTGAACAACCCCAACTCTCTCAGCCTGTCCTCACAGGAGAGGGGCTCCAGCCCTCTCATCATCTTTATGGCCTCCTCTGGACCTGTTCCAACAGGTCCACCTCCTTACGTTGGTGACTTCAAAGCTGGACGTGGTTTTCCAGATGGGGTCTCAAAAGAACGCAGTAGAGGGGGAAAATCCCCTCCCTCTCTGCTCTGGCCATGCTGTTTTTGATGTAGCCCAGGATGCTGTTGGTTTTCTAGGCCATGAGTGCACATTGCCAGCTTGTGTTGAGCTTTTCATGCACCAAAACCCCCAAGTCCTTCTCGGCGCTGCTCTCACTCCATTCTTTGCCCAGCCTATATGTGTGCTTGAGATTGCCCTGAGCCAGGTGCAACACCTTTCAATCGGCCTGTTAAACTTCATGAGGCTCGTACGGGCCCAACCTCAAGCCTGTCCACGTTCCTCTGGGTGGCATCCCGTAAGATGATTTCCTTCTCTACAGGATTAACTGTCGTGAGCTTCAAGACTAGACTTCCTTTTCTTTGCCTCTGTTTTCTCTCTCTTCTTTCTACATCCACTGCTGAAGGTTCTCTCAGAAACTAAAGGGTTTTTAAGAATTATAGAAGAGCAACTGACTGCCGTATACAACCAGACCCCAAAGTAAGCAACATCAATGCTAACAGTGTGCTCTCTGTACGTCTTATGCAATGAAATTCTACTCTTTAGAAATAAAAAGTTCATTCTCCATGATGTTAGCCGAAGTAATCTGTGGAAAGCGCATGTTCACTGTGTTTCTGTGTTGAGTATGTGGCAGCAAAGCAATTTTAATTACAGCAGTCTGTCACAGGAGTGTTAGAATTTTTACATGCTTGTATACCAGCTCTGCTTTCATATATACTAATTATAATCTTCACCCAGCAACTTTTGAGTATGAAGTGATGACAGAAAGCTTCAATTGCTGTACTACCACAAAGAGCCACGAATAGCTCAGCAACTCTGCTTATCCCTGAAATTATTTCCCTTCTACCCTTTTCACTGTGCGCCACTTCCTTGCTTTACGTTAGGATTCAGCACATATGTACAGTGTTTTACCCTGCATTTATGTTCACTTTGGTCTTTTTTGAAACCAGAGAGACTTGCAGACTGAGGGTGTGTATTTTCTTCCACATACCTCACAGCTAGTTTTTTGTTTCTTGTAACTTAGGACAACACTCCTCAGTTCTGGTTTGTCTCTTTCAGTTCTGGTTTGTCTATTGTGAATTCTTAGGAGCTTTAAAAGTGGTTTGCTAGAATTCGGGATGTGTTTCAAGGTTCGATCTAGTTTTCTACTTGAGTATTTCAAACATCCTAAGTGCTAAAAGGCTGCTTATTTAGAATCTTCTGTTAAGAGGCACTGCCCACTTCCACGTGTATGCATTTGTAGTGCCACCACCAGGAGATCAACTGGAGTGGTATTTTTGCCTTTGCCGTGGTATTATGCAAGTTCCTTGCATCCTGGCACAGATGTTTGTACTGCATAACAGGCAGAGTCTGCCCTCACACCTCCTTCTCCGTGGCCACAGAATTACTAGGAGTCAAATCGTCATTTCTCAGTCATGAAGACAGAGCCCTCAAGTCACCTTGAAAGACCTATGCTGACAAAAACTGATACAAACAGATAACATCTGAACTGTCCAAGAGGACAAAGAAATGTAGTTTAACTTCCTGAAACAAACATCACTTGGGCACAGTTTTAGTCACAGTACAAATCATGAGAGCCATCTTACGCCCAAAACTAAGGATGAAACACGCACTAAGTCTAAAACATAAAGCGCTTTCCTCTTTACAACCTTTTCAGCTACTATTACATCTGTCATGAGGGTAACTGTCACAGAAATGTGGAGCGTGGCGCTCCTTAAAGAGGTGGCAAATTCATCTTAATCTCTGCCTTGCCCACACAACTCTGCAGAATACCCAAACAGTAACTGATATCATCCTTGTAAAAGCAGCATAGTCCTGGTTAAGGGGCCAAAATCCACTAATAGCCAGAAAAGCTCTCTAGCCTCCAAAAAACCCACACAACCCAAAAATCACCATTTGGACTTTGAGTTGTTGACCGCTGATACTTCTGAGTGCAACCCTCCAGCCAGTTCCTTATCCACCCCGTGGTCCTTCCATCAAATCCATGCCTTTCCAATTTAGAATCCAGGATGTCATGCAGGACAGTGTCAAACACTGCATAAGGACAGGTAGATGACATCTGTTGCTCTTGCCTTACCTACCAGCACTGTAACAGCATTGTAGAAGTCCATTAAATTTGTTAGGTGTGATTTCCCTTAGTGAAGCTATGCTGGCTGTCACTAATCACTTGCCTAGTTTTGATGTGCCTTAGCGGAGTTTCCAGGGGAGTCTGCTTCATGACCTTGCCACTCACAGACGTGGGACTGACTGGCCTTTAGTTCCATGGGGTCTTCCTTTTTCTTCTCTTTGAAAACGGGGGTTATGTTTCCCCTTTTCCCGTCAATGGGAATTTCACTGGGCTGCCATGACTTTTCTGATGCAATGGAAAGCTGCTTAGCAACTTCACCCACCAGCTCCCTCTGGACCCCCTGATGGATTTGATCAGGTGCCATGGACTTAAGTACCCTCAGGTTCCTTAGATGGTCTGAAACCTGATCTTCTATAGTGGGCAGTTCTCCATTCTTATAGCCACTT
>VXBW01008072.1:119518-188052 GCA_013400375.1 Thinocorus orbignyianus | reverse complement strand
GGGGGGGTGAGATAGCTTTCTGTGTGGTTAGAGAATAGATCCAGTCTGAGAAATTTTGTTGGAGGAGTGTTTGCTACAAACTTGTACTGGAGAAGAGTATGCTAGCTGCAGAATTCTTACTGGTTTGTTCACAGTCATTAAGCACAGACATGGATTATTTCCACTTAGTCTTTTGGATATAACAGAACTCAATAATGATGCTTATCTAATGAAAGTATGTGTTGTAAGCCAAATAAGAAATAAAGGCATAATGTATTTGGGGGAAAAATTCTAATGTTGCATGAAATGTAAATGTTTTAATTTATTGGCTCCTCCTCAGTTTGATTTTGCTTCAAAAACAAAAATTCCAACAACTGGTTTCCCTATTTTAGACCCTTATGTATCTTGGTTGTGCTTTGACTCTGTATTGTGAGAGAATGTCAGTTCAAGAGCACAGAGCTGGTTGCTGTCTTCCACTCTCTAAATTTTTATTTTATTTTATTTTTTGTAGGCTCGAAATGTCAACACGGGTGAGCTAGCAGCAATTAAAGTAATAAAACTAGAACCAGGTAAGTGTTTTGCAACCCAGAAACTAAATATTTTCATGCTTAAGGTACAATTGTATAGAATAAACTGAGTCCTCTTATTGAAATAAGGGATAGTCGATGTCTTTTTGTGTAGGACAAAATGCACTGCTCTAAAAAATAGCAGGCATGACAAGCAGAATGTGAGCGGAGGAAGGGTCATTGGATAACAGTTAAAAGAAAGCTGATTAAAATTTCAGTGAGAGTTGTGGGGTTTTGTCATAAATACTATGTATTCAACCCACGTGGTACAAAAAACTGTATAGAATAAAATAAATGGGAAAGACAGCAAGGCAGAAAAGAACTTGGAGGGAGAAATAAAAAGAAGGAAGGGTCAAATAAAAGGTGAGCACTAGTATCCAGGAATTGAGCATATTTTCTGGAATTCTCTTGGAGACTGATTAGGATTCATTGTATGCTAAATTTATTCTTGAGCTGTGCTTATGCTGCGATGTCACAAAGTGCATATGCCCTACAGATCGGTTATCAGTCTGTGAGGGCTGGTCTATCAGTATGGCTAGACTTGTTGAACAAGAGTACTGTAATCCGGGAAGTAAAGAGTCCAGACTTTTTGTTTAACTTGTAACTGTTGGGGGTGGGTAAATCTCTTAACTGCTGCTTGGTTTGATCTTTCAGGTCTATGCAGACAAGAAAGGAAGGAAGACGCTACTTTCTTCCTTGTTTTCCTCTTAAAATTCTGGAAGTGATTAGAAATGTGTTTATATCATGCATGCACATGAAAATTCAGGACAGTATGTTACAGTACTTTACTATTTAGTTCCAAAAGTGTATCTTCATCGTATTTCTTTTATTCACACTGAAAGGTGTGGTTTCAGATTATTTTGTCTAGTCCTTCTGCTTTGGTTTTTTATGTCAGTTCCCATTGCTGGAGTACTTGGCTGTGCGTGATGTGGGTTACCAGTCCAGCTGAGATGAGCAGCCATGCTGTGTCTCTCTGTGGAACTGTAAGGATAAAACGAAAAAAAACATAGGACTCCACAGACTCAGATGAAGTCAACCTTTAAAATAATGCAACTTTTTACTTAGTTACTTCTTCTCTCAAAAGTACAAAGTGGTTTGGTTGAAAAGAGTGTTGTGTGTGTTAGGCTGAGTAGGACTCGCAGAATCATGCTGTGTGTGTTCTCTGAGCTGTGGCCAGAACGTGGGGATGCGCTGCAGCTGGGGTGACTTGCCCTCATGCTGTGCTAATGGGACCTACGGCTGGTATCTTACAGCTGAATCTAGTATTTGTAGCAGCCTTGGGGACAGAGCGCAGCGAATGCGCTCTCGCTACCCTCTGGTTGCTCAGAGAGCTGCTCCTGCAACAACACCCCCCCAAAAAAAATTTCATTTTCATACGTGATTTTTTTCTATGTACACATCTGGTAAGAATCTTTTATGGGAAGACAGGTGTAACCGAGGTACCAGGCACTAAGGCTCAGATGAATACCACGTCTGCGTCAGTGTTTTATCTGGACATGAGTTATGCAGTCTATAAATCTGTGTGATTACAAAGTTCACTGAAAAGTTGCAGCAGCAGCATACAGTTCAATGTTGTGGTTTTCTTTTTTTTCTCAGGGGCACGATCTAATGTGCGTTGGACATGGGTCTGAAAATAGCAAAGTTTTGTCATATTTTTAAGAACCTGGGCTATTGACAGGACATACACAGATGGGCACAGTGAGGTCTTAGGAAAGTGAAGACTTCAGATAGAGCTATGACCAGTATTGTAAGAGGTATCAGATCACAGATGTGTACATCTAGCCCAGAATGAAATTTCTGAAGAATATAGTTACTTATTGCTCAGCCCTTGCCATTAAATATTGATTTACACCTGCTTTATGTGTCTGTGAAACTGGCAGATAGTTAGTTTTAATTACTCAAAATGTTTATTTTATAAACATGTACTGAAAGTCCATTTAAGATGTGAGTGTGAACCAGACCAATGAAAATATTCATTCTTCCGCTTTTCAGGAGAAGATTTTGCTGTTGTGCAGCAGGAAATCATAATGATGAAAGACTGTAAACATCCAAACATTGTTGCTTATTTTGGCAGCTATCTCAGGTACAGTTTGTTTCTTTTGCTCACTTTTTTGCTCACTTAAAAATGCTTCTCTATCTCCTTGTAAAGGACAGGTCTATAAGGTGACATAGGCGAAACATAGTGTACCAAATAGGTGTTACCCATTTGTGTATTATTATTTTCATTTACCTTAAAATCTGTTCTGTTTACGACAGTGTCTCTATAAATAATGTTTCTCTTAGCAAAATCTTTCAGTGACCATGTAGTCATGTTTCCCTGGAAATGAGTTGTTTAAAAGTTTTGAATTTCATACATAAATAAAAAATTAAGCAGAAGTATGACAAACATGAAGAAGAGTCTGTGTATTTAGTATCTTTTAAGTCTGTTTCAGTAAAATATCTCTTAAATTTGCAGAACATTGGGAGTTATAAGTGTTGCATAGTACAGGTAGAGTTCTCAGTAATGTTCTGACTTAACTGGTGTTGCTTTGTAAAATTGTGTGAGAACTCAAAATTGAATGTTATAGGGAAATAAGGAGGAAAAGAAATGTTGTTTTTTTCCATTACTTATGAGTAGTAGAGTTAAGTTAAACTTTAAGGACAATTTCATACTGAAGTACCTAAGAGTGTAAACTGTGCGGTCTTTAAAAAACCCACTAGTGGTGTGTTTTTTGGATTTGTTTTTAAATTTAAAAATTATTGATGTTTTAGCCTTTGTCTTTGCTTTTCTCTCCTGAGCTGCAGTGTTGTTTAGGACACTTAATGTGGTATAGGTAAATTGTTCTATCTTGCTGTTTTGTGTAATTTCTTTTGTGAGGTATTAATACTTACTTGTTACAAGCGCAGCAAATTCATACTCCATACAAAATCTCCGTATTGAGAAAATGGATGGCTAGTTTCTAACAGCGTTTGCTATTATAGTTCTTTTTTCCGAACATATGTTTTATGTTAAATGTAGTAATTGCTTGATATTCAAGGACTTTACCTTTTAATGCTGAACTTTGTGAATCTAATGTTGTTGCAATTTTAGACATATCATTTCATGCAATAAAAAGATTTTAAAAGGCTCTGAAAAGTTGTGATGCTTTATATGGCAGAGGCTTCTCATCCCTTTCAGGTATTCTAATACCTTCTGTTTGCATGGAGACAATATAGGCAGGACATGGGTAGCTCTGTGTGTTGCGAAGGTTGCTAGACCCTATTTGTAATGGGAAGATGCCCAGTTGAGTTACTCGTGCAGATACTAGACTTCAGCAACTCCAGCTGAAATTCTCCATGATGGTTATCTGCTATAGCCAAAAGCAAAACACGCCAAATGCATTTGGGTTGGGGTTTGGAAGATATAGGTGGTATTTTCATGTGAAAAATACTGGTACATGAAGCCTTACAAAACAAAAACTACCGTTTTTGAAGTAGGAATATATGCCAGATTTTGGCTCTTGTGTTTGGAGTGCATCTTTTCCTTTTAAAAATCCATTGAAATTTCACCAAGTTTTCTTCTGAAGTACTGAATTTCTTTTACTTTCATTCTAGATCAGCTAGAGCTTGGGAAATCCCAGTTACTATTTGTTTTCTAGCCAGCAGTGTCTGGTGTGGTGCATGTTTGCAGTGCTACAGATGAGCTAACATGTCCCGTGGTTTGCTTAGCCATTGTTGAACGTTCCATGTTTTCCTTTGGGCTGAGCTGGGGCAGGATGTTGAAATGGCAAGTATGGAGGGCTTTGTGGTGCTGTTAGTAACCTTGGTGCTGAATGTCTGCATAGTTTGAGCAAACTAAAATTGGACAAGTTGAGCATACCAGAACTTGGAGTCCGTGTTTGGGAATAGAGAATGCCTTGGCAATAAATGCTAAAGGAGAGGGGTCTCATGCAGAAGCTGACTGATGCTATCCCAAGGAGTTTCTTCTCCCTCCCTCTTACATTCAGTGTCCTGAATAGTCCTGGACGCTCACCGATAGGGTTCATTGGATCTTTCTCAGCATGAGTATTTTGTTAGCTTTTGTCTCACAAGTGAAAGTATTGCACGCTGACAGATGCAGTTCAAGTCGATAGAACCTGCATTTTGAAACTACTATAAACATCATTCAAAGGTCTGTAGTGGAAGAGCTGGTCATATTAGGACTTCACAGACATAGTTTAGTATGGAGCATGAATCATAGACTAGAATCATAGAATCATAGAACGGTTAGAGTTGGAAGGGACCTTAAAGATCGTCAAGTTCCAACCCCCCTGCCATGGGCAGGGACACCTCTCCCTAGAGCAGGTTGCTCAAAGCCCCATCCGGCCTGGCCCTAAACACTTCCAGGGATGGGGCATCAACAACTTCTCTGGGCAGCCTGTTCCAGTGGCTCACCATGCTCACAGTAAAGAACTTCTTCCTAATATCTGGTCTAACTCTCCCCTCTTCTAATTTAAAACCATTACCCCTTGTCCTATCACTAGACTTCCTGACAAAGAGTCCCTCTCCAGCTCTCCTGGAGCTCCCTTCAGATACTGGAAGGCTGCTATCAGGTCTCCCCAGAGTCTTCTCCAGGCTGAACANCCATTTGCATTAGCCCACCTCTCCAGCCTGTCCAGGTCCCTCTGGATGGCATCCCTTCCCTCCGGTGTGTCAGCCATGCCACTGAGCTTAGTGTCGTCGGCAAACTTGCTGAGGGTGCACTCTATCCCACTATCCATGTCTCCGACAAAGATGTTAAATAGTACTGGTCCCAGTACTGACCCTTGTGGGACATCACTCGTCACTGGCCACCACTTGGACATTGACCCATTGACCACAACTCTTTGAGTGCGGTCATCCAGCCAGTTCCTTATCCACGGAGTGGTCCATTCATCGAACCCATGACTCTCCAACTTGGAGACTAGGATGTCATGTGGGACAGTGACAAATGCTTTGCTTAAGTCCAGGTAGATGACGTCATTGCTCTGCCTTTGCCCGCCAAGTTCGTGGCAGTATCGTAGAAGGCCATCAAGTTTGTCAGGCGGGATTTGGAAGGAAGTTTGCAATCAATGAAGTTTGCAAGAACAAATGTATTTTCAGAATAAGATTAATCAGAAACACACAAAGTATGAGGACGAAGAAAGCAAACCATTGACTAGCCCATTAGACGAACACCGTCTGCATCCTACAGTGAGCAAGGGCAGGAGTGTGTGATTGTGTATCGCTTGTGTTATTGTGTATACATGTGCAGAAGGGGATCGAAGTCTGAAGATAAAATCAACAAGCCATGCTTTTCTGATATCCTGTGCCATGAAGGATGCTTGTCTTGGCAACCTGAATGCTGTTTTAATGCCAAGCTGGTCTGTGAGCTGAGTTACGCACAAGTTCGTGTGGGTGTGGGTATGGGTAGAGAGTGTGTACGTGTAGGGGCTTGGTATGCCGAACTAGGAATGTCTGCACTTCAGTTTTGGATGTTAAAGGTTAATTTGAAGACTAACCTAAATTGTACGTTACTTCCATTCTGTGCAGTACTGGCAGGCTTTTTCTTGTATGTGAGAAAACAGTTCTTAATACTGTACATACCTCAAAGTCATGTTAATTTTTATTTTCTTTTGAGAATTTGTGGAGTAGTAACTGTTCTACGGCAGCTTACAGATTGTAGGATGGTAAAGTTGGGAAGGGATCTTGTGATCTCCTAAAGGCAGTATTTTGAAGTTCCATGTTATAGTAACAGATTCTTAAATAGATGTTGCATACTCAGAAAGTTATTTGGCTGGGAATATATAGTGCATTGCCCTCCTGTAGCACCTCCTAAACCTTCCTCCCAAACTCAAGAGCTGCTTTTGTTTGAGAAGAGAGCACCTTAAGAGAGTACATTAGACATCCTCCACTGCATGTGATGGCTTTATTTGTACTTTTCTGCAGTACTGGAAGTTGTGAGAAATGCCAGTTCACAAATAGAAGGTAAAAGAGGACAAAGTCTTTGAAGCAAAGCTATAAAAAAAGATTAAACGTTTATTAAAAATATGTGACCCAACTGGTTTGGGTGCCCCTCAAAGAAGAGGCACACTTGGAGTTCAGTGTATCACCTTTCCAGATTGCCTAATTCCCTTTCCCCTTTTCCCATTTGCTGGGTATTCAGGGACTTAGATTCTTTCCCAGCAACCTACTTATGGCATGCCTCAGTTACAGTGCCCCAATTGGGTCATTGCTCTTTTATCCCTGTGGAAGTTCCTCTGATCTTCTTTACACAATTGCAGTTCCAGAAGATATTTACATCACAAGCAAATCCATCATGGCCGAAGTAAAACCTTTGCCTGTCTCTTACAAAGTTATGTCAACTTTTTTCTTCATGTGTGACATTGTCTGCTATGTTCCCCAAACGGAAAGGTCATTGTTATAAACCTTGTCAGAAGACAAATTTAGAAGAAAGAAGTAAATGAGAAATGGCAGAGAGGAGGGCTGGGGCTGTGCAGCTTTGTTTGAAGTTACCCCTAGGTTTTTTTCTATCGTATGAACTTGTGACCACAACGTGAGGGTTCCATTTGCGTTTGTTTGTATCCACTTGTCCTACCAGCTGCTTCTTTTAACTAGTCACAGTGGGATCAGGTTGCTTAGTATAACTAATAAAAAGTTGCTTCTGATGACATTTTAAGATTACATACGAAAACAGACTATGAACAGACATTGTCGCATTCAGCTTTTTTCAAAGTTTTTAAATTGGATTGTTGCCTTTTTTCATGTTGATGTATTCAGGATGGGGATGCTGCTTCATTAAAAAACAGTTTGCCTCAGGGTATCGAAATAAACCTTTTTAGACCCAGAAATGAATTTTGGCAAATATAGTATATTTTAGCACTGTCCTGTGCTCTTGCTTGGTCCTCTCCCCTTTCTTTGGTGCAGTGCTGCTTTGTCTAGGATATAGAATTTCTGTCTTTGAGGCCTCTCATTTTCTGACTTCGTTTTCCAAGTTTCTTTCAGTGCTAAGGACAAAAAGAAAAATGCCATCGTCCTGTACTTGGCACTTATCAACATACTGTTCCCCATGCTTTTCTCCTGTTTATGTATGGATTCTGCCTTGCTAGGTGTTAAGTTGCAGGTGCTAAGTAGTACTGTTGATCCTGTCTCTGTTCTGTTTGCTGTGCTTGCCGTTTGCTCTGCAGACAAGAGTACAACTGTATACAGTTACTGTTGATTACATGGATCTTCACTTAAAGAATTTAAGCACAGTAATAAAAGGCTAGATAGTGAATTAGAAATTCAGCCTCCTCTTCTTACCTTCTTACATTGTTTTTTTCCTTTTCTGTAGGGCTTTTCTACACTGGGAAGTTAATGCCCAGTAAGTGAAGCTGTGAGTTTACAGCACTTACCTGCTTCACGTCTCTTACTTTGTGGGTGCTCTGGTGCTGTCCCAAGGCTGCTGGGATTGTCCTGGCTTTTTCCCACTTCCACACTGCTGCTGCTGTTGGCATCAAACGGGATGGAGCCATGTAGGAATGAGTGGCTTTCATGAGCTCAGTGCCCCTCAAAGTGCCCGCATCTGGGTCTGCAGGTTTGTTCCTGTGGGGAATAAATGAGGGACTTGCAGATGTCTATTTCTTCAGTGCTTCTTTCTCATATTCTCCTGGTGCCATTACTGCCCTTTTTTTTTCGCAGGTGGTTGCATTGCTTCTGCGTCTGACTTTAAACAGTTATTTCAGTGGAAAGCCTTCATATGATTATAAGCAATGCTTTAACCCCTAGAAATATATGGAGATGACGGCCAGGGACTTCAGTTGCTTAAAACCTCTGTATTGCCTGAACCGCCACTGAAGGAAGCAGCTGGGGCGTAGCTTTGATGACCACGTGAACTGTGCACATGAAAGGGGAGGAGATCCAAGAAAGACAGTTCTTCCTTGGCACAGCAGTTATTCTAGCTGTTACGAGCTGTTGAGAAATACTTACCATTTGCAGCTCAGGAGATAAGCTCAGCACTTACACCATTGCCCTGAAAACAATTCCACAAACGTTGGTGTTGCTCACAGGAGTGTCTCAGCTGTTCTAACAGAGCATTATAAATACAGGGAGTCATGGACAAGCTGCAGAGCCATCACCAGTCTTTGCTTTGGTTGTCTTGTGTCTCAGTCTGTCCGAAGGTGGTTGTATGTGATTATTCTTGCGTGTTTTGATGGCCACAAATGACTAGGCAAGTCCCAGATGTTCTGCTTGCTAGAATGTCTTTCTGCAGCCACACATGGTACATCTGTCTTACCAATGAAAATTGCCAAGTGAAAATAGAATTTCCTATCCATAGTAGAAGATACCTTTGAATTCTTCATCCTGTTGTCTATTTTTGAAAAGCGTCTTTTATGGAGGTATAATGAGTCACACTGATTCCCTTAGTAAGAGGAATCTAAGGAACTTCCCTTTGACCTCTGCCACCAAAAATACCCACAAATGTTTTTGAGGGAAAAGAATTCATCTGAGAATGATGAACAACTTACAACATGGGCTCCACTCTGCCCTGCTTTGACTGAAGCATTAGAGTTTCATTCCATTTGTTGTGAAAGAAATTGAGGTCAGGGATATCTCTATGTCTTTTGGCTTTGGATTTGTTCTTTTTTCTTCCGTTTGTGTTAATTCCTCTACTCTGAAAAAAAAGTCAGAAGTGAAAATGATGAAGAAGTAAGAATCCATCTCTGTTTTCTCTATCTCAGTATAAGCATATTTCATTTTCATAGTTTATCTTGAAAAAAAATTAGTCTGCATGTTTCACTTCATTTTCATTACTCCAATAAACCCTGGAATATTGTGGGTATTTTGTTAGTTACTATTTTGACAGTGAAGTATCACATAAAGATTAAATCATATTCATTATTTGCATTGTTCTTTTCGTAGTACAGAGCTTGTTATGTTGTGCTTTATAATGTTTGAGTCCTTTGACTTATCTTTTAAAGGTGCCGTTTTCAAATCTGACAACTAATGAATGGTTTTGTTTACTTTTTAGGCGAGACAAGCTATGGATTTGCATGGAGTTTTGTGGAGGTGGCTCTCTACAGGATATTTATCATGGTATGTCAAGACTGTAATTCCTTAAAATCTCGGTAAAGGTTATTTTCAGAAATGGAGATGATTACAGTGTTTTGGAATCAGGGGAGGAATCCTAAGTTTAGTATCCATAATAATCTATTGAAGGTCAATTTTAGCTTGTGTTTTACATAAGTGGTTTGGCTTGGGCTTTTTAAACAAAATTAGCTATAGTGGGGATTTTTTCAGCAGCAGTTATTTCCTTCCTTCAGTAACTCATATACTCATATGTGATCTCATTGCTTCTTTTCAAAGACACTAAAGTTAGACAATATTTTATTGTAAAAAAAAGAATTAAAAAATTATCCTGATATACCGTCTTTATTCATAACCGCTTAATTTCTGAGCTTTTGAACTTTGCTTTAGTATAATCTATACCACTGCCTATGGATACCTAGATAAGTAGATTGGTTAGCATGGATGCTCTTGTCCTTTGTAAACAGTGATCTTTTTGTATGTTGGTATAGCAGTAGTGTCAAGAATGTCTCTTTCTCTTATACTAGATGCATGATGCAAAAAGCAAAGGTGCTGATATATTTGAAGCAATGAGTGGTCAAAGAAACAAGGGACGTGTGTGAACTATTGCATAAAGAGATGGTCAGTTAATTGATTGCTAGTTTTCAAGAGACAAAATCAGTTTTGAGGGATTTTATTGCCCTGGAATTAAGATTTGCTTAGGAGCAGAGTATGTCATAAGTAATAGCTCTGTGGTTCTTGGATTATGTTTTTCAGACAGGAAGTCCATGCATATTCTAAGTTGTGAAGATTTTTACATGTTAGGAACTTCACATCCTTCTGTTGATTGTAAATAGCTTGTATACCTTTTTACATTTAATGTGGGTGCAATTAAAACAAAGCACCAGTTCACAAGTTCACGCCATGCTCATGGCGTAGTCATTTGAGCATGGACTTGTTGATCATTTACATCTTTGCTAGTGTTGATAAAAGCATTGTGTCTAATAAGCTTTGTTATGTGGAACACCTGTAGAATAGGAAATGAGCTCATGCAGCGTGAATGCCTGAATAGATGTACAGGAGCGGTTTCCTGTTGCAGCTGAATATTGGCTTCTCTGCTGGTAGTTAGATTGAAAGGTTCTTTTCCGATCTGAATTATGTTCCAAAGTGTCTTATTCCAGTTGAACTATAGGCCTCTGTGACCTTAGGCCACTTGTACTAATCAGAATTAAATTTCTCAAAATAAACACAGGACTAGAAGGACTTACCCTCGGTGCTAGCATATTTAGTTTTATGAGGCTTTGGATCTTTTATTTCAGAAAAAGAGAAAATTAATATAGATCTGTTTTGAATATATATATTGTATGATGCTAATTTATACTACGCTTGTGGGTTTTGTAGAAGCTAAACAGTTAGGTGCTTAAATCGTGTTTCATTTTTAACTCCCTACTCCTTCAGTTTCCTTTTAGAAACCCCATCCAACTTCTTTATTTTCTCTGCAAAACCTGAGAAGCTTGCAGTGAGGTAAATGCAGTGCATTTACCTGACCTTAAAACCTTTTAATTTCAGGATCAAAGTCCAATGACTGGGGACAAGTCACAGGCCATTCCTTGCTTGCTGTTCAGTGTTTGGTTTATGTATTTGTTCAGAATGTAGTTCTTTTCCTTTAAGAGACTTGAGTGAAATGGGACCTTGGAGTGAATGGAAGACTTCTCCTTCCCTTGGGAAGCTACTGAGCCTGCTCAGAGGGAGAATTAGAGAGGGTTCATGGTGTGACAGGCCAGGAGGAACAGTGCTGGTAGCTTTTGCAGAAAAGGGCTGAGAAACTGCAGAGCAGATCGCATGGCTGTAGGGAAGAGACAGATGGCCACATGGCAGCGGGAAGGACAGAAGGAGAGAGCAGGATGCAGAGGAGAGAAGGAAATTCCTAGAGCTCAGAGGGGCCTGAGCAGAGTTTTTAGCAACTCTGAGTCACTGGGTAGGAAGTCCAGCTCTGCACAGAAGAACATAATGGGTTTGTGCAGAAGAAGTCGTTTTGGTTAAATCACTGCTTCTGTTTATTTTTCCTCTTAATTACTGTGAGATTTTTTTTTATGTGGCGGGAGTTAGTAGTTTCTAATCCAATGGGACTAGACATTTTTTAGTTTAAAAAATGTTTGGTGGTCTTTGGGATACTTAATCTGGGGGAAAGTCTAAGCACATTTACCTTGAGATTTTTACTGTCATTTTCTATCGGTGTGCATGGAAGTAATTGAGGTATATGTTTGGAATGGGCAGTATCTTACCTGATTTTGATAAATATTTTTTTTTCTTCCGTTTCAGTGACTGGGCCACTTTCAGAACAGCAGATTGCCTACGTTAGCAGGGAAACACTACAGGTAGTGTGTTCTTAGGTTCTTGTGGTTGACTCCTCATGTAAAATACTAAAAGCTAAAAATGAAAGCTATAAATATGTGTGATGTCATGTAAGTATGCTGTTTGGATGGCTTAGCATTTTTGTCAGACTTTTGAAGGTGTCCTTTTTGCCTGGAACTGGTTTGATAATTGTATAACCTCAAATTTTCCTGGATCATTTGAAAAAAACCTTGCCTTTCTGCTGCTAACTTTTTCTTAATGGTGGTAGCAGCATATTTATTTATCCATATTTGT
The DNA here is from genome assembly GCA_013400375.1 of Thinocorus orbignyianus. Taxonomy (NCBI): domain Eukaryota; kingdom Metazoa; phylum Chordata; class Aves; order Ciconiiformes; family Thinocoridae; genus Thinocorus; species Thinocorus orbignyianus. The sequence continues at coordinate 175,858 of VXBW01008072.1, read as the reverse complement.
GGTACAAATTAGTTAATGCTCAATTGAAGGAAAAACTTAGAGACGTAGTTTTTCATATCTGATGACTGATCTGTGCCAATATGAAAAAAAAAATTGTCTGAGTACTTGACATTCAAGTTAGGGCTATCAGCCCCTCCTCATGAGATTGATAGCTTTCATTTGCCTTTCCCAAATTAAAGGTTCAGTTAACAATTAAAAATAAGAAATATTTTTTTGGGTGAATGTCTTGCATCTGTGCGAGAGAGTAATTCTTGACTTCTAGTGATTGCAGACCTGTTAAATGGAATCAGTTGAGAGCTGCTGCTTCTCTCAAACACCATGAGATTGCTGTCCCCCTGAGCCAGTTCTCTTCTGTAGTCCCTTACCACCTCCCTATGCTGTGCCAGAGATTTCTGAGTTCTGACTTACAGGACATGGCTTTTTTTTTCCTTATGATGAAGACTTTTCTGACATCTGGGAGTGTTTTGATTTCTGAACCTTTAAACCCTTTTGTTCTTTTCGTGTCATGGAGTGGTTTAGTTTGGAAGGGACCTTTAAAGGTCATCTAGTCCAACCCCCCTGCAATAAGTATTGTCATCTTCAACTTCAGAGCCCTGTCCAACCTGACATTAAATGTTTCCAGGGATGAAGCATCTACCACCTCTCCAGGCAACCTCTTCCAGTGTTTCACCCACTCTCCCTTTAAAAAATTTCTTCCTTGTATCTAATCTAAATCTACCCTCTTTCAATTTAAAGTCATTACCACTTTTCCTGTTGCAACAGACTACTAAAATGTCTGTCCTTGTCTTCCTGATAAGCTACCTTTAAGTACTGAAGGTAATAAGTACTGAAAGGATGCTATAGGGCCTCCCCGGAGCCTTCTCCAGGCTGAACAACCCCAACACTCTCAGCCTGTGCTCATAGCAGAGAGGCTCCAGCCCTCTGATCATCTTTATGGCCCTCCTACCTGCTCCAGCATGGGTATCTCCCTCCATAAAGACTACATTTTCGTGGTTCATGACCTCAGAATGAGGAAGATATTTATGTTTTGTTTTACCCCAGAAGAGAATTTTTGAAATAAATACGGACTGTCAGAAACTACATGGTTTGTCTGTTCTGTAGTTTGTCAGGCAGAGATTCAGTTTCATTGAATTCTTCCAGAAATTAAACTTGAAGTTTCTAACTCATGTTGAGTCCTAAAATGCTTTAGTACTGTCATCGAGACCCAGAAAGATAGGTACACTAATGCTTCTGAATTCATGAACTGGAGTTGAACTCCTGTGTTAGACCAAAAGCACTGCCTGCCTAGTGTTCTTCTTGACTTAATTGAAGACAATAATAATATAGGAGATAACTGCAGTAGGCATCCAGTGATCTGACTGCTGAATAGAAGACTGTTAGGAAATTTGTAAGTAATTAACTCAGTCTAAAAAGGCGACAGTTACCATGAGGAAAACTTGGTCAAGGAATGTGTTCCTCACAATGGATGTGGTGACTGGTATTCTTTCCATCTATCCCGTGGTTTAGCTACTATGCTACTAGGTATACTGAATTTGCAAATGCAGTTCAGATACGCTGAAATATAAGAATGCTCTTCAGTCAGTGAGTCATTTACATGATTGAATTGGATCCTAAATGTAATTAAATAAGAAATGTACATAAAATGACAAATACTGGACTAAATTACTGTCTAAATATTTTGTGCAGGGTTTATATTATCTTCACAGTAAAGGAAAAATGCACAGAGATATAAAGGTAAGTAAAAACAGAGGAGAATGTTAATCTTTTTGAAATAGGCTATGTCACCTCTTAGGGGTCTTTACTGTTTTTTTGTAACAATTTGGGGAATATTTTTTTATATATAAAGGTTTTCTATCTATTAGAATAAAGTAAAATATTCTGCCCAAGGTAAGGAAAAAAATATTCCTTCTTTAAAATGCATGCGTAGAAATAGTTTGTTCTTTTAATTGGAGTCCAACATGCTGTTCATTTAGACCAGTGCTGTAAAATCATTAAATTCACTGTAAAATCACATCAGCTAGTGCCTAGAGGGGGATGCAGTTCAGGTGGCTGTGTAAGGGTGTGCTCTGTGTAAAAGGAAAGGTTTGGGTTTTTCCCACACCTTTCCAAGAAGCTCAACATACCCTTCTCTTCAACCCAGCTAGTGAGCAGGACTGTTGCTATGGCTGCTTCTTTTCTTGGTGAGCAGATTTCAGGGCTACTGTTCTCTGTGGTTCTTGGAGACTACTTCTTTCCCCTCCCTTGGATGCTAAAATTAGAGAGGGTACCACAAATCAAGCTCTTAACACTGACTTATTTAAACCTTCATCTCAACAAAGCTGTATCAAAGGTGGCTTGTTCAGACTCTTACACTGTTACAGTTCCCTTCTGGTGCTTCCTGTTGACTTTCTGTCCCTAGAGTTTTACTACCTAGTCTTTGCCTTTCCAAACTCTTCCTTTCTCAGGCTGCAGTTAAAAATTTGCAGGCTTTCTTCTGAAATTCTGGCAGTAAATTAACACTTTTCTTTGGGCTGTGTGTGGGATAGATTTTGTTTGGCTGGTTTGGTTTTTTTTCAGGCTAGGGATGCAGTGTATGTGGTACATTCAACTGTGGATGCCTTAATGCAGCCTGATTCCAAGTTGTTCTCATTAACTGCAGAAGGATATTTGGATTTTAATCAGTCATAAAAATAAATTCTGAATGAAAGATTACTTTGAACACAAAAACTAAATTTTTTTTTCATGATGCTTGTAAGGATACAGTGCACAGATACTTGTTTCTAAACAGAACTGTGCTCATAAAAAGTTCTTATAATGCTTATGTTGAGAATTATTTAAATAAAAAAGAAGCCAATCTTATGAGCATGGAAAAATACTATCTTCATCTGCAGGTCTCCTGACTTTTGAATTATGATTGATTCCCTCAGTAGCTAAGTGATGTATTTAGAATATTTGTTCTTTTAGTCTTGAAAGGTGAACAAGGTCAAAAGTATGTTGACTGGACTTCTCATGCACTATTTGCCAACCTCCATTTATAAGTCTCGTTAACTGTACTTGTGTAATGTTTGCTAAAGTAAGCTGCATTTTACTGCAGGTCTGACTTTTCCTTCTCCGTGAAAATTTGTAACCTGTAAAAACACAGTTTTTTGAAGACTTCTCTGTGCTACCTTTACATCTAGTTTAGGAGCAGCACTGACATTTGGAGCTGTGTTTAGCCAGCTCCAGCCGTCACTCAATTCAATCTGTGCCTGATTTCGTTCTTCAGGTCACATTTGCTCTCAGTCCTTCTTTGTTGCAATTTTATGGTACCACTTCATGTTAGTTTTGATTATTGAGCTGAAGTGAGTGTACATATGGCCATACAACAGCGAACTCCTCAAATCTAGCACTAACAGAACCTTTGTTGCATAACCATATAATAGTTTTGCTAAATACTTGAATACCAAGGCAGATCCTTAAGACTGTAATTGTAATTATAATGACTCTCAAACAATACAAAACCAGCTCCTGCATATGAAAAGAAAATTATTTCTGCTTTGACCTTTAGAATTCCTGTTTCCTTTCAGTCACTGTAAACAGAAAAATTAAGAATTCATCAGCCTAGGGAAATCATCACATTCCGCTTTTTGAGAGGGTTTTGTGTACAATGGAAACTGTAGTGCCATAGGCTAAAGAGTACTGAAATAAAAATGAATGAGAAACTCTCTATATCTGAGTTTCTTTATGTAACAGAATGGCAACTTGCTGATTGCTGATTTTACAAACATATCCTTTGGAAGGCAGCAGATTTCATGAACGCATAGTCCGTGGTTTGTCTTTGGCCGCTATGTTGCCATATGATCTCATGTATACATTACTGGGTTTTTTAGTACAGCATCGGAGGAACCTGCATGTTTTAATTCAAGTATGTTTTGTTTTAAGGGAGCAAACATTCTTTTAACGGATAATGGACATGTAAAATTAGGTGAGTTAATACAATTCAGTGTTATTAACAGATTTTTATGTGCTCTAAGAAGCAGACTCGTGTTTTGCTTAATGATGTAGTGTTTCATGTGAGAAATAAATGAATATCAGAATTTTTTCTCTCGCTGGTTATCTCTAACTGCAGCATCCAGTTAGTGTCTGAGGAGTAACTGGGGTAGTTTGGAACACTGAGGTAAAAGTCTTCCTTATGTTTTAAGGGGGAGGTAAAAATCAAATCAGAGGATTTTATAAGTTTTTAATAAAATTTACCATCCAAGTGCTTAAATGTGAAATACACCTTGAAAGGTTATCTAAAAAAGACTGGGATAGTAATAGATGATGCATGCAGCTGTTAAAACTTCTATACTAGCCTGTTCCTTCTTATGTTGATGAGAGGCATGTTTGTGTGCAGCCTGCATATTTGGTGTGCGAACTGAGAGGAGCTGACCAGCAGATCTGAGATACACCAAGTTTCCATTGTTTGCTTTTGTTATTTATTTTTTGTTAAATATTTCCAGTGTATTTAAGGAGGTCCTACAGTGGGAAAACCAAATTTGTGTTCAGTAACAATTAAATAATTAATTACATAAAATCAGTTATTAACTGTCATTTTGTTTTTGCCTTTTTTTTTTTTTTAATAGCTGATTTTGGAGTATCTGCACAGATAACAGCTACAATTGCCAAAAGGAAATCATTCATTGGCACACCATATTGGTAACTGTGTTTTACTTGGCCATTAATATAACAGTAACATACATAATACTGTGGAAAAATTGTGATTAAAAGCATGCTATGTCACTTACTGAGTAGGCTAATAACTTCTGGTGATCATATCTGTATTGCTTATGCTAAATCCTGAATTGACTGAGTATCAAAGAAAATGCTCAAACGCTCTGAAAAACTGGCTGTTTGCTGCTATCACCGTTGACTAATATATCTCAGCGTAGTCTAAAGCTGTCAACAGTTTTGCTTGTTTTTAACTCTGATCTTAAATTATTATTTTTCTTCCCTGATTTTCTATTTTGGTGTTTTATATTTTTTTGCCTCCACCCAAGATAACATCTTTTCTGCAACTCTTCACTTGATATTGAGTTTCATTTGTCTCCACAGATTATTTTGTCACTTGTGAAATGTTTTCTCTAAGTCATTTTCTTTCTGTTTTTCCCTTATTTGCCTAGACCAGTTGAATTCAAATGTACGTTTCTGTTCTATCTGCGCTTCATCTTCATTCTTGCCTCAGCAAGCTAGTTTGCATAATTTACCTTTTCTGAAGTTCAGCATTTTGTTTTCTTCTCTTTATATTGGAAGTGATTATTCGCTTTTCACCTTGAAGCAAATGATGCGTTCTTCACTGCAAAATAGCACTTCTATTATATGTTTCCTAGAAAGATATTAAAATCTGTTGTCTAACAGCGTAGTAGGTACAAAATAAAAGTGTAAATAATGAAAAAAAAAACCCTACATTTGAGTATTTGTTATTGAAATACTCAAGCAAAGCATTTTTAGCGTTCTTCTGCAGTGTAAGTCAGCCAAGGCATGGAGTCATTTCCCTTTCAGAACCATGCAAACATCCATCAGTCGTGACTGTGTAGTTGATTTGTGTCTCTCTTTTCTATGATGTCTGGGTGACTTCAGTTTTGGCCTATATCACTGTGTAATTTCCAAATTGTGCCAGGTTTCTCAAATGTCATAACCTTAAACAATAACTTTGAAAGGATTACCTAGGTTAAATGCTGGTGAAAAACATCAGTTTTTCTTTGCAAGGCTTCTTGGGGATTTGAGAGGAGAGAAGCAGGGAAGCAAAATTGTTGAGATTGTGGAGAAGAAAATTTAGTTGTAAATAGACGGTGTGAAGGCTTCAGTGATTATCAGAGGTATTTGGGTGGGTAAGGCTATGGTGCTTGGATGGGAGAGAAATAAAGAGCAAAACTGCAGTGCTGTGTCTTTAGTTCTAGTAACCCTGCTATTTACCGTTAGGCTTTTTCTCCATGTTTTTCTGAGTTAACCCATGTTCCCCCTCTACCTTGGTAATTCCCTCCTTTTTGATTTAGAGTGATTGGGTTTTTCATGAACTCTGGAAGAAACTTACATTTAACTATGCAAACTTGGAATATATTTTTCCACCAAAGCTGATGTTTTGAGATCTAAAGATAAGGATGTCTGTGTTTAAATAATGTGTCAGTTCATATGCTGCCTGCTGCTTTACTGGAGCACTCATTAAGTGACATTCGTCTTACCTATATTGAGTAACATCTCCAGTTGCAGTGGTACTTTTCAGGTCATACAGACTAAAAAAGTTCAAAGCTGAAAAATATTAACATTTGCCATCTTATATGACCATGTAGGACAATCAGATCCATAATTCACTTTGGCCATTCAAAACATGCGACAGTGCCTAGTGAATAATTTTCTTTAGGTGTTCGTATTTATGTGTCAGTTATGTTTGCTATCCCGAGGATAACTTTCCTAAATGAAGTCTTCTGACATCACAGTGAGGCGGACTTTACAAGCAAGGAGTGCTCTGTGCAGAGGTGACAATGAGTCTTCAGGATACCAGAAAGCTGGAAACAGACAGATCCACTTACTGCTAGATAACTGTTTTGGAAACTGCCTGTTAGTTACTATAAGGTGATTGAGAAAAACTTCATGTATACATGGCATAACTTTTTACATGCACACACGTGTATATATATCCACACGTATAAATGTATATGCTGTGAGCTTAGAGACTGAGAGCTCTAGGGAAAAGAGTAGTAAAGTGCTGCGTACAGAAGAATGTTTTTATTTGTGGCAGAAAGTTCATCTGAAAATGTCTTTTACTCTTTAGGATGGCACCAGAAGTTGCTGCAGTAGAAAGAAAAGGTGGCTATAACCAACTCTGTGACCTTTGGGCGGTTGGAATAACTGCTATAGAGCTTGCTGAACTTCAGCCTCCAATGTTTGACTTACATCCAATGAGGTTAGTAAGGGGTTAAAGTTTGGTGTATATGTAATCCATTTGGAGTAATCGCTATGTGTGCTTTTGAGGTACTTGGGGGTACTGCAAGGGTATTGGGTTGTAAGTGTTCTGAACGTACGTGACAGAAATTGTAACAATGCTTTTCAGTGTGTGTGTAATGTCCTGGTAGCATTTCTTAAACTGGTGGACTTCTTCCTGCCAACTAACCAATATATTTAATAATTCCTCTTACGTATGAATTGCAATGTAAACCACACCAATATTGGTTTTTTTTCAGGGCACTTTTTCTAATGACAAAAAGCAACTTCCAGCCTCCAAAATTAAAGGACAAAATGAAATGGTAAGTACTTCTCTGTTTTGGTAGATAATGATCATGTATTTCACTGGACGATCAATTCTAATGTTTACCACTTCATTTTACAGGTCAAATAGTTTCCATCATTTTGTGAAAATGGCACTTACAAAGAATCCTAAAAAAAGACCTACAGCTGAGAAGTTACTACAGGTATAAATTTATATATGGAATTACTTTTGTTTTTTTAATTTATATAGGCGTTTAATATGAGTGATATGAGTGGTGGGAATTTTAACGTATTTTTTTTTTTCTGTCTTTCAGCATCCTTTTGTTACCCAGCCATTAAATCGAAGTCTTGCCATTGAGCTTTTGGATAAAATGAATAATCCTGATCATTCCACTTACCATGATTTTGATGATGATGATCCTGAGGTAGGAATGTGTTTTAATTATAGAATCAGATTAAATTTTTGTTTGTCAAGAAAACTGCATGATTATGAAGTTTCTGATTTTTCTGCTTTACTAGCTGGGGAAAATAGCATGCTTATGTAAGACACTAAACAGCATAAATAAGAGAAGACAGATATTCTGGTTCTGCATCCTGTCTTCTTCTTCTAATTCCCTAATTGATGATCTGTTTTGGGGGGGGGAAAAAGAATCCTTTTGACACAAATGCCATTGATTCATTAATTGCATATTTGTGTTTTACTTTTTTTTATGGATAAGCTAGTCTAAAAATGCCTTCAAAGGAAGGTAATTTTAAAAGAAGCAACTACTTTGAGATACTAGTTTTCAGATTTTACAATTTAAATTAGCTTTAACCTTCTGGAACAGCATAAACAAGTTAACATGCACCAAGTCTGTCTTCCTTAGAAGCTGAATAAATAAATGTGGAAAGAAGCCAAAGTGAATATAGATCTTTTTTGTATTGTAGAGCACAATGTTTACGTATTTCCTAAGTGGGAGGGAAAGAGAGGAAGGCATAAAGATCGTATAGTCAATACTTTCAAAAACAATCGCAAATAGCAGAGCACACTGAACAATTTTTTCTGTTTAAAAAATAATTAGGAAAGTTAAACACACAAGAAAACTATTAATGTGGTTGACTTATATGTCAGTGTTAATAGAAGGGTGTCTGATTCCTGATAGAGCTCATGCTGAGAAGATCCAAGTTCCTCAGTGCAGTGTCCAAAGACCAGGTGTCCTTTAGTTCTCTTTTTTTTCAGTGATGGTAGAGGGCTCTGAGGCTTGTTAAAGTGGTATCTCTGTAGAAATCAGGAAACTGAAGCTTTCACAAGCCGCCATAAGAAGGAAGGTAGCTGTTTTCAGCATGCTCCTTGTGAGTGAGCTGCTCAGATCAGAGTAGCTTGCCCTGCAAGTCTTCCCAGCTTTCCTGGAAATTGTATTGAAACTGGTATATTTCTTCAGTAAGAACATTGGTCTTCATTTTGGGCCACTCAGGCGGATAAGCTGTCTTCCCTTCTTATATGGACTTACTTCAGTACACATTTTACTGACAGTTCTTGTAGTTTTTAAAACAGTGTTCGCTCTTTCTGTGTCCCTTTTGACTTAGTGTTAAGAAGACTCTTCTGTTGTCTAATGTATTACTTATCAATTACCCTGTAATAAAGTGTGGTATGGGAGAGGGGAAAAGCTATGCCTTGTCTGGGAAGAAAACAAATAGGAAAAATTCACAGCAGTGATCAGAAAATGCCTATTTTCATCATTTATAAAGGAGCTAGACTGGCTGACAGTACTGAGGACAAGCAAGCTGCTTGCATGTCTTTTGGTATGCATTTTTTCAGATGTTAGTTCATTTGTTGTTTATCTTATGTTACTGAGAGTTTCCTGTTGCAACGGTCAGCTTCTGTGCAAGGCATAGCGATATTATGTCATACTGTTACATACACCACATGGCCTTGAGCTCTCCAGTGAACTTCAAACACTGTTTATGTGCGGTGATGGATCATTTTCATTGGGTAGACAATTTTGATGTCTCTTACTGTTTCTCCTCTAACCATGTTGCCAGTTAATTTTCCATTTATAATGCACCCGCAGAATGACATTGATAGTGACACTTGGGGAAAAAATTTTGTTTTGTAACAACCAAGTCTAGAACCTGCCTCTTTGAATAAAGCAGATGATAATGAATTATCCAGTACATCCAGAGGAGAGTCTATATTTCACGTGAAGAATCCTGCCACAGGCAAAGTAATTTCTGGGATTGTGATCTTTCCTGTGATAAACCGAAGAGAATAAGAAGTGCATATGCTCCTTTTGTACATGATCGAACTTTCTCCAATACCTGCCTGGTCACAGAGGTAGCTGGAGATGTTAATTCGAACTTGGGGATTGACCACTCCTATACTTTTTTCCCTGAATGCATCCGTCAAAAATTGAAAGCAGCAACATAAGATGGTACAGCTTAACATGGTACAAACAACACTGGTGAGAATCTTGAACTTCAGACCTGCTTCCTAGATTTTTTTGAGTTTTGGTGGTTATGAGGGAGTGAAGAGGCTGTTTTGGAGTATTTCGGTCAGAGAATTTTTTGGGTTGTGTGGGTTTTTTGGAGGCTAGAGAGCTTTTCTGGCTATTAGTGGATTTTGGCCCCTTAACCAGGCCTATGCTGTTTAACAGGCCGATTGAAAGGTGTTGCACCTGGCTCAGGGCAATCTCAAGCACACATATAGGCTGGGCAAAGAATGGAGTGAGAGCAGCGCCGAGAAGGACTTGGGGGTTTTGGTGCATGAAAAGCTCAACACAAGCTGGCAATGTGCACTCATGGCCTAGAAAACCAACAGCATCCTGGGCTACATCAAAAACAGCATGGCCAGAGCAGAGAGGGAGGGGATTTTCCCCCTCTACTGCGTTCTTTTGAGACCCCATCTGGAAAACCACGTCCAGCTTTGAAGTCACCAACGTAAGGAGGTGGACCTGTTGGAACAGGTCCAGAGGAGGCCATAAAGATGATGAGAGGGCTGGAGCCCCTCTCCTGTGAGGACAGGCTGAGAGAGTTGGGGTTGTTCAGCTCAAGAAGAGAAGGCCCAAGGGAAACCTTAGAGCAACCTTTCAGTACCTCGAGGGGGCCTACAGGAGTGATGGGGAGGGAGTCCTTATCAGGGAGTGACAGGATAAGGGGTAATGGTTTTAAAGTGAGAGAGGGAAGATTTAGATTATATATTAGGAAGAAATTCCCTCCTGTGAGGCTGGTGAGGCCCTGGCTCAGGCTGCCCAGAGAAGCTGTGGACGCCCCATCCCTGGACGGGTTCAAGACCAGGTTGGGTGGGACTTTGAGCAACGTGGCCAGAATTAGGGTTTATTCTGAAGTTGAAGACACTCCAAAGATAAAATGCCTCCAAGTAATTTTAACAAACAAACATACATGCAATCTTTATTTTTAGCTTCTGCTTGATTTCTTTCCTTCTTCTTTGAAACCGGCAAAAAATGAGGTACGCTTTACTGGGTTTCAAGTTTTGGTACTGAAGTATTCTTTTTTTTTTTTTCTTCTAGCCTCTCGTAGTGCCTCATAGAATTCATTCAACAAGCAGAAACGTGAGAGAAGAAAAGACACGCTCTGAAATAAACTGTAAGCATGTGTAATTTGAGAACATGAAATGTTCTTAAAATAAGCGCTGATATTCACTTATTTCAGCTAGTAGTCTGGGAATCTGACATATGTAGACATATTTTTAGTGATATATATATATAGGAAAAAAAAATATGCTGTTTCACTTATGGACGTAGATTCTAAATGACTAGTGTGATACATCTGAACACACCCTTTGTCAGTATTTCCACAAATCCCACTGTTGCTTCATCCTAATTGAACAGGACACAACCAGAGTTCTCTGAGCTGTTTTCTCATAGCTTCGTGTTCCGCTCCCACCATGACATTCAGGGTGATGCCAAGTTCTTCTGGGTAATAGAAGAGGAAGATTTTCTTCCTTAATTTGGTATCTTCTCGTGGCTTTTGCTTTTGAATTGAAACAGTCATGGAGAAATCAGGAAAGGAGGAGGTTGATCACTGGCCATTAAAAGCAGATTTCATTCACCAAATTGTGGTCATTCTTTTGCTTGAATGAAATCAGGGCAAAAGCTTAAAGCTTTTGCCCTGATTTCAGCTTAAGCTGAAATTCATGGGAGGAGTATTAAAGATTAAAAATCTGCCAAAGAGCTGTCTGATCAGCTCTCTCCAAACTTCATTCAGGGTTATTTAGTGCTAGTAAATCTCCCCGAACAACAGATCCAAGAGTGAATTTACACAATGCATGTATTTTTTCTATAAATTACAGCTGTTACCCCTCTGAAGAGGGCACTTCATTGCCCTATTTGCTGAATGTTCTTCCTTATCTTTAAAATGACCATGTGAGGTAAAACGTGATTGTGCTGCTTTTGTGTTAGAAGAGTACTTTCAATGCCATTTAGTTTTTAGCAAGCACAAGTTTGGTGGTTACACATGTCAGAAGTTTCCATCATTGGGGATGTGATGAACCATCTTTGGAGCTAAGTTTTGTTTAATTACAGTGTAATATAAATCCTTGTTTTCCTTTTTTCCTGTTTAGTTGGTCAAGTAAAATTTGATCCACCCTTGAGGAAAGAGACAGAGCCACATCATGAATTTGTGAGTAACAAGCAGCGTGGGCTATGATCTGCACATTATTCACCCTAAATACCTGTAGAGGGGGAGAAATCCAAAATATATAGCAGACTTGCTTTGCCCTACTATAATTTGGTAGTGATTTTTCTGACAATTTGTAACATACTATTCCTCAAGCAGTAGCCCGTATTTACTGGCTCTGCCAGCTGTGATATATTTGTGAAGCAACATGTATTTGTTTTGTGGGGTCCCTCTGTCCTTTATACCTAATTGCCAACTATATAATTCCCTTTATTTGTAGTTGTTTTTTTGATTGTAGAATTACTGTACTTACTCAGATGTTTCTGTCCCTTGTGCTTGTATCAACAATGATTGATAACAGAAATAGTAAAACTGAGAGCTTGGAAAAGAAGCATGATGCATTTTTAAAAAACTGGATTTTTGTGGAGTTATTTTCTCACGCAGTCTTTCTGTGGCTGCATCACGCTTGAGCCATGCTTAGTCTGGCAATTAACATATTCTGTGAAGATGTATTGTCAGTGTTTCCTTCTTATAGACTTCAGTTCAAGGGGTATGAAAAATCAAGCAGTGAAGGAAAAGGCATCTGTCCTGTCTCACAAACATGATAGCAGTAGCTTCCTCTCTTCTATGGAGACTGTTGCTTTCCACATTTGTGCACTTCGGTAGTTTGCTTCCTTACTGCACATTTCTGTTCTCTTTGTTTTTCTAAGGCAGATGTTAAGGTGAAGTAGTTGGCTTAGTACATAGGTGGGAGGGACACTGGCTTTGCCCTGAGTTGGTTTTATTAGGGGTGTGTATCTAGGAATGTACTTCCCGTTCTGTAGTCTCCAAAACACATGGGAGTGGGACTTCTGACCCAGATTTTCTTCTATTGCTCTGTAGTTGTACTAAAGTGTCCTTACCAGTGCCTTGTCCTTTGGTAACGGGTCAGCTGGCTCAGGGTGCATGAGGTTGTAGATAAACTTGCTCTTCCTCAGCAACTGGCTGGACAGGTAGTCTGCAGTTTCTGGTGCCTTTTCAAGACAGAGGAGAATAGTTTACCAAATCACATGTAGGACTTAGGCAATTACTTCAGTTATATTATTTAGACCTTGACATAACTGTATAACAACATCATTTAAGATCCTTGGTTGTACTCAGATTTGTTAAATATGGTAATGAAGTCTGTGTTTCTACCTTAAACTCATCAGTTACCTCAAAGTTACTTTTGAACTGGGTCCAAGTTATCCTGGCTTTGCTTCCCTATTGCATTGTCTGGATTACAAAGAAAATACTATTGCTAGCATCATATAGTTCAAATTCTAAGGCTTTTGCTCTCTAAAAAATTTATTTATTTTGTCATTCATGATTTAAAATCATAATTGCAAAAAGTTGTTAGCAGAGAAGCTGTTTTTAATAATGCTTTCTCCATTTCTTTGTTGTTTTGTCAGACTATACAAACCAGTTAGTGAACAACTTCATGAGGCAGAGGTGTTTTCATTGCACCATAGGAACCTGTGTTGCTAAACTGGGGACAGAAATTTTCTGCAGGCATTAAAACACAACTTTTGAGAGAACTTCTTTTGCAGGTGTTTTTGGAAGGGAGAAATTGAGCATTTTCCTACTGTGTGTATTAGCAATCAGGACCTTTGCACTTAGGAATCTCAGAAGCTCTTGCTACTCCGAAAAGTGACTCTGATCCAGATTATTTCTGCTGATAAGGACATCTCTTCATACTGTCTATTCCTGTCAGAGTTTACGTATTTGAAACCTGATGAAAGAAGTTTTCTCATCTCCCTGTGTATAACTGCTTGTTTGGATCATTCTGAAGAGGGAAATTAACTGCTCCACTGCTGTATAAGAATGATGCATGCAGAACTGATGTAGACCTTTCCAGATAAAATTCATTTATTTTATGAAAGCTTACATAATTCTTATCTTTAGAAGATTAATATGTTGTTTCTGATGACCTGGCAGGAGTTTTTCTGTAGTAATTGTATAATGATCTGAGTTTATTTTCGGGTAAACCTGAATGGGAAAAATCATAGAATCATAGAATCACAGAATGGTTAGAGTTGGAAGGGGCCTTAAAAATCATCAAGTTCCAACCCCCCTGCCCCGGGCAGGGACACCTCTCCCTAGAGCAGGTTGCTCAAAGCCCCATCCAGCCTGGCCTTAAACACTTCCAAGGATGGGACATCCACAGCTTCCCTTGGCAACCTGTTCCAGTGGCTCACCACGCTCACAGTAAAGAACTTCTTCCTAATATCTCGTCTAAATCTCCTCTCTTCCAATTTAAAACCATTACCCCTTGTCCTGTCACTAGACTTCCTGACAAAGAGTCCCTCCCCAGCTCTCCTGTAGGCTATTTATGAAACAGTAATCAGTTTGTCTTTCACAGGATTACTGTGACATAAATAAAAATGCCTCTGGAAGCAAGAGAGATAGCTGCTATAAGCAAAAGTAACTGGTTACATGAAGTATTAATATCTACGGTAGCTGCTTTTGCACTATATTGCCACCGGAGACTCTATTGGAAGAGCTCTGTTGATTCTTGCAGCTGCTGTTAGCCAAGAGGGAAGCAGAACCATGCTTTTGAAAATGATGATGTTGGGTCTAGAGACTAAAGAAAGAAGGTATTTTGTCATTAAATATAGAATGAAGGACAATTTAAATTGGCGTGTCAAATGGAAATAAGAGATCTATGGAAAGAAAGGATACTCTAGCAAAGAGCCTTAGCACAAGCAGAGGGAGAAGTCTATAACAATCTACATGCTCTAGGAGGGAAGGTCTTTTAAATGGAAGCCAGAGCAAGGCATGCCTGTCTTTTCCTCCCATCAATAACAGTGTGACCCCTTTTCATTAAAGCTGATTTTCTAGCCCTTTTGCTTCTGTCTCACTTACGTGTGATTAAATTTCATGCTTATTTACTTAAGGGTATGAGTATACGAGCCAAAGGACAAGCTTGTGCACCACTGCAACATGATAAGTTGTTGCCTGTGGTGGACTAAGATGCTGAACTCACGCATATTTGCCTCTTGTTGAGGCAGTTTATCACTCATTACCACAGCTCAGGCAATGAACAATAATTCATTATTTTGGTATGATTTGGTAGTGTGACCATACCCTTAGCTGTGTTTTACCCCCACTCCCAGAACTGTCTTGACATACTTGAGTTTCAACTAATGACCTTTTTCTATCAAGAAAGTTTCCCTTTATGTGTACCTGGCTTTCAGTCACAATGTAAATAACTTGAATTTTTTTGATCTCTATCTAATGAACAGCCTGACAGTAGCGATTTTTGGGACAATTTGGAAGAAATATACTACACTGCAAGATCTAACCTGGTATTTTTCATCTTATGACTTTTTTGTCAGTGTTAGTTTTGTCTTTTTCCTTTTTCAGAGTTTTCATGTTTTGTTCTGTGGTTGTCTTGGTGTTTTCATCTGTGTAAAATAAATTCAGTATAAGAATTAGTCTATATATGTATTTCTACAGTGTAGGAAGGAATTCTTAGAACGTGCAGTAATGAAAGTATTTAACCTGTGTTTAGTTGAATTACGTTTATAGAAGGGACTCGGTATTATGCCATCATTCTATTTCTTTATTTAACTGCCTTATAATGCATAACTTGTTAATTTTTTTGGAGGGTGATTAAAAATACAAGAAACACTCTCTTCATATTTTTGACTGGTAGTTCCTTTAAGTAGCCCATGAAAGACTTTAAAATTACATAAATATAAGTCTCTGAATTCTCTAGATGGTAATTATGTTACCGAATGAATATACATTGAATTCAAATAACAAAAAGTGGGATCATAAGTGTTTCCAGTGGCATTTGGCATTGTTTGTAGTCTGATACATTTTCCAAATTTTTTCTTACATTACAATGTAGAAATTACTCTAAACAGTGAGGTTTCTTATTTCTCTACTCTTCGGGCACTATGTAATTAGAAAAGTAACTTTAAATCTTGGACATCTTCATATGCTGTCGAAAAAAATGAAGAAACATTCTGTACTAAATTAAAAGCATTATTCTACTAACTTTCTTTGATTTGTGAGATGTTTCATATAATCATATTGAGAGGAAAACGGGGTGTTTGGGAATGTCGTGTTTTGTTTTTTGTGATGTTTTTTGTTTTGGATTTTGTTGTTTGTTTTGCTATCACTTGGCTTGCTGTGACTCAAATCTGCCAATACTGTGGTTACTGAGAGCTTAGACTCCCTTCCCCCTTCTTGGACGGAACTTCCTCTATTGCTTGATTATAAATATGTTTCACAAATTTGTTTTGAGATCCCTAGCTTAGATTTCTCTGCATGCAGTGGGAACAACTCCATCCTGTGCAATTGCTCAGGTTTTGGAAGTGCAGTTTTTCAATTTGGTTTGCTTTTGGTGCCATCTTTTTAGTTTAGCACTTTTAAAAATATGTCTTTTTCTGGTTACTTTCAGTGTTG
This sequence comes from Thinocorus orbignyianus, assembly GCA_013400375.1. NCBI lineage: Eukaryota > Metazoa > Chordata > Aves > Ciconiiformes > Thinocoridae > Thinocorus > Thinocorus orbignyianus. Next base: position 159,607 of record VXBW01008072.1, on the reverse strand, counting down.
TTGAATATCTTGTTAGCTCAGCGTCTGTGGATCTGAGGTGAATTAAACCATGTTTCATAACTAGACAGTCCTTTTACATCCTTTTTTTGCCCCTTGCTATTCAGTGTGCTCTTCAAAAATGATTACTGTGATAAAGTTTATGAAGTACTAGTGTTGCTACAATTGTGAGAGGGTTTTTAACATCAGTCGATGGCACTTCATGTGTTTCACTGCTTTCTTTACAACCTCCTGTATTCATTGCGAATCAAAGAGGAGAGTTCTGATCTGGTCATAATTTTTCCCATTTTGTGAGATTTTTCCAGCAAGACCTAATTCTTCGGAAACTGGAAAAAATATTTAGCATTTGGTTCATTCGTCTGTTGTGGAGTAGGACATAATAGTCGGACTGTCTCTTTCCTTCCCTGACTCCCCACTTTTGCTGTGACAACGTTGGCTTCAGATACGTTCAGTGAGAAGTGAAACGTGGATTTTTCAAACATCATCAAGAGGAAAGGATTATACTTTTTCACAAGCGTAACATTACTGCTGTTGGACTCTCTCCCGTGCTGTTCTACTGGTTTTATAAAATACTTAGAGCAACAACTGTTTTGCAGAGCTATGTGTGTCTGTAAGGCCCTGCAAAAATTATCAGAAATTGAGGCATATTTTGGGCAGCATGAGTCACAAAAGGTACACAGTTGAAAACAAATTTGGGGAGTGAGTTGAGAATTCTACCTGTCGCCTGGTCTTTTGCACAGCTGGATGGCTCGTAGGGCAGCTTATGCAGTCACCATGCACATTACCTTTTAAAAATTTGACACCTACTGTGTGGTTACCCTTAAAAATGTTTCCTCTCTTTTTACTCTTCCCCCTCCCTCTGCCTCTGTGCTCCTTAAACAGCTGCCTGGATCTGCCAGAAGAATGGAGGAGTTCAGTAGAGGCCTTGTTAGCAGGGAAAATTCGATGTCCATACCACAGTATCCCTTCATGTAAATGGCAAACAGACAAGTATAAGATAGTACTCCTCTTTGATCTTCTACAAATGTACCCTTTAATTCATATCTATGTAAATAACAGAATATTTTGCTCTAGGTACAAGGCACTTCTTTTTAAACCCACCTTCTGCAGAGCTGTTGCTGTATGTGTAACTGCATCCATTTCTCAGAGCTGACATGTTGTACTTATGAATGGTGGGGTCTATCAAGGGGAATCTGTATGAGAATTTGGCTTCTGATCCCAGAAGTCCCATATCTGGGAAACAGAAACTTTGTTCTGATTGAAAACGAAAAGTAATGTTGAGCAAATAAAAATATTTTCATTCAGATTATTCTGATCTGCAATGAAATATTGTGGCAAAAAGCTGTCTTGCCTTTCATAGTGAGCTGAAAAATAATTCCACTTCATACACAGTAGACTGAGTTGCATACCTTGTTAAGTTACAAATATCATCAGACAGAGAATCCTCGAAAACAGATGACGTGGGAAGGAACCTTTGGAGATCTCTAGCCTGCTTCTGCTTAAAAGAGGGGCATCTTCCAAGCTAGATACAGAAGCTGTCCAATTGAATTTTTAATCCATTTTAGGATGGAGACAACTGAGCATTTCTAGGCCCTGTGCCAGGGCTGCACTGTTCCGATGGGTAGAAGTTGGTTCCTTATGACCAAAGTTTGCACTGCTGTCGTTTGTTCCTGTTGTCCTTTCACGGTGCATCTGAGAAGACTGTAACTCTGTCTTCTCTGAAGACAGCGGTTACTTTCTGTAGGCTACAAAAAGTCTGTTATTTCACCCGTTCTTATTGTGCCTTTTGCTCCATCACTTGAACATTAGTGGCCTTCAGCTACTTTCCCTCCAGTCCATCAACATCTTTGTCCTGGGAAGCATGGAACTAGACACCGCATTCAGATGTGGCCTTCCAGATGTCACTGAATGGCTGCACAACCTTCTGGTGTGTCAGCCACCCCTCCCAGTTTTGTGCCATCAGCAGACTTGCTGAGGGTACACTCTGTGCCCTCATGCAGGTTGTTGTTCAATATGTTGAACAAGACTGGACCCAATACTGACCCCTGGGGAACGCCGATAGTTACACATGTCCAACTAGACTGCACACCTCATCACAACTCTACCATTCAGCCGGTTCTCCATCCACCTCACTGTTCACTCACGTAAGCTTTCCTATGAGGACATCAAGGGAGACAGTGTCAAAACAAAGAATTAAAACAAGGCTTTTACCTAGAGAAGTTGTGGATGCCCTGTTCCTGGGGGTGTTCGAGGCCAGGTTGGATGGAGCTTTGAATAACCCGGACTAGTGGAAGTTGTCTCTGCCCAAGACGAGGGGCTTGGAACTAGATGATCTTTAAGGCCCCTTCCAACCCAAGTGTCGTGGTTCTGAACAAATCAGAAAAAGGACAGATAATCTCCCCCTTCCTCCTTTAGCAAAAAAAGAGGAGAGGGAGAAATTAAAGAGATTCAGGAGTTCAGAAAAACTAAACTACTTTAATAAAAACATAAATAAGAATAATATAATGAATAATAAAAGAAAATTAAAAAAAAAAAAAGGAAAGAAAAATAAAATAAAAGTATACAGTATATACAAAACCGTATTGAGCTCCCAGGATGACAACCACGTCACCAACAGACAACAGCCCCAGGCCAGACTCGGTANCATTCTGTGATTCTACGATTTTGTCCTTTTAAAGCATTTAATCAGTAATAATTCTGACAGATAGAATTTTTCATAGAAGTTCAGTAGGGCTTAAAAACTCTGGCAGATGAAGGCTCCTTATGTTTTATGGGGGTTTGTTTATTTTCTGTTATTAATTTTCTTCTAATTGCTGTAAAATATATATAGCCATACATTGCACCGTGTGTAAATTAAAATGGACAAACGTTTTGGCTCTGTCCAGTATGAGGTCTTGTTTTCCCACTTTTGATAAATGTAACTTTGCAACATGTAGACAAAACACTTGTTACTTAAAGGTGAAAATCTCAGATTTCATTATTCTAATCTGGGGTTATTTTTCTCAACAGCCTCTCATTCTTTTTTCTGGCGTCCTTTCACGTAGACTCACACAACCTGTTTAACCTCCTTGTTTGTGAGTCTGGAGACACCTTATGTTTCCGGTCATGTTATTTTCTGACCTAGAGCCTGAATCCTCAAAATACCTGTGCTTACATGTGGAAGTTTTTGAGATTGCATAGAAGCAAAAGAAGTACTAACAGTAAAAAAAAATTAAATCTGTGTTGCTGGCGTGGCCACTTGTGAGCCATTCTTTCCTGTCACCTGACTTTATAGCTCCACTGCCGAGGGCAAAAGTCAGGTAGCCCTTGTGAGTCAGATCCATAGAAGGGGATGGGTTTTGGCGGGTTTGAGGTTTCTTAGTTTAATTCTAGAAAAAGACATGTAATTAGTATGAAAATGGAAAAGGATCTCTGAGTTGTTCAGGAAATGCCAGCATCTGTCTTGCCTTTGCTTTTTTTATTCAACCCTCTGATGTATGCATCCTTTAACCTCAAGTAGTTGTCTGTTACGTACTGTTTTTTCCACAATATCTCACTTGTCTTGGGAAAATATGGAAAGTCTCTGAAGCAAACAAATGCTACTGACAGCTGTGGTAGGAACACCCATGTGGGAACTACTACTTAGCTTTACCAAGCAGAATTGAGGGTGCAGTAAGCCACCTGGAAGTCCTTGTTGAGCAGAAAACAATCTACGTAGCTTTGTATTAAAGCGATTGCCCTTCAGTCTGGAACTGAAAACTACAGCTTCTATTTCATCAGTTTAGAGCACTGACAAATCCTAGTGTAGGACCTCTCTGATCTTTAAAAAAATTCCCTTTTGAGATATCAGCTCCATGAGTTGTCATCTTATCCAAGCTTATTGCTTTTGTAGCTTGGATATCTGGGCCTCTTTTGATATGGGCTGAAGATGAAACAGGCCTGCTTGACTTAAGATGTTGGGAGACTTTTAAAATGTTTCCTAAAAAAAGCAACGGAACTCCATTTATCACTAACTTAGGGGATCAATAACTCTGTTCTTCTGGTGAATACACTCAGTATTTTGGGAGCAAATTTATGGTGATTTTTCCTTTTGTGATCCACATGAAGAAAAAAATGCCCTGTAATTATAGCAGTGTACTCCTGGTGGAGGCAGATTTGATGGTGCTTCAGTATGGTCCCTGTATTCTGATTAATGCATTAAATTTGTATGCCTTACAGTGTCCATAGAATAATAGTCTTGGAGGCATATTGCCACTTCTTTTTCTAAGGAGCCCATGTTCCATAATTGCTTGAGTGCTTGACTTTGCTGTTACTATTCCATTTTTCTTTTTGATACAAAAGATCATCTTAAAGTATACTTGATAACATATATAGTTATCCTTAAAATATGTATTGCTATAACCAGAGCTACAGAAACACTTTTGCTGTCTTCTCTGCTTATTTCTTTAACGTTCCCATGTGCTAAAGACATTTCAGATTGTCAGAATTGCCCTGCACCTGAAACGAGTGCTACAGTGTGCCAGTGAGGGATGGCTGGGTTCTCTGTAGGGTCTGGTAGATGACAAAGTCCTTGGTTTTTGTTTTTGTTTTTGTTTTCCTTTGTTTTGTTTGTTTGTTTTAGTTGTTACTATTTTTTGGTTTGTTTCCTTTTCTGCAGCTGACTTTACTTGAGCAAAGGATCTGTGTGTCTGAGGAAGGGACTAAGTTCAGAGTTTTAAAAGGGATTAGAGATGCAGCAAACTGTCAGAGAGGAGGTTTTTTGGGTGCAATTGGCCTGAAAGTGGTGCTAGGGGCCACAAAACCCAGAGGAATGAGCCTGTTTGGTAGCTCAGATGTGGCAGAGGGGCTAACAGCAGCATGACACAGGGTATGTGTTCAGTGCTCATGTGTTCGTCTTAAAGATTTGTTCTCATATTTGTAGGATCTACAGCTAGAATATGGTCATGGTCCTCAGTGTGGCTACTTCTTGGGTGCAAATAAGTGAGTAAGCAACAGCATTTTCTTTCTTTATTCCATCTAGGGCTATTTTAATATGTCACAAGTGTGTGTTCAACACATTAGCTGAGACAGATGTAGTAAAATATGTCAAGCTTGTTTGTATCAGTTAAAATTCTAAAATCACTGTTTCTAAAATAATAGTAATTCCAATGATACAGCTTTACAGTGCTCTTCAGTATTTGAGACTAAGTTGACCATATTGTCTCTGTGGCACTGTAAGCTTCTTTTTAGAAGCCGTTGTTTTGGTTTGCTTTCTCACAAAATGTTCTGCATGATAGGTCCCAGAGCTCAATTTTACACCACTAAGGAAGTATCAGTGCTGTCCTTTGAAATTGCTTTATGCCCTGCTTCGTGTTGTGGGGCACTAGGAACGTTTAATTACAGATGCTTTAAAAAATAAAACCTATCTCAGCAAAGTCCTTTAACTTTATCTTCATACATTTAATAATTTTGTTCTATTAATCACATTAAATAGTTTTCCATTAAATTCTTCCTTTCCTCCCAATTTCTTAATTGACTTCTGTGTGTATCAGAATTAGGATGCCTAGCTTTGCTTTGCTAAATTAAATAATATTTTTAAAATGCAAAAAATCTAAGCATAGAAGATACTGATTTTGTGCGTCTTTTAGTTGGGAAAAAATGCAAATACTGGTATCTTCCAAAGTCCTGTTGTTTCTCATCCCTGTGTTTTGCCTGCTATTCCTTCCTGTCTGTGTTTTCAGACAAAGGCACAAAAATGATGAAGTTCACAATGTTACAAAAATTAAATAGGAAAAAATTCCAGTAGTATTTTAATTCTCATGTCAGTCTGATTTGTATTTTTGTAATGATTATATGATTTTTGTGGAGAGTATGAATTGGTTTTAACTTTGTTCAAACTAAGACAGTCCTTTTTTTAGAGGACAAAGAACAAGGACCACTGCACTTAGTAGCAATGCATTAATAAACAAATATGAAAGTGTGTTGTGTAAAAAAAAAAAAAGAAAAAAAGAAAAAAAAAAGAAATGCAGCTATGTTCATTTGTATATGGGTGCTTGATGTATGTTCTGAAAGCCAGCTGAAATATTAAAATATTATTGTTTGGATTATTTACTGATAGAATCATAGGAGCATTTGCCCTGGCTTTTGATACTTAAGTTTATGTGCCACAATTAAACTGTGTCTGTGTTCTTATTTAATGCTGAAGGAGTCTCTTAAAATCAGTTGAAGAAGAACTGCATCAGCGGTAATTCTATTCTTTTTTTTTTTTTCCTCTTGTGTGTTTCAAAGTCATTTGTGCATTGATTCCTTATGTCTGTCACAACTAGTTCTTGTTTGTCCCTGTACTTGCTGAGAGGATATGGGAGAGGCTTAATTGTCTGGATTGCAGCTGTGCTTTGAGGAATAATAATAATCATAATAAGCTAAAAGACTGTAAAATTCTTCAAAAGAGGTAGTGGCCCTTGAGCTCAGAATTTCTCACTCAGCTGTAGTATTTTATTCATTTTCTTAGGGGACATGTGGCACATTTAGAAGATGATGATGATGCAGACGATGAGGCTAAACAGTAAGTCCATTTTTCTTGTAAAACTGAGAACCAATTTATATATATTTATTTGAATAGATGAATTTTTTTTAGAAAGTTGAATCACATTCTATCCCTAATAGCTCAGGATTTTCTTTATAGCATTTTTAAAAACAGACATTTAATATTGTTCCTAGTTTATGTCACCGGAAGTTTTCTTATTCTGATGATAAACTTGCGATAAATTAGGGTGGCAGCAGAGAATCTTGTTTCTCACTTGATACAGTTGTCCTTTATTTTCTGGTTTTGAACAAAATCTTGACGTAGTTACATTGATCCAGTAATTCATCTGATTGTGGGCCTGGTGTTCACTTTAGAACTGATGACTGTATATTAAAATAAGGCTCATTAAAAATATAAAAAATGTATACATAACTGTCTTCTCTAGATGCCTTGAGTTTATTCTGTCCACATTGTCAACTAGGAGAATGCTTGTATGGGTGCCTGTTTGTGCAATACAGCTGGCTCCCTTATCACAGGGAGTGCAAGGTTATGTGACTGCAGAGGCAGTATCAACAGGCATGTGTTAAATTAATCATGCCCATGTTAAATTCTACTGATAGTCTTTTTGATTGTCAGATGAGAGCTGAAACAATTTGAAATGCATAGCTAGTATGTGAAAACTTGCATTCTTAAATAAATCAATGTAAAACTGAAAAGATGCCATTGAGACAGAATTCTTGTTTGCTTTCTGTTAATGAATAATTTTGGAAGCTGTTGCTTCATACCAGAAACATGCAAAGTGTGCTATCTGTTGGTAGTGTCCATCTCTAACAGAGAAGCAAATATCTTTTTTTTATCTAGAGTTATTTTACTGCTATTCTTTTATAACAAAGATTTTTATCATTGTACTGAGCATGAGGGAGAGCCTCCCTCAAGAAAGGGGCAGCTGTTGACGGTGTCTGATGACGACTGGGTGACAAGTACGTTAAATTTGCATTGTTTAATGATCAGCTTGCCATTAGACACAAGCGATATTTACAGAAGAAAAATTATTTTAGTCAGTTTTTAGCAGGCTTTTTTCCCTTGCTAATTCCTTAAGAAATTCTTCAAATTTCATTATTAAGTGCTTGTTTAAAGGCATGGTTAATTATGCAGTTCATCAATAATACGAAGCTCTCGTGTCTTGGCTTTGAGAGGAAAAAGTTGATAATGCTCCTTATTGATTTCGTCCTCTGCATTTGCACCAAGCTGAGAACTGTCTTTGCTCATAGCTGTGTAGACCTTGGTAATAACTCAGGCTTCCTGCACCATAGGATGCAATGGTCCCCTGTAGCTCCATGCTGGCATTTCTACTCTGATGGCCTGCAGTGAAGATGCTCAGAATATTTGTGCTGCTGCAAGCCAGCTCAGCTTGGTTCCTCCCTCCATCTTTGCCTGTTTATGTACAATGTACAGCTCTATGTCATTTTTCCTTAACGATTCTTTGGTTTTTTTCTTCTTCACTTCTTGGTCTGTTTGCAGTCAGTATCAGCAACTTCAGTAATGTTGGAGAGTTTGGAACCTCTCGATCCCTGCTGTCTTGAAGTCCTTGCACTGATTTCTTTATCCAGTGCTTTAGAATCCTTGTTCTTTTCACAAGCTCCATCAAAACTTTCAGACAGCATTGGCTTTAGCTGCTTTTGTTGCTGTCGTGTTTCTATGGATTTTCTTTTTCAGGTTAAGCAAGAAAGAACCTAATAGTTTCCACGGAGGTTCCAATTTGTCTAACCCTAAGGACAGTCACCAGTGGTCTTCAAAAAAAATCCTGGTGGTTTTTACTTCTTCCTGTATTTCATCCTAGGTACTCTTGCCCTGCAGAGAGGGCCTGACAGCTTCCTTTAGGCATAGCAGTAAGCCTTGAATGCATTAACCTTAGATCAGACAGATTCTGCATCTGTGCCTTCCCCCTTGGTATCTGCTTGAGCACAAAGCTCTGCTGCGATATGTTGGTTCATTAGCTCGGTCTGGGATATCTTTCTCTAGAACCCATTGAAGATTCAAGGCTTTTGTTTTGATTTATGTTCTGTGAGATGGAGCTGCAATTGAAGAGCACACATGACGTCGGTCACTTCTCTTGTCAGATCCAGAACAAAAACAGTGAAGCAGTTGTACCCTTTCAGTCCAGACTAACATGGTTCTGAAGCTGGGTGATTCATAGCAGCAGAAAATCCACACGCTTTCGGGAACAATATAAAATTACCTATCCAGATATTGATTGTATTGATAATTCTTTTTCTGTCATGTACAGCAAAGCTGTTGATGCTTGAACTTCTTGGTTGTGGGAGCTGGGAAGGCAGAAATTATTGGGCCACTGCCCTGCATGATCAACGGTGACAAACTGCATGTAAACCTTGCAGCTGAAACTAGGGCACACAGTCCTTTGTACTAACATCTGTCACATTTATGCCAAATTGTTGTCTTGTTTTGGTTTGGTTTGATTTGTTTTTTTACGTTTTGCTGCCCAATAACACTGTGACAACTGACTGATAGGCAGGGAAGAACGTGGAAGAAACTACAAATGGAGCTTGGACACACATGACTGAGATCTTAAGCTTGGTCCCATGTTATGAAGAGAAGGTAGTTTTCACCACCTGAAACGCACGACACAGGGTAACTTGTTCTCATAAGTCCCCTTCCATCTTCTCTGAAATCAAAGCAATTGATAAGATGCCAGGACAGAAAATCCTGAAATGAGTGAAGCAAAGTGGACAAGTTGTTGATCTGTAAACAAGCAAAAAAAGGTCTTACTATTTGGACATTTTCCCAAAGCTTTGAAACTTAATTTAAAAATAAGGAAAACATTGTGCAAGAATGTCAAGCGGTCACAGCTGAATTCCTAACTTATTTAATGGAAATAATTTTGTGTTTCAAAAGATTAGGAAAAGAAGACAGTGTTAAGAGTTTTTAAAGCATATAAAAATTTAGATACTTAGGGTTTTTCAAAAATGCAGCATATTCTTTAAAACACAGAACAGAGAAGAAGAATATTCCTGATGCTTCTTCTGATATCTTGAACTGTTGAGCCAACTGTTGAATCATTCTTGCATTAAAAAGTTGCCTTTCCCAAGATTTCTGTGAGAAAAAAGAAATTTGTGGGAGGAGAAAAAAAAACACACCAAAATCCCCAAAACAGCGGTAGGCTAACCATTCATTACAGATGGATTTTGCTTTCCATGTGTAAAGCTGTTCTGAAAAAGTCAGTGGTAAGTTTTTCAAGGAATGGTATTCATCAGTTTTTCTTGTAACTTCTGTTTTCCCTATATACCTGCAGATGGCCCTTTAGAGAAGCTCACTGATATCCTAAATCTACCTCCTCTCAAAAGAGTAAATATCAGGCTTGCTCTGCATCTTCTTGCTTTTTTCTGCTCAAATATGCGCATCTTAGCAAATCAGTTCATGCCATTTTGCCCTTTCTAGGGGTGATCTGTGACACTTTGGGTAGTATCTGTGGTACACACAGCAATAGCACAATGTTATAAAAGTATTCACAATGCAGTTATTTGGATATAATAGTGTTGCTGACAAGTTCAAGGTGTTTATTTGTATGACATTTATAAAATCTTGTATCTTCTTGAACACTACAATAGGAGATTCAGAGAGCTACACTGGACAACAATCTGTTTTGTTTCTTTTCTTTGTAGTGCTACAATGAAACCTAAAGTGCCCCCTCCTTTACCGCCAAAGGTAAGTGAAGGGGATTTTGCTGCCCTGAATAAAAGGACACATTAAATAAAAAAAAAAATGCAGAAGTGTCTAAATTATTATACTGATGTTTCTCTCACTTCAGCCATGACTTGAAGACTTGAATCAAGTTTTAAGTCAAAAGTATATATATCCAGGGGGTTGACCTGTGTGTTTGTAGCCTTTAATTTTAATAAAGAGCTGCCAAATAAAGTGTCTGCTCACTAACTTCTGGTATCTGAACAGGGATCTGTTCCAGGCATGTCTGGATCAGTGGCATACTGCCACTTGAAGAGCAGGTGAATCTTTTCACACTGATGTTGTCTTAATATAATCAAGAATAATAAAATAAAGCACTTAATTTTTTTTATCTGGTTGTCAGTTCCCCAGGCAAAAACTGCAGGCTTGGTTACTCACCCTCCTGCACTAATTTTCTATAACTGAGAAGGATTTTACAATGAGCGTTTAGTGCAGGCAGTGCCTAAACAATATTGCCCTTTGTTATTACATCCCCTATTTGAGATTCTTTACACAAAGTTCTGTCCGTATCATTGAATGTTCCTGGCTTTCTACTGGTTTGGTTATCTGTAGTCATACACAATTATACACACAGTAATTGTTTAATGCATGACTTAAATGTTATGATTTTGAATTTATCCCCTGTCAGTAACAGGGTTTTCCTTATTCCTATGCATTTCCTTCTAGTTTGTTTTTTGGAAAGAGATCTGTGTTGCAGAAAATGTCGATTTATTAATTTACTTGTGAAAAATCTAGGATCTGAATGTTGTACATTTGTTTTTTTCTCATTGAGAAGTAGCATGGATGCTTTGAATCCTTTTTCATTGTGGTTTTATTATTACTGTGTCTTTTTCAGCCTAAATCCATCTTTATTCCTCAAGAAACTCATTCTTCTGAAAATGATAGCCAAGGGACAATCAAGAGATGTCCAACATCAGAGAGTCCAGCAAAATCTGCATCTCAGGTTCCACCCAGACCACCACCCCCTCGGTTACCTCCACAGAAATCTAATGCTTTGGGTAATAAGAGTGACACCAAGAGGTGTACAAATATTTCTTAAATCTGATTTTATTTCTATATCCTCACCTTTGCACACGTTAAAACATACTGTGGTAATTTTTCTGTGCTGGGCAAGCGATGAAGTGCACAAAAGCTAAAATAGACAAAGAAAGCACGCTTTAAGTCTTAAGAGGGTCAAACGTAGCTTCTGGTAAAGTCACTGATGCAATTCCTGCTGATACCATTAGTTACACAATGGCTTTTCTAAGCAATAGGCTTACAATGTAGTCTATTGGGATTGTCACAAGGGATTAAAAAATAAGTTTTCCTGTATGTAGATTTCATATTCTAGCCCTAAGCGTCAGCACTTGTAGTCATTTGACATATGAAGAACATTGCTTTCAAAGTTTGCTTTTGTACCTATTAAACTGGGTTGGGGTGCATAGTAGGTAATTGTGTTTGTTTACTGTTTGTTCAGGCTGTTCCTTTTATGCTTTTGCTAATGTCTGCTGCTTTTTGAGAGTTGTCTTGGCGTGACTTGTTTTAAGCAAGCTTAATGTCTGACTCTTAATTGGTATCTTGCTAGTTCTTCCTTGTCTACATACTTAGTTCATGCCTTACAGATTTGACTGTAATGCTTAAGCATCCAGTGCTAAGAAATGCCGTAAAGCTATTTGTAAAGAATAATTGAAACATCAGCTATAGCCAAGTTTTTCTTCAGATGTGTTAAATACATTTCTCCTCGTAACTGTGGCTGCATCTCCTTCTGTGCCCATGTTAGGTTTGTTACATTAATTACTGAAAACCACGGACTGAGATTGAATATGGCTTTATAGAGGGGTATGTGTGCACAGGTAGGAGCGTTTATGCTTCAGAAATAAATTAGGGTATTGGAGCATGTTCTGACAGAAGTGGAAATTTTGATCCTTCAAAATTGTTTTTAGGCTAGACTACCCTTTGAGTTCAAGGTAGAAGAACACATTTTTAATTATGAATCTTTCTAGGTAATGGAGTCACTTCTGTACAATTAAACGGTGAAAGAGAGGGATCACCACATCAACAGAATGAAACTAGAGACACTAATTTCTCAAGAAAAGAAAAAAAAGAAATACTGGTAGGTATTTAGACTTCTGGGTGTTATTTTAAAGTCTTAACTGCTTGCACAATGAAAAGGAATGGGCACGCATCTTTGATACCTTGTTTACTTTGCATCAAAACAGTTTTGCTAGATTGTCTAGTGATACAGTCTTAAGCTGAAATCTGAGATGGTATTTAATTTTCATTAGAAACTAATGTCACGGATATACGAGATTTACTTGCTTGTATTCACATACTTGAGAGACATGTAATGAGATGTAATATACTGTATGAGCAATGACTATTTAAGCAAATTAAGAAATTAAGGAATATGCTGCCGCCTAATGGCTTGCTGGAGGATTTTGCTGGGCCTGGGAAAGGAACTGAATCGGAGCTGTTCCCAGATGAGTCATCTTCCTATCACAGATGTAGGCATACAGTCTTTGTGGTATTCAGGGGGGAAAAAAGATGGAGACATGTAGATTGATGTGCAAGCTGCTTGCCTGCAGGCCTCTGGCCCTCTGGGTTTCAGGGCTTAGCAGCTTGGGGTTACTGTCAGACTTGAACTACATATGCTCGTGTGAAGTTGCGCTTGTGGAGAGAATATGGTTTTATACCATATGTGATCTGATCCAGCTGTGAGCTGAAGAAAGGTAATATTTCTGCATCCTGTTCTCCTCTTCCAAGTGAGTTTTTCCATCCCGGCAGCAAATGGCTCCCAGAGTGGTCACTTATTTAATATGATGCAAAAGTGGGAATGTGAGTGACGTGACAGCAAGTGGAACATCTATAGTTAGATTAAATGTAACATGAAAACACTCTTTGGGGGCTTCTTATAGTGATGAGATTGGAAATGCCACCCTTTGAAGAGAAGTGAAGAAGAAATAGAGCAGAAACATTGTGTGTGTTTTTGTTTTGTTTTAAGGAAATACCAATAATACTGGCAGTACTTTGGAAATCATGATTTCCTGAAACTGCTTTAAAATTGGCATTTGAAATTGTGTGTTTGAAGTTTCCCGTTACCTACAGAATACATTTCTTTGGAAGACTGTATTTACTTGGAGAAATTTATACTGATACAGATAAGTGGGTCTAGTGCTAACTGATAGAGTTTAATGCTGCTTGTAATGCTGGTGTAATATTGCTTAAACCTTGTATGCTGGATATGGGATTCATAGAATCATAGAATGGTTAGAGTTGGAAGGGACCTTAAAGATCATCAAGTTCCAACCCCCCTGCCCTGGGTGTGGACAGGGATTCTTTCAGGTGTCATCATAATGTGAAAATGTTGTGCAATAGATGATGCAGACATTCAATGAGAAGATATTAGGGAATCATATTAGAGGTTTCAATTGAAAAAAATTGATACTGGTGGTTTGTGGCATGTGGTCACTAGATACATATGGTTAGCAGACTTTAAAACAGAATTATGGAAGTGTTAGCTGGAAGTGAGGTCTCTAGCCTAACCTCGTGCTTAAAAATGGAGCTGTACCCAAAGCTTAGCCATGGTTTTCAGATCTAGTATATATGGCACTGGACACAGCAAAGTTGTCCCGGTAGGTGCCTAGTGCCTTCGATTTAGTATAGTGTAGAAGTACACAACACAATTCTAACTGCTGTCTTGAAAAATCTGCAGGGAGAGTTTGTATCTATGTCTTGTCTGTTTACAGCTTTTTATTTTCTCCTAATATAATTATGCTCAATTACTTATCAATGATAAAATGTTTTTAACAGCATTCTAAAAATTTTTAGATTCGTATTTTAGTTACACTGTACTGTGGTGTGAAAATATGCATGTTCATACGTATGTGCACATATGAATGTAAATATTTAAACTTCTGTTTTCTAGAAACCAATTAGTAATGGCCTTCCTCCCACACCTAAAGTACATGTGAGTATTACTGAGTCATACAAACGCATGTTGTAAGCAGGATGTATGCTCTTGCTAAAGCTGAGAGACTACCTTCATCTGAATGTGTGTAATTGTTTTTTGAAAAAAATGTAAAAGTCAGTATCTCTTAGATATGTTAAGCCACAGATATGTTATTTCATAAATCACCCTTGATTTTGTGCTCTTTGAAGTAACTGGGGAGGTTTTTTTTGTTTCCTTGCTTCGTTAGAAAGCGAATGAGAGTTCTGTGACTAACGTAACAGAGGTACTTGAAGCATACTGAAGGTACTTAATGATCTGAGGAGCTGATGCCTCAGAAAGTGCAAAGATCTGAAAGTTTATGCTATCCAGCCCTAGGTTTGAAAACTTTTGAAGACAGGATTCATAAATGCCTTATGGCTGGAAATAACTGTTACAGATATCTATGTGCACCTTGATAACGTAAACCGAAGTAGAATTTAATTGTAGTATCTGCACAGGCTTGTCACTGTGCTTTTAGCCAGTGCTTTAATCAGAAGAGCTAGCCTTTCCTTTTTCTTGACCACTTATTTCTCTGTTCACCGCTCTCCTTCTTGTGTACTGGAGCATGCATTCATGTAGATGTGCTTGTGCACCGAATGGGGAATCATCTGATTTTTAAACTAACCTTTTTTGCCACAATGCTACTAAGTCAGATCAATTTCTCATCTTTACATGAGAAAATAAAATTGCTACAAGATGTATAACTGCAAATGATACTATTTTTTGCTTCCTACCCACGTTAGAGGAGCAGGACTGGTTATGGTAGATACAATGCTTCTGTGCCTTACAACAGCAATCTCTTGCGTAAATGCACAGAATTGTTCCAGAGCACTGAATTCTTGGTATGTTTAGCATTGTTTATTAAGGTCAATCCTGATTGAATAAACTAAATATTAACCTAAATGCGTTGCCTAGGAGTGCATACTTTAAACGAGTGAATGACAGAAATCTGGAAGCACTCCTACCATTGAAAAGAATGGAATTATCATGGAGAGGAGGAAATAAGATATATTTAGTGACTGGAATGAGAAAAATGGTAGAAAATAGAATAGCTCAAAATGAAGTCATACGCGTTGAACCTTTGCCACAGCCTTCAAGGACAGGTCATCAGAGAATGACTGTGAGTTGTAATGGAGCTGTAAAAAGAGATCAAAAATGGGAAAACTTTTGAAGCCGGTCAAATGCATATCAGGGTATTGGACTGCTCTCTGCATGTTCTTGCATCTTTGTAGTGCTCAGATTAGAAACCCTTTCCCTTCTCTTCTTCCCCCTTCACACCCCACCTTTTATATACAACATACTTTCTAACCTTCCTGTTCAGTGTTGAAGACTGATTTTACATTAAACATTCCTCTCAGCCTGCCCTTGGGCTCTGTTTATAGTGGCACCTGCTTATATTGAGGATGGCAATGCTTAGCTGTGACTGGTTCTTATGTTTGACCGTTATTTGATAAATGATTTAATTTTACTTTACTAGTTGCTATTTACTACTGTATCATTCCTTCTCATCTATAGTACTATCGATCAACTCTGTTTCTTAACAAATTAATATCGGTAATTGTTATGTTGATGTTTGAGGGGAAAGTAGGAAGCCCTGGCTTTTCCATCCTCTTGAAGCAAGTCTACTAACAATTCTTATAAATGCCTACAGATGGTGGCACTTCACTAGGAGGAACATGAAGAGATTGATTATATTATACTATACAAGACACATATTAAGTAAACTGAGTTTATTGGAGTTATACTGCAGAAAGAGTGTGATCTTACACCAGAAATTTCCCTTCAGGAAGGAAGCAATCAATATTGATAATGAGTTAATTTGAAACAACTAAAAGAGAATCTGAGACAAAAAGAAATTGATTGTTGCATGACCTAGAGTTTTATTTTAAATATGTGAAGTGTGGCAAGAATAAAGTTTATCTGTTGAGACTTCCTAAGTCACAAAATTAAAGAATCTTTTTGAGGTTTGTCACCTTTGTAGTAGATCTGTGCTTAGACTGCTAATTTAAAAGGTAATTCTGGAATGCTAATTCTGATATGTTTGTTCAGAAAGGTCTTACGCACAAAGGAGGTTTTTTTCTACATAGCAAATGAAACTGCTTTTAACCTTTTGTTACTACTATAGGTAAAAATAATACAAATAGAAATGTCACCTTTTAATTTTTAATTGTTACATTTAATTTTTATTCGTTTTAACTTCTACAGATGGGTGCTTGCTTTTCAAAGGTTTTCAATGGCTGTCCTCTAAAAATTCATTGTGCAACATCGTGGATAAATCCAGATACAAGAGGTAGTGTATTATATATATTTTATCTTCTTTTTTCTCTCCTTGGATTTCCAGAGTGCTAAAACGAGCAAGATTATTCCTTTTAAAATAGACATATTGGAAAATAGGTTTATTTCTGTAAGCAGAAGTTCATTTAAGTATGCCGCTGCTGTCTGAAGTTCAGTGTTGTTTTTTTAAATTATTTTAAGATGTATAGGGTGCAGTTTTCAGGTTTGATGAAAAAGAATAAATTATATGGTTTTTTTTTTACTTTAGATATGTATTTTTGGGGGTTGTTTTTCTTCAGGACTCTTTGCAGCAATTTAGTCCAAAAGATGATAATCCTAATTTATTTTTTCAAAAATCTGACTTCCGGAGGTCCAGTTGAAATTGTTTTCTTTATCATTCACTTGGTTTATTATTTTTTTTTCTCCCACATATATGTTTCTGGTCCTACAGGTTTCTGCAAGTCTTCATTTTTGCGTACATTTTAGTGCTGTATTTAATAGCCCGATGAAGGAGATAATCGGTAACATTGTACTTGCATTGCCTGCAGTTTTACCTTTTGATTATAGGCTGTATAGACATGCTACTGAGCCAGTAAGCAAGATAATACTAGAATTACAGAAATCAGTCTTCCGCAGTTGACATCTTTTCAATATGAGATGTCTGTCTTTTTCACATTCCTAAATGCAGTCTAGGGTATTAATTACGTTCAAAAAGTGAGGCACCCCCCAGAGTTCTGAGAAAACATTCCAGTCAGTGCTGCTGCTGAAGTACTCCAAAAGGCGGCTATTAATATGTAACAAAATATATGGTAATGTCTAAGTAAGATAACCTGCATAGAAGGAAACTGTTCACATGAATTCTTGCTTATGATTGTATCACTGGATTTTATTCCAGTTCTTAGTCAAACAAAAAAGACTGATATTTCCTGACGTGTTAAAACAAATTTTAACACTTTAATTTACGTGTTTATTTAAACACTTATTTAAGTGTTTAAATCCACAAATTTAAGCTTCCTTAGCAAGATTAATTTTCCGTGCTTTAGAACACCATAGCTATTTTAGATTGGTTTGTTTCAATGCACGTAATTGTTTTAAGTCTTTCTCTGGTAAAGAGCCGCATATTCTTATAAAATGTACTTTCCTTAAATCAGGATTTCTAGATTTTTTTTTGTTTGTGTTTGCAGATCAGTACTTGATATTTGGTGCAGAAGAAGGTATTTACACACTGAACCTCAATGAACTTCATGAAACGTCAATGGAGCAGGTATATTTCTGTTTTGATATTTTGGAAAAAAAGGATTTTTACCACTTTTATTAGCCACTCAGATTAATGTTGTATAATCCTTGTAAAAATTGCCCTTACTGCAGTTACATTGGCACTACCTGCACTGACAATTATCCTAAGTGTTTACTATTGAGAAGACCTTTCGGTCATGTTTAGGTTTTTTGTAGGCCGGACAGTGTTTAAGTAGGAGGTTTGCATATATCAATGTGTTGAACTTCATTGTGGTGCATTATCTTCCAGATAACTATTTGTTAAATAGTATGGAATTTCCCTGATATATTTTGGATGCAAGTTTCTATTTTATTTGAAGCTTTTTTACAAGATATGATGTTTATTGCAAATATTCCGTTTCAGCTACAGGGAAGAAAGGAGATCCTTTATACACCAGGCTTTATTCTTTTGGTCTTAAAAGCAGCTTTGCTGATGAGACTCAGCATACCGATTCCCAATTAAAACTGTGTCTTTGCAGAATCTTATAGATAGTGTGAGTTTTTTAGAGGGGATAGTGGGGAGGGGGAAATGCCAGTTACTGGCTTTTCTGTATGTTTTTTTCTCCGACTCTTTTGTTAATCTCTAAGAAACTTGTTTTCTTTCTACCTTCTCCCTAACTTAGGGAGCTATGCATCTGCCATCAAGATGGAGGAATTGGCAAGGACAGCCTTCACACTGTAAGCTGGAGGCACTGGTGTTTGTTAATTTTTGAGGGTCCAGAGTTATAGATACATCTGTTGTGTTAAGGAGAAGGCCTAGCTAGCTTGCACTGAGCTCCATGTAACCCATAATCATACTGGTGCTTGAGTTAGCTATTTTAAACTTAGCTCAGGTACCTCTGCTGCTACACTGCAGTTGTAAAACCTACACTGAGAAGTATCACTAATACAATAATTCTTGTAGACCAAAGAAAGTTTTGTGGTTTGTTTTTTTTTTCCTTCTTTTTGCTTGTTTTTGTTTTGTTTGTTTGGTTTTTTTAATAACTGGCAAGGAGAATAGGTGTAATGAAACTCATGCTCTCATATCCATCCTTGGTTTTACTAAGCACTGTGTTCTGTAGTGCTTTGTCTAGTGAGCTTTTAGGGAAATGTTTTAATAATCGCTTAAGAGCAGATGCTCGTGAAAACAACCAGTCACGTGGAAGAGCAGGAATTAGTGAAAGGTCAATCAACCTGCAAATTTGAAGTATTCCTGTTCTCTAATCCTCAGATCCAAACCTACTAAGTAACAATACGCTACAGAAGATCAGACTTTCGTATTACATTTGGACACAGCCAGGCTGGTAGATTATTAGCATAGGTTTTTCTTACAGTTTGTTTAGGTTATGACAAGACTTTCGGAATAGAAGTGTACCCTCCGTGCTAACTATTCATTACATTGTTATTTATGATTACGGGCAATAGGGCTTTAGCATTTTTAAGTTCTGTGGTTCACTTCATTTTTACTCTCTAGGTCTGATACAATTCAATGTATTTTTGACCACATTCCACTTCACTAATGAACAAAGCGGTTATAACATACGTTTCCAGGAGTTAGCATAGCTTCAAGATCAATCTCTTGCTCTTTGGCAGAAAATCTTTCAATTAATTTACAGATCTCTTCAAATCTTTCTGATAAACGAGCAGTGAAGTTCTTGGCTTTTTTAATTGTTTGGGGGGAGGGGTTTAATCAAAGGGTTGGGTTTTTGTTTTTTTTATGAGCAAAAGAAATGTCTTCCCAAGTAGACTGTCTAGCCCAATAGTTGATTTCCTAAAGAGGCAGTAGGAAATACCCTTAAACTTGGCCATTCTCTGCTGTCTATCCTCGGCTTCCACTACAGTCATTGAATCAGGGATGTTGGAGGTTCCCTGCCTATTTGTTTTTGTGTCCATTTGTGAACTTACTGGATGCAAGTATGTCCAATTGCTTGTTTATGTTGTTGATACTTTACACCTCCATGACCTCTTGTGGCAAGAAGCTCCAGAAGTTATGGCGGGGGTGTTCGGGGGATGAGGAGTACCATCATTTTTTTAATATTTTTTTTTTTTTTTAAGAATGTCTTGTTGGTTTCAGACCCATCTTTCTAGTAATTATGGGATTTGATAAATAACAGTTCTCTCTTGACTGATTGTTGCATTCCTTGATCACTTGAGATGTGTAATCGTATGCAGATGGACAGCCCCTTCAATTGCCAGTTTTGATTGTTTTAAGAGATTTGGACTGTCCCAGGATTTAGAATGGCTATGGCTTGTTGACCGTGCTTTGTTTATTGAAGTTTATGTTAGGGTTTTCTCATTTGAAGGAGAAAGTATATTGGTTTTTAAACTTTTGGAAAAAGGATGGATTGATCTTTGTAATGATGCCTTGTAGGGTAATTATAGTATATTTGAAGAAGTGAATATAAAATGTGCTAATTGTCTAAATGTTAACGTGTATGTTAAATATAGTGTGCGTGCCTAAGATTTGCTCTGAATTAACTCTGCAATCCAGGTAAACTTTACTTGGCTTAAGGCTAATTAATTTTGTCCTGTCATCTATGCAAATATTAATTGATCAACTTAATGTGCTCACATTTTGTGGATATCAAATTGAATGCTTTTCTTTCTTTTGCTTCCCTTTATCAGCTATTTCCTCGTAGATGTACGTGGTTATATGTCATGAACAATTGCTTGTTATCAATATCTGGTAAGTTACTGTGCTGTCTTTGAATGATAGTTCTGGGAAACATTTGGGTTTGTATTTGAAGTGTGGGTTTGTTTTCTCATTTCTAGGTAAAGCTTCTCAGCTCTATTCCCATAATCTACCGGGACTCTTTGATTATGCAAGGCAAATGCAAAAGTTGCCCGTTGCTATTCCAGCACATAAACTCCCTGACCGAATACTTCCCAGGTAAATACAAGTCTTCAGATATATCAGAATATCTTCATTCTGGGAGTTCAGTATGCTTGTGAAACTCTGGGTGTACCTAATAATGTGGAGCTCTGTTCACAGATTACCATGAATAATGTATATGGGCATTAATCAGAGGGTAGACCCCTAAATTTACACAAATCAAGATGTAAATATACTCTTACTAGAGAAGTGGGTTTTGGTACATCTTCTTGTTGTGAAGCCTCTTGTTTCTGGACATAGCTCTTTGCACATACAGTCTAGTATGGTAAATCATGGTTGTACTGGATGCTAAACAAAATCCAGGGTCAGCATTGTACCTGTGATATTTCAGGCAAGTAGAAATGGTGATCTTACGTTACTTACTCTGAGTACTATCTTTCCATTCTATTTCTATTTAAAAAAATAAAACCGGCCTGGGGATATGTAATCTCTTACTGCAGAAGCAGTCTCGTACTGCTCATGGGTTATTTTGAAAGCTGGAAAGAGTAGAATTGGAGTACAGATGTGACATTGGTCATTGGCAAGTCATTTTTTGCAGACCACTATAGAAGGTACATTTGTCCCCAGGTGCCTGGAGCGCATTGTACATGCAGTCCCTCTACCTTTGTTTACTAACAAGTGTATACAAAATCTCAGAGACTGGATACAGTGCTAACTGCTAAACAAGCCTTTGGAGCCCGTTGAAATCCAAGAGTAGGAGGTAGTAACGCTGATCTCGTTTGCAGAGAAACCTTTGGTCCTTAAAGCGCCTAGTGAATTACTGTGTTTTCTCATATAATAGGCTTTCTATTAGGAAATTGTATTATAGAAGACCTGTTTCTCTACAACCTATTAACATTTAATTCTTGGATTGTGGAAAGGTTTCTTGTTTAGTCATCTGCAAACACAATGGTGCAAGAGTTGTCATGAAATTGTTTTCTTCCTAGAGGCTAAATCCTAATTACCTAAGAAAGAATTTGTGTTTTATATTGTTGTCTTCTGTGTGCCCGCACCCCACTGTTCTGCTCCTTTCGCTTCCAAACTAACTGCGGTTGGGTGAGTTTGTATTGAGGACTGCATCAGCAGTGGACTAATAACCATAATTACCATAAGGATCAAGTAAGGAAAAATCTTCAGACTACATTCAGCCTGGACTGACACCTCACCTATATTGCAGAGGGATCATAAAATTTCTTCCTAAGGAAAATGCAGCACAACCTGAATGTTTGAATGCCAAGCCAATCATTGAAAGGCAGGAGAGATTGGTGTAGATAATCCATTTTGCAGTTTTATGCCTTGTTGTAAAGCATCAGGGTAGTAATGTTTAGCAAGGCAGAAGCAGTACAGGAGAAGTTAAAGTATATAGAAAAGCATTTTTTTTTCCCTACCAGACCATAAAATGTATTCTTCAGCAAGTTCCTGGATATTGTGATGGTGAATGCTACATGAAAAATGTAGATATGTCAAAAGAAGAGTTTTCAGTAGAGAAAATAAAAGCAAAATAAAATTCCAAGTAATTTGTGACATTTGTATATTCATCTGCAAAATGGTCTAAGCTCAGTGTATGATACTTGGTACGCAAACATACAGTAGCAGAAAATATGTCTGTGATAAATCTCCCTTTCAGATTCTTTCACTTGAATATCCTTGAGCAGTTGCTTTCAAATCTTCCGTGACTTCTTCCAGCTCAAATTTGTAGCCAGTACTTTATTTTCACATTGCTCATTCCTGCTACATTATCAGTCACTTCTGGACTGCTGAATTTGAAATACTATACAAGTGTTTTCCCAGTTCATAGCTTTGACTGCAGCATATATCACTCCAGTTATTCTCATCTTTTCTACGGCATCAAATCAGTAACTTTTACTGTTAAGACTGCTGTGGCGAATCTCCATACTGTCTGTTGTCTTCTATTCTCTATAGAAACACTATGGGCAAATAACAACATCTTTCCTAGCTTACCTGATAAATTTTCAAGTAATTGTTTTCATGATTTCTCAGGGAGTGAGAAAAGATCTTGCAAAGCTGCCTTCCAGATGTCCTTGAGGCCTCCTTTTTAAATGCATACTGTGCTGCCTGTGAAAAGTTTTGCAGAACTTAAGCTGTTAGTTTGCAAGGACCATAGCCCAGTAAGCTATCCAGTACAGCATGATTTCCCATATCCCTTAGGGGCATGTGTGTTGTCTTTGAACTATGTCTTTGGGACAAGAGTGGACTTTACGTTGTCTGTGTAGAATCCAGCATAAGATGCAGTAAGTTACAGCATTACAAAGAAGAATGATAATGGAAGTACCAATAGACTATCTGGGCCTGTGTATAGATAAGTATAAATAACAACACGTAGTGGTAAATTACACTTGAAGGTACTGGGGTACCTATTGCTCTCCGTTCCTGACTCTAACTGCCTTCATAATGCTGCATAACAGAGCAGCATCTCAGTGCTAACAGAGGGATCACATGTATGTTCTAGGCATATCATGTTGAGAAGAAATATACAAATAAATATATTCTTAGTTTTTCTGTGGTGCAAATATAACTTTCCTAACAACAACTCTCTAAAAATCAAATTAATTAAGTTATTCTAGTTGATCAATAATTCTGTATTTTTATGTTGTAGGAAGTTCGCAGTTTCTACAAAAATTCCTGACACTAAATGGTGTCAGAAGTGTTGTGTGGGTAAGTAAAGATCTGCAGAATAAATGCCAAAAAGCAGTACAAATTGTGGTGGTATTAAGATTACTGAGTCAGGTTAAGGAGGTGAAGGGAAAAGAGCATTTTGTTGTTACTATGAAAGTGTGTTTGCAGACAGCGAGCTCATTCAGGTTGCATTTAAGAAGTGAACACTTTCTCATTTTGCTCTTAATATTTAAAGACCATTCTCAAGAAGTGCAGAGAAGCAGATTGCATGTCAAATTTAAACCAGTCCTCAGGAAGAACCTAATCTCCATGGATGAAGTAACATAAAGCAGTAGTCATCAGGCTTAAGTAGCCTGACTTCCTAGCACAAGTTCCAGTTATCAATATTGGATGACAAAAAGCAATGAGAATTTTCAGTTCTTTGAGGATAGTGTTGTCTCTGAAGCCTTTGTAGTATGGTATTTTCCAAAAGTGTATGGACTGTTAATTAGTTGGAAATTTTTTATAATTTGTATTTGCTTAGTACACTAATGTAGTCTACCTCTCCTTTTTTGGCAGTGAGGAATCCCTACACGGGCCACAAGTATCTTTGTGGAGCGCTACAGTCTAGCATTGTTTTGTTAGAATGGGTTGAACCAATGCAAAAATTTATGTTAATCAAGGTAATGTTACAATAAGGTGGAATAATCCTGTGCTCAGTTCTATTTATCTCGTAATGACTTGTTAAGAATAAGTGTTAGCCATTTCTTGAGTTATTAAGCTTTTCTCTTAAATTACATTTGAAAGTAGCTACTTAAATGTTTAATATTTATTAATTGGCTCAAAATGTTTACAGGGATGTTCTTGTTTTTGTGGTGCTCTTCAGTTCAAGTACAAAGCCCTTCTCTCCAGGAGCATTGCACAGTAAAAAAACTCTGACTGACAGAGACATGGTAGAGCAGAGTGTTAACATGGGTTAAGAGCAAGCTTGCTCTCATACCAGAGAGAAGGTGGCAACTTACTCTATTCCTTGTGACACTGGATGTGCCTGGAAATGCTAGTTATCACCACATCTGACACCACCTGAAGAGGTAGAGCCAGAATGAACTCATTTTGTAGAGACAGCTGCTGTAACTTGATCAGCATGGTAAACAACACTTAGAGACTCCATAGCTGGCAAGGGCAGTGACAGCACTCTCGTCATCTGTGGGCAGCTTCAGAGCACACACGTGATGAAAGATATCTTATCTTATTTAACTGAATCATCATGAAGACTCTTTAAACTTCTTAACTGAGGCTTTTTTATAATATGTCAATTACTGTTACTGGACAAAGTAAATTTAATGTTACAAAATATATTACATAAAATTTACCGTACAGTTTAAAGAGCTAATAGCAACTCAGACTAAGCCTGTTTCCCTTCTAATATCTGGTTTTATTTCTTAATCTAGCACATAGATTTTCCTGTACCTTGTCCACTGAGATTGTTTGAAATGCTGGTAGTTCCTGAGCAGGAATTCCCTTTAGTTTGTGTCGGAGTCAGTAGAGGAAGAGACTTCAACCAGGTGGTGAAGTTTGAGACTGTCAACCCAAATTCTACCTCTTCATGGTTTACAGAAACAGGTTCGTGTGCTGTTGTAAATGCATTCAGAAACGTTTCATGCTGTTATATGTGTGTATTTATATACATCAATTATAGCTGCAGCAGTAGAAAGGTAGTTTCCTCTGTGGAAGCTAATGGTTCATTTTAAGTTCTCCCATTTAAAGGGGTATCTAGTTGTACCTGCTTGCACATGCACTTTTTTTTTTTTTTTTTGATGTATCTACCTGTTGAACTGACTTGATTTCACGAGATTTTGAGTATAGCAGAAGGTGGAGTTGTGGTTTCTTGCATTTTCATAAATCAGGCTGTTCTTGACTATTAATCACTGTTATTTGCTCGACTCTAGAACCACGTGTATTATTCTCATGTATATGGAAAGCAAAAGGGATTAGGACCACTGGTAGTTGGAAAACAAGTACCTGTCCATCACTGGTTTGGGTGCTATGAATGAGGAGGCCACCACTTGAGCAACAACAGAAATTCTCTTAAGAAGGAAGCGTGCTGAGAATTACTTCCTTGTACGGTTTCCCCTTAAACCTAGATACAGCAGTGACCTGACAGCAGTCATAGGCTTGCAGGTTTAGAAGCAGTAAATAGCTTTGTTACTACTAGACATGGAGTCCTTGTGATCCATGATGAATTTATACACAGCCCTGTGCTGGCATATACATACGTGTGAGTCAGGTTTATTAAGTATTGTGACATTCACTAAGAAGTGCAGTTTCCACTAGGAAGATGCCTGCTGATCTTGCCAGTAAAAAGTGTGAGCGATTTTGACGCAGTTTAAAACATAGTTAAAAAACAAAAAGTGATTACTGGATGGCAAATTAATTTACTTAACCACTCCAGAGTTAGTGCATTTTATTTTCAAACTCATACATCTTTATATGTAACTGTATGACTTCACTGGAGTCCATATAAGTAGCATGCTGAAGATAAATTCTTTGACACATAATGTCTTTTTTCTTTCTCTATTTTCTGCGTCAGTGTGTAAATACAAGAACAGTAATCCTTTCCTGTTTGGTTTGTTTTTTTGTTTTTTTTTTTTTGTTTTTTTAAATGTGGAAAACTTAACATTGTGTCTTCCAGAACCAGTATGTCAGTTTCCTTGAATCATTTGTGTATTTTCATGTTATGTCTGTGTTGCTATTTTCACCTTTTTGTTTGACTCTAATTTAAACCCTCATGTTGAATTGGTTTACTCCTGTCCCCTGCTGACAGGAGAGCAATAATGCTATGAAACAGATTTTACTGTTTGGTTTTTTTTAATGAGGAAGTGTGTACCATATGGTCACAAATAGCTTCCATCAAATAGTAGTTTTCATTATTTGACATCAGACTTTTTTTGTAAACGTCTGATAAAGGCATTCTAAAAAAATTAGCTGGCATGGACTTACTGCAGGGGTCTTTACCCCTTGCCATCCTTCTCCTGTTAGCTTCAGCCAGTGTAGTGCATATTTCCACCTTGCATAATGTGGTTGCACAGATGTATATCCTCCAGTCCTTCTGTTGCATGCTTTCATCATGGCTCTGTCTACTTTTGGTTAAGAACATGCATTAGAAGCTGGATAAGATCATAAATGTATACCTTCCAACATAAACAGCAAAAGAGAGATTGAGGAACTGTCTCAAGGAGCACATCATCCTTGAGGAGTTTTTTTGCTTCTCAGCAGGACCATGGATTTTGTTATTTAAATGACAGCTGCTTTTGCATTTTAAGTCACATGCTCTAATTTCTCATCTCTAAAAGATTTAATGAGTTCCTCTTTTCTGTATGAAAAAGTGCCTAGAGTCACTGGCAAAAATGCTGAATTAGTAAGAGCTGCTTTTTGTGTAGTTTTGTCTAATTTTGATGTTAACAAGCAAATGGACCAAAACTACACTTCTCTTTTGAGCTGACATGTCCACTAATCACTTGTGGCTCAGATCCTCCTGTTTTCTGTGATGGAGACTGCTGCAGCTGTAGCCCAGAGAGAGAAATGTAACCCTTTTAAGAGTTTCAAGAAGGAAGTAATCCCCTATTTTTGGAAGATCTGGGGATGGAAAGTCTGAAAATAGTAGGAAGAATTATGCACTAACAAAAGTTCCTAGCAAGATTTAGAAATAAAGGCGTAAGAAAAAGCAAGTGAAACAACATTCGGTTCAGTGTGAACAGTCTCATATATCTGCCTTTTTTTTGTAACAGCAATATTAAATTACACCAACAGAGAATAAAGGGAGGACAGTGTACACATCAGTTTGCTTTTGTGACGTGACTCAGAAAAGGCTGGTTTAAGTCCATGCTTTAGTATTACAGCTTCAGTTTTCCTGTCACAGTCAACATTTTGGATAAGTGGACATGCCTCTCTAAGAGAAGAGAAATGTTACTGATGATTGTTTTAAGTAGATAAGAACACACTAACCCGTTAAATTGTCACAATATGTAGAACTTCTTTCAAATTTCATGGTAATTTATGTTATGAATTAACACTTTCTTTTTTTTTTTTTATAGACACTACAGAGACAAGTGTTGTACATGTAACGCAGCTGGAAAGAGATACCATTTTGGTGTGTTTGGATTGTAAGTTTTAGTATCAAATAAATACATGCTTATGCATGTACATGCATACGGTCTGTCTTCACATTAGATCGTATATTGAAGATTAATTCTTGGTTGACATATCCTATCTGTTGTCTAGGCTGCATAAAGATAGTGAATCTGCAAGGCAGGTTAAAATCCAGCCGCAAACTGTCATCGGAGCTCACATTTGACTTCCAGATTGAGTCAATAGGTAAGTTGGATTTCATTATTAACACTGAATATCTGTATAGATTGTGGGAAATCACCAACCATATAACATTTGACAAGACTGGATTCTGCACCTGGGATGAGGTAGTCCTGGTTATACATGTAAACTGGAGGACAAGAGGCTGGAGAGCAGCTCTGCAGAAAGAGTTCTGGGGGTTTGGTTGTATCAGCAGTGTGCCCTGGCAGCCAAAAGGGCCAAGCATGCCGTGGGTTGCATCAAGTACAGCATTGCTGGTTGAAGGAGGTAACTGTCCCACTCGACACTCCACTGCTGTGGTTCCACCTCCAGTACTGTGTGCAGTTTTGGGCGCCTCAATGTAAGAAGGACATAAAAATAGAACGTTCCAGAGGAGGTCAATCTTGTCTCGAGGGCAAGACGTAGAAGGAGCAGCTTAGGTCACTTGGTTTTTTCAGCCTGGAAAAGAGAAGGCTGAGGGCTGCCCTCATCACAGTCTACACCTCCCTCAAGGTGGGCAGCAGAGGGGGAGGTGATGATCTCCTCTCTCTGGTGACCAGTGACAAGACACAAGGAAATGGAATGAACCTGCGTCAGGAGTAGTTCAAATTGGACATTAGGAAGAGGTTTTTCACTGAGAGGGTGCTCACTCACTGCAGGAGGCTCCCCACGGAAGTGCCCCNGTACTGTGTGCAGTTTTGGGCGCCTCAATGTAAGAAGGACATAAAAATAGAACGTTCCAGAGGAGGTCAATCTTGTCTCGAGGGCAAGACGTAGAAGGAGCAGCTTAGGTCACTTGGTTTTTTCAGCCTGGAAAAGAGAAGGCTGAGGGCTGCCCTCATCACAGTCTACACCTCCCTCAAGGTGGGCAGCAGAGGGGGAGGTGATGATCTCCTCTCTCTGGTGACCAGTGACAAGACACAAGGAAATGGAATGAACCTGCGTCAGGAGTAGTTCAAATTGGACATTAGGAAGAGGTTTTTCACTGAGAGGGTGCTCACTCCCTGCAGGAGGCTCCCCACGGAAGTGCCCCTGGCACCAAGCCTGTCAGAGTTTAGGGAGTGTATGGATGATGCTTAGTCGAATGGCTTAGTTTGAGATAGCCTCATGAGGAGCAGGGAGTTGAACTCAGTGATCTTTATGGGTCCTTTCCAACTTGAGATATTCCATGATTAATTTGTTCACTGTTACAGTACAGAACTAGAGATACTAACTCAAATCTTTGGCGTTTGAAACACTATCTCATACATTTCACTTTGTTTAAGAAGGCTCAGTGAAGGGTTCAGCACACTTGGTAACATGCATCCCTAGGAGCAGTTGGAATAGAGTAGGACTCCAGGGTTAGGGCAAAATGTCTTGGGAATATTCTAAAGACTGTAACAACCTACATAAACTCTGCGAATCGATCATTCATTCTGCATATGTGTTCACACAGTCCACTTTTATAAAGCAGCTCAAAGACTAAATTATATGATACTTTGCGTAAATTTTGTTTTCTTACGAAGAATCTGGATGAATTAGATCTGAGAGACAGGAAGACAGACTACATTTATTTTGACATTTCTCCAGAGGTTGCATACTTAGCTTGCATCACATGCTTTTGAAAGAGGGTTGCGGAGGGATGTGTGCACAGATGGAAGGTAACACCGGAACAGGAGAAAGAGTGGGAGCAAAATTAATGACTTTGAAGGAATTTTCTTCTGAGCAGATGCTTTGAAGTTTCAGGCAGTCCAAATAACAAAGAAGAGGACAAAAAATGCCATGGCCATGGAAAACATTACTTTTATGGCTCCTGTTGGCTAGGAATGGGGGAAGGAAGGAGTGCATGTGCTTAAAGCTGCTCACTGTGAGACTTCTGCACATGCTGTAGTCCTCTCTCTACTTGTCACAACCAAGCTACGGAGTGTCCTGTTCTGGCCTGTTTTCTCCAAAGAGCTCTGCTGTCTTTCTTGCATACATGCCCAGAGGAGGATGCTGGATGCAGGCAGGACGTGCTTTCTGGGGACCTGTAACGCTTGCCCTCTCTTTGAGGAAGGCCCTAGAACCATTTCCTTTCACATGCTTCAGATGCAGGTTTGCGGTAAGAGGAAGGGCTGAGATGTACAGGGCTTTATAAAGATTTGCATTGCTATTGCAGAAGGACCATTTTAGCCAATAGTTGCTGGCAGAGGGAAAAATGTTATTCCGGTATCCTATCCCTGTAACTTTTCTGCTAAAATTCAAGATATATTTTCTGCTAGTACTAGAATGAGGAGGGGTTGGTTTCCCATTCAAAGAGAAGGGCATGTTTAGGACTAGACAGAAGGACAGCTTTAGAGCATTTTCTCTTTGGATGGGAATGTTTTTAAAACCTGTTCATTAAACAAAGAAATAAATATATAGGTGTGGCTAATTTTGAGGCAGGTTCCTGTGAGAAATTTTGCTGGGTGAACGTCATACGATAAAACATAAATGCACAAATTTCAAATTGCAGTCATGCTTTTAAAGCCAGAAGCATATGAGTTGACATTATGCCTCAAAACTGATTCAAGTGTTCTTTGTTACCAGTCTGTCTGCAAGACAGCGTGTTAGCGTTCTGGAAACATGGCATGCAAGGAAGGAGTTTTAGATCAAATGAGGTGAGTACTGCATTTTACTACAAATTGTACCTTCTGATATAAGCCAAGTAGAGGATAAATGCGTAATGTGTGGTCTGAAAAAGTTAAAAAGCTTCGTTAACTTCCTAGGTTGGACTTGGACACTGGAGTCTCATTCTAAGTGTCTTTAATAAGCTACAAACTAATTAGTGAAGCTATCTATACAAGAGCCCTTGTCAAGTCTTAACATACAAAGGAGAAGGCAACAAGAGACTGTGCTGTGGTGCCATAAGAAAGACTAATTCTTGATAACATTAATCTTCACGTTAAATTGCTTTGAGGACCAGTGTCAGTCCCTTTAGCCTCTCACACGTGGATATCAAAATTTGGGCTTTGCCACTCTTTGCATGCTCCACTGCTGAGCTTTAACTTTCTGTCAGTGTTGAATGAGTTGCCCGTTGTTTTAATCTTTTCCACGTTCCCTTGGCTTACAAGTACTTCAAGGATTTTAGTGCTTAGCTTTCACAGGAAGTATTTTCCATTCCCAGCAGAAAAATGTCAGATTGACCTAAAGAATTTTTAAAAAACTGTGTATCTCCTTTTTTCAGCCAGTCTGACATGATTTTTAGACATCGATAACCATTACAAGTGTCTTCCCAACTCCTTTTATTTTTTCTTACTGTGAACTTTGTGCATCTGTGTGTTAGTGGAAGTGCTGTGCTTCATAGAATTTTAATGAGTCTTTTAATTTGGTTATAAAAGAATGTTTTAAAACTTCACCAGTTGTTTCATCAATATCACATTGGCTGAGAAATTGAACTCATTATGATTAACTGTATTTGTAGGTACACGTAGTCACACCATGCCAAACTTAGATGTTCCAAATTGTTACACAACTACATTTATTTGCACAAAACCACGGCTGACCTAATCTGTGCTGACAGCAAGCGTGCTCTTTGTGGGAAGATGGACCAAGGACTAGAGTCAGACTAATCCGTACTTCCAAGTCTGCAAATGGTTCCTGTGGCATCTGGACATGTTTGATCCCCAAGCATGATTGTCCCTCTCCAAAGAACTCATAATGGTGAACTGCAGCACCCTGCTGTTAGCACAGACCATGAGGAGGAGATGACACTGCTAGGCACTTCTCCAGCTCCAGACTCCTCCTAGCAAGGCACTCAGTATCCACCCACTGGCAATCAGTATCTCTAGACCAGTCGTTCAAAGACATGCCCCAGAGAGCTGCCACGCAAGTGGATGCTCTGTTTTATTTAGGTAAAGCATAAGGAACGCTGTCGTCTTGCATTTTTATTGTCAAGCCAAAGCCAGCACCTAATGTAAGAGCAGAAGGCAGGACTGGGCTGTTGTTTAGAACTCAAGCCACTCAAAACTTTTTCTCTGTAGAACTTACCTAGGCTAAGCTCTCAGGCCTTTTTAAATTCCTTATTGCTCCTGGCTGTCCTACAAGCCACAGCTATTAGGAAAAACAAAAAATTAAACTTTGTTTTCATTTGTGATACGAAAAGCCTGCATTACCAGGCCCGGATCTTGACCATATTCATTACTTTTGGGGCACTTAATACTATGTAGTATATAGGAAGCGATTACACTGGACAACAACCTGACCAACCTGACTTCGCAGCGCATTTGTGTTCGAAGACACTATTAGTTCATATATCCTAATCTATTATCAGTTTGTCCTATTGGGGATGATTGGAGGTGCTTGCAAAGTTATTTCATTCCACAACCATGGCCTTCCACAGAAGTTTGAGTGGGAAGAATGAAATGGGGAACTGTGTGAATTCTGAGACAAGACACTCAAAATTTGGGCCAAGATTGTGCGGTTTCAGCCCCACGAGAAGCAGGGAGTTATTTTCTTAACAAAGCGGGGAACTTTGCTGTTATAAATTAAAATTATCTTGCAAGTTCTCTGTGCCAGAAGCGAATTCACGAAGTCAGCTAAGAGTACGAGGATCTGGGAAGGACAGAAGAATCTCTTGTTTCCTCAGGAATGTGAAATGTGGCTGGGTAGAAAAGGAGCTTTGTAAACTGAACTGCCTGTTCACGGTGTGACTTAAAATCCTTTGGAGTATGTAGTGGGCTTCAGTTAACTTTATTGATGATCACAATGTCTTTGGTGGTTTGGTATTCGTGTGATCGTAAAGATGTGTCACAGAAGTACAGTTCACTCGCAGTAAACAAATGTTTATTGCATTTATCTGAAATGTCAAAATATTGTGTTCTTTTTTCATAACAGGAGTAAGTACCGCAAATTGGATTGTTTCTTTGTTAAGGTTTTCAGAACATGAACTTAATGTATCATTACTGTGGTGCAGAATTTCAACAAAATGCATTTTTTTGTGATTTACCTGACCTGTTTTGGATATTTACTCTAGAGTGACACAAACTGCACCCTTACAGCTACCTATTTCAGTCATGGCTGTGAAGAGAATTGTACCAGTAGCTTGAATGAATGCTGTGCAGTGCTGAGCCCTGCTGTTGTGCTTGCAGTTGTTACCAGAGGAATTCACAAAATGTGGCAGGAATTATGGAAAACTGCAGGACACTCATTTAAAAGTGACAGCTACATTAAATTCTCGACCTATTTAAATCAGCCGTAAATTGGTAATATCAGTCATAGTCAATTCTTTTCTGAAGGTTTATTCTAAAAACAAAATCATTGGTGCGCCTAACCCATAAACATTTATTTTTGTCTAGATCACACAAGAAATTTCTGATAATACAAGGATATTTAGGCTTCTGGGATCTGACAGGTATGTACAAAAGTGAACATGGCGTGCTAAAATAGAAGAATATGGTGTGTGTTCTTCCTACTTTGTAAAAGTTCGTTTGGCTTACTTCTTGTGATTCCTTTTCCAGCCATCTTACTCATTCCATTGTGTACATGTCTACCTTTGAGCCCTTCAAATTTAATTCTCTTTCATACAAAAAAAATAAAAAATAAAAAAAATGTATTCTAAACATGTTTGTTTCCTCTCAGCATGACAGATGAGGTCTTGTAAGAGTTCTTGGTAATTCCCAGATTTATCTGCTTTGCAGGACACTAACACTGTGTCTGTCTGACCCATCAGATACCAGCTTGCCTGTTTAGAGGCATCACTGACTTCCTCAACTTTCTCTGCCCTGCTGTGGAACTTTGTGCTTCTATAACAGATGTTTTGTTTTCTGGGGAGTGCATGCCGATGTGATTGTTTCACCAGTAATGTATTCATATGAAGTGCAAAGATAGGCTTTAATGTTTCTTTTGAGAATTGCCTCTGTCTTATGCCACTTGCAGTAAACTGCCTCTCTTGTAGCATCTTAGAACTACTAAAAAAGCTTCACGTCAACCAAAGGCTTTCTTCATATTCTACTTCTTCAGTCTTGATGCACAGCCCTGTAATTACTCATAACATCAACAGCAGTGAAGGGTGCATTATCAGCCAGCTACCAGCAATTTTGCCTGACTAGGGGTTGATGATTCTGCCTTGTGTACAATACCTGATAGCTTTTTAGGAATAAGTAGTTGTAAGTGACATTCACCTCTGACATGAGGGTTTTATTCTCTCTATTCCAGTGAGGTATGCGTGGGGCTTAGCTGTACTATGTCATTTTTCTTAGTTCTTGAGTACAGCTCAGTTTAAAAACGTCTGACTTCACAATGGAGCGTGACATTGAAAATCATTGCCTTGGAAAAATAATGTCTTCTGCCCCCTACCTGATTCAGTCTATTTCTGGCTTGCACTAATAGCCTCCCAAGTCTGAAAAAAAGTTTAAAGACTTTGCACTGCAATAAACATTAATTCCAATTTATTCAGATACCATTTGCTTGCAGCTCTGTCATATTTTGTGCTTGAACTGTGAAACTTTTTTTCCCATAGCATATGTCATTTCCTAGGGAGTTTCTAGGAACTGAAGTTCCAAGAAGCCAAAAAATTGGCATCGGTCTGATAAGAGCTTGCATGTTGCTTTCTCCTGGTGAGCAGGGAAAGCCTCGTGGCAGGGGGTATCATTCCCTTTGTGGAGCACATTGAGCAGAGGGTTTTGAGCAATTGAGGGTTCTGAGCAATGGTTTTGAAGCAAGCAACCTCTCTTCGTGTGAATGCACAGTAGACGGATTTGAATTTCCCACAATCTACCCTCACTTCAGGGTGTTTGTGGAGAACTCAATTGTGAATGTCCTGGTCCATTTAGCAGTTTTAGCCTGATAAAACAATCTCAAATAGTTTGTGAAACAGAATTGTGACTGCTAATTTCTCTCTTTTGAAGATAAGGTTCTGATCTAGGACGTCCCTTATGGTCTTTGCAGTTGTTCTGTAGGTCCAGCTTAACCCAGTCTCCTGTCTCCGATGCTGGCCAAGAGTGGGTTACAAGGAAAGAGTAAGAGAGAAGATTCTGTGCATGGCAGTCCTTTCCTTGAGAACTCAGTCAACCTGCAGTTCTTTATTTGTTGGACTTTCAGAGCTGGAAAAAGTTTCTGTAAATGTAGATTATAAGGGCTCAGGGAAAGACTAGAAATTTTCACAGAAGAGTCTGTTTTGGTCATCTGTCGTGTCCAATAGCAAAGGGCAGACTAACATCTTCCAGAACAGGAGCCTGATTAATGGTTTAGCTTTGCAAAGCTCTGGGGAAGCAAAAGTCTAGGCTGTAGGGGAGAGATGGACCCTTTTCAGAAGCCCGCACAGAAAGCACGAGAGGCGACAGGCGTACATTGCATCAAGGGAAAATTCAGCTGGATAAAAGAGGAGAAAACGTCTTGGTGAGGATGGCTGAACATTGCAGTAGGAGCCCAGGGAGCCTGTTGAAGACCTTGCCTGGACAAAGACCCTAGCTAGTTTTGAGGTTGGCCTTCTTTTGTGCCGCTTTTGTACTAGAGGCATCCAGGGCCAGAGAAATGACCACCGGTCAGGTGGATCCTGGGAAAGAACATTTACAGTTATATCCAGGGATGGTTTTAAATGAAGGCTTACTTTATGTGGCTTTTTTATTTTCCTTTTAGGGTTGTGGTGCTGGAAAGTAGGCCAACAGATAACCCAACAGCCAACAGCAATTTGTATATCCTGGCAGGACATGAGAACAGTTACTGAGAACAGTGCATGGCAGGCAGCTCACCATGACAAGAGAACACTCCTGCTGCGGCAGCATTCATAGCTGGCTGAAATTGCACAAAAGCTACAGTAACTCAACTTCAGTTACTTTATAATTTATTGTGGCACAAGAATTGTTTGTGGTATGGACACACAAGCATCATAATAGCACGGCAGTGCTTAATTTACTGTTATGTAATCTTTGTATATATGCAGCATTTTTCAGTGAAACCTCTTGCTGAAGAGCTACACTGATGTTCTGCAGAAAGCAGTCCTCCTGTTAAGTACAAGTGTCTTACCTGTACAGATGTAGAAGTCACTGAGGATGCAAAAAATGAATTTGGGGTACTATTTTAAGGACTTTTCATGTGTTTATTATAAAGTGGGATGCTAGCAACAAATATAGTACATTTAACAACACTATTGTATTTTATGTAATTTACTAATACAAATTAATCGTAACTTTTAGAAGTTGTAACCAAGGCTGTAATCAGATTACAATTTTGTTTTAATTTTGATGCAACACACTGGTGTTTATGTTTGCACAACGTATTGAGATGTGATGTATTTAGTCACAAAGGTAAGCTGTGACTTTGTGGATATGACTTGGGCTTCAGAGTACCTTTTTTATTTTACTTGGGTAGTTTTCTTTGTGAAACAAACCAGTTAAACACCTGTATTTTTATATTTAATTAAAACTGTCCTTATGATTACTTCTCTATGCTTGAAAACAACACTTTCTGGATGGGTGTCAGTCCCAGACTAGTGGTACCTGACTGTAACACTGCAATAGGTGTTTGAATTATTAGTGTATACGATGATAAATATTAATATTACTGTTTGTCTTACTAAATAATTTCATATCGCAATGAAAAGGAGCAACATTCCACATTGTGGAAATGGCTCAAAAGATGTTGCCATTTTGACCTTTTTTGGCCTTATAACCATTTTCACACTTCTTCATTTAGGATGTTAACATATGGCCAAAATAATTTAGTCACTACCTCATTCAAACAATACAATGGTTACTACACATCACAGGAACTTAGTTTTGATCAGATGTATTTTTGATTGCTATTTTCCAATGGAGTATGTAAATGCCAAGTTTTAGCAAAATGCACACATTTGACTCCTTTTTTTTGTATATGTTCTTTATATTTTATTGTGATAATTTACACTAAAACCAAACTAAATTTAAAGTGATTTATGGCCTGCATTATTGTTTGATTGGTGATGCTTTGAAATATGTTCCCCAATGTATATAATGTAAAATAAACTTTTTTAAACATGTTGTTGTACAATTAGATTACCAGCTGAACTAATTTTCCCCATAAGACTTAAATGGAGCATACTGAGTTTTGAATTCTGCTATTAAATGTTTGTGCCAAACAAGAAAGCTGAGCATTTCTGAATATATGAATGGTCAGACCGCTGGAGCTCAACTCAATTTAGGCTGGTACTTGAGGGAAGGCATTATTATGCTTTCTGGCCTTTAAGCAAAGGATATACTTATTTGAGATAAGTCTTCCCAAATTCCAGCTAGTTTGATTTCTTCCCTCCATCACCTACTTTCCCACCTCTGTTTATTGGAAAACTGATATTTTTTCAATGGGTCTTTTTTTCTGCCATTGGGATTCAAGCTCACTGACTCTCCTAGTGCCATCTCATGCGTTCCCTTACACTGAACTTCAGATGCGCCCTGTGGGAGAGGTGGTAATGCAAGCCCCACTGCTGAGAAGCTGAATTCTCAGAAAAGGCAAGAACTTGCGTGTGTTTCACAGCACACTTGTGCTGCTGCCCAAGGGGGATTTCCACCCTGCCTCCTGTGGACTATTCCTCATTTTGACTTTCCAAATATAGCTAAATTTTAACCAAGTACAGTATAGCTGATGTGCTATAAATGTGTTTCCTCCCATGGGGTTTATGAAGCAGCTGCAGCCAAATATCTTGCTGTTTGGGGCTGTTGGGCCATTGCTGAATTACAGGCAACAGGAGCTAAGAGATACCGGGTTTTATTCTGCTTCAGCATTTTTGGTACAAGGATGCATGCTGGCATGCAGCTGGAAGAGCTTAAAATAAAGAGGAGAGGGTAATGGCATGTGGAAAGAAGGGGGAGCATTTTGCTAGGCTTGTCTCAAATTTTTTGGTATAGCCAGGACAGCCTTGCTTTCCACGTGCTATCTCCAGCCTGAAAGATAAGGAAGAAGCAGCGAAGAGTTCCTGCTGTTTGAGGAGTTGTCCTGTTGCAGACTTTGATGTCTGTACCGCAAAACTGCCTTTCCCCCATCCTGAGCTATTCAGCTCCAAGGCTGGCAGATGCCCTCAGCTGAGCCCAGGAGCCCAGATGTCCGCTAGAGCAAAAGGTCTCCTTTGCTAGACCAGGAATTGCCATGAATGGAAAGTTTCTTTGAGCCATGCTCAGTGGGTGGTTCCACCACCGCCATCCCGATATAAGATCGGTATCATCTGTGGCTGACCGATGGGAGCGCAGTCAGAGCCAGGAAACCGAATCACAGGCACAGTAAGTTTAGTACAGCTAGTTGACACAGCTTCTCAAACAACTTGTGCAACTTCCCCTTTTCTCTCTTCTCCTAGCCCTTCTGCTCTGGTTGGCTTCTAGCTAGCGGTCCAAGCCACTAACAGACAGAAGCCTGTTGTGATGTGCCTGTGTGATGGGCGATTCACCAACTGGGCAGCGAAGTTTGATCAGTGAGGGGCTGGGCTTGGGTGTCAGCCAAGAGAAGTGGGGTTGTTGGACTCTTGCAGAAATGCTTCTTGAAGCTGGGAGGACAGGGGAATGAACACTGCTTTTATCCTGTTTTGCACATCTCTCCATGCAGTGCTGTTCCGGTCAGAAACAGGATCTGGTGACCTGAAAAAGGGGGAGTTCAGATTCAAATTCTGTGCCCTGCTGCCCTTGACTGAAACCAAGAACTGTGCAAGGCAAAGCACCTGCTGCTGGCTGCTGTTCCTTGGAGCTTTGCCACTGGTACCTTGCGATGGGGCTGGGGGAACCCGGCTATGCTGCAAGCAGTGATGGGGTTGGATACATCCCCCAGGCAGGGAGTGTTTCTTATTCTCCACAGGGTTTGGGTTTAGCAATAGCACTGATAGTTGTTTGAATGAATTTATGTGAAAGGTATAGCGGAAGCTGGTAAGACCATAGAATGTGCCAAAACTTCTTGCTTCCCGTCAAGGAAACACTCCAGGTTGATCTAAAATATGGGTTATAGGGTGTCATGTTCCAGGCCTGTGTCATCTATTGAGGGGTGCAGGAGAAGGAATGTGTCTGGGGAGGGGGACGTGGACCCTCGTGGGCTCTCAGGTCCTCATTGTGGACAGCAATGCTGGTTTCACTTCTCTGCTGAGCATCATCCTTTACAGTTGCATTACTGTTGCTAGAGGTCTTCTTCCGTCCTTGGGCACCACCTCCCTGGGTGCAGATTTTCCCTTTAAAGCTACTTTAAATCCAGCACATTCAAATTCGGGTCTCCCCTGTGTTGCTCTAACAGGCAGCTACACCTAGCAGTACATGAGTACATCATCAGTTCCTGGCAGTCCTTCCTGGTGGTGCCTCCTCACATTCCCCATGGCATCTGCTGAGGATAAAGGGATGTTGTCACTTTTTGTCGGCCCCTGCTGCTCCACCAGCCCTTGGGAATATGTGGCAAAGGGCTACAACGACCCTCCACCTTACCCTCTTCTCGTGCCTCTCGCAGCCCTGGGGGATCCCAAGTGTCCCTCTGCCATCCACAGAAAGCCACCACAGCACTGGCTCTTGCCTTTGGTTTCCACTCCTGACAGCAACAGCACTTGAGTCTCATCTTCACTTCTCGACGTAAAGGCAGGCTGCCCCACTGCCTGGGGCTTCCTTTACTGTCCCATGCTATTGAGCTTCCTTTGTCCCCTCATGATTCAACTTCTCTGTCACTGTACCCCTACAAAAGCAGCCTTCAGCTTTCAACTCTGTGCTCCTCCCAGTCAGAGCTTGCACCATAATGAGCACCCAGACAGCTTCTTCTTCCAGGTCCTTAGACACTTAGACCTTGGAGATGTGCACATCTGTACGTGGTAACCATCAGCAAGCAAAAGCATGCCCTTCCATGTGGCACATGAGTGATAAAGTGGAGGCCACTGAGGAACCTAGACTGCCCTGTTGGGCACCAGTAAACCCAGGACATCTCCAGATACAGGAGCACTGGAAAAGCACTGAAAGCCAGGAAAGGAAAGCTATCAGCTCATGCTGGCAGGTACAGGTGGATGGAGAGCTCAGGCCCAGGTGATCCTGAGGCCTTACTGGATGTTTGAACCAAACAGTGCCTGCAATCTCGCATTACCCAATGCTTATGTCTGAAGGAAAGAGATGGTGTAGACCATTTGGGAATAGTGCGGAGGGACTAGAGTACTGGTGCAATTGTATGCCCAGTGTTGCACGTACTTGGGAGCAGATGAAGATTTAAACATCAGGAGACTGATTTTCCATCGTAAGGTGGAGTGCAATGGCCGTGCAGCTTACGAGGTGCTGTGCCGCTGTCCCTGAGTGTGCAAGGCAGGCTGTTAGACCGAGCGAACAGCTCTCCTCATCCCGCCGCCTTCCCCGCACCTCCGCCAGACTCTGTGGGGCCATCACCACTGCCCTGCCGGGCCCTCCTCGCAGGGGCACGGCCCACAGCCTGCCTTGTGTCGCTGAAGCGCTCCAGCACCTCCCCAGGTCCCAGGCCCAGTGCGGCCGAGTAGGTGTCGCAGGGGGTGCCCGGGCGGGGGGGCCCAAGCCCCGCGGCCCCCGGCGATGCCACCCCTAGCTCCAGCCGACAGGGGACGCGCGGCTGCGCGGTGATGTCACTTCCCGCAGGGGG
>VXBW01008072.1:43922-119198 GCA_013400375.1 Thinocorus orbignyianus | reverse complement strand
GCAGTCCTGCCGTGAGCTGCTGCTGCGCTCCCGTGGCACCCGGGCGTGATACGGCTTTGGGGGGCGGGTGGTCGTTATGACGAACTACTAGGAGAATTTTGGTTAATTAGTGTTCCAGCTTGGTGACTTCTAGTTAAGCTTCTTTTAGTTTAGATGCTATTTTGTTGGAAAAAGCTTCATTAGAACAAACTAGTAAATCTTACTCCCTTGGGATGGTGAAACTTGTGCCTATGGTGTGGGAAGAATTCATTTGGAAGAGAGAAAAAGTGTTGAGGGATCCTCTTCCACTTCTGCAGCAAGAGACCAGAAAGTAGAATGCTTAGAAACAAGAGGTTTCTGACACCGTTGCTTGAACTGGCTTTGGATTACAGAACTTGGTGCTTTTCAGTCATGCACAGCAGTGTTTTGTGAGTCTGTTACATTGGTTAACTGCAACTTCTGCATAAAAGACTTGCTCCTAGGGCTAGTTGAACATTACATCCTCCAGTATGGATTGGAAGCGTCAAGTGTTGCATTTATACTGGTTTAGTATTTCTTCCTAATTTTCTCTTGCAATGTATTGCCTCGCTTTTCTGCGCGTGCTCTTTGAGGTCTCCAGCACTGCGGTTTCATCCAGGTCTTGGAAGCCTTCTTGCTTGTCTCATCCGTAGTGTGTACTGTTAATGTCTTATCCCTGATTGATAGTCACTTCTCTGAAACTATGCTTCTGCACCAACCATACAACTCACTACTGCTTGTGGTGCTTGTAAGCACTGGGACAGCCATCTGACTGAAGCGTGCTTGGAAAGTGGAGCTGCCCAAGGTCTCAACGCCACAAGAAGGAGTTTGTTCCTTTGGAGGATGATTTATTCCACAATGTAGCAGAGATGTATCTAATTTGGAATGAGCCTCAGCGTTGATTACTGGAGGACATAGAATGAGAATTTGAGGCAAGTATGAACTGAGAGTTTGGAGTTACTCTCTACATCTGAAACACAAGATTTATTCCCAATGGATGAGCCGTCAGTGGAGTCACCCTGCATTAAAGATGCTTGCTGAAGGAGTTGGATAAATTCCTTGAGGGAGAAAAGGCATTCTGGAGTCTGAAGTCAGCAGAGAAGGCCAACAATGACAAGCTACCAAGGATGACAAACTGGCCCTGCAAGGTATAGTTGTCTTGGTTTTGTTGTGCTGTGTTTTGTTTCTTACAGTGGGGAAAGGGGTGAGGTAGAGTTAGTTCTGAAGGCTTCACGGTCAACATGCGACTGTCTGGCAGGTATTAACTCACTTTAGTTCTTCATGAGATCACCACCTATTCCTTATATTTTCTCAGGCTGTTGCCCTCTGTGCTCCAGAAGCGTAGTCTTCTGCTGCTTACCATCGCTGTCCCTGCAATGATAGAGATGAAGAATCTCTTTGTATTGTCTTCTGATTTACTGAGCAGCTGAATATTTGAGTTACAGGAAAACTAAGTGGCAGATGAAAATACTAAACTATTATCTTCAAGACTTCATTACTGGAGAAACCAAATTGGGTGTTTTACTAACTTACTGTATTACATTATTTAGCCCTCATAAAGTAATGAACCTGTCACCACGATCATTGCAGCGTAGTTGCTTTCACAGTTATCTGCCGTTGTGCACAAGTCAGGTGTGATACTGCAACATTGCAGCCGGTGCATTTGAGATGCTGACCCCTTGCTCTGCTATGCGAAGATGAGAACTGGAGGCCAGTGTGGGGGACTAGTAAAATAGAGAACATGGCAGCATATGGCAGTGAGGTCAAAGTGCAGAATGGTCCTGGAGGGAAACTAGCTCCTTGTGGCTTTGTCTGATAAATTGCCAGAGTATCTCAGTAGGAGTCAGATTATGTGAAGTTCATGTACATCCTGTTGTTACTAGAGAAGAACCTTTCCTTTGTTTCCCCTGTTAGCTGACCAGGTGCTGATGCTCATTCTCAGGTAGTGACAGCAGGCTGCTTTTCGAACTCTGCCTTGAAACGAGATAGATGCACAAGTAGGATTATGCTGATTTCTTGTATAGCTGGACTTGAGATGTAATAGTTCAGGAAGACCTGTATTGGATTGGTATCTCCTATGAGGAGAGCGATGTTTAGTTTACCATTAACACTCCAGGATGGAGTGTTTGCAGCTACTGGGGAAAGCTGCCACATGTGGACTGAATTATTAAAATGTTATTGCCCTTTTGTAACTGTGAGTTGGCTTGTAATGTAGAACTGAAACTACAGCCTCAGAATCACCTTCTTAAAAACTAGGTGTATTTGAATCATTGCAAATAACTCATTGGGAAAAAGAAAGCTATTTTGATTCTGATGTTTTGTTTGTTTTTTTAATCCAGCAACAAAACCAAGGATATGTAATAAGAATAAATCTCTTCCTACTTCAGGAAATTCTTAGGAGACCATACGTTTTGTTTTGATAGATATGAACCTTAACAATAAAACTGTTTGCACTGAACAGTTGCGTTTGCAAAAAGCAGCTTTTGTACTGTTCAGATCATAATGTAATTTCTTTTCTTCTGATTCTCCTTCAGATGCTGTCAAGATAAACTCCAGTGCACTCAATTAGGAAGAAAGTTGTGTGTACTGAGATGCTTCTCTGCAATTTTGATGCAGCAAAAGAGAAGTGTTGCAGAAAACCTTACTTACTGATGGAAGGCGGTAATCACGATGATGAGGTACAAGAAAAGGAAGTAAGAATAACAGCTGGGGTCTGAAGTTGTAGTTGCAGGGATGGACAGAAGGTGAGATGCTGGGGTTGAAGACGGAAGATTCAAGACACATGAAACACCACAGCTCTTGGTGGCTGGAGTTGGAGATACATGACTTTTAATCTTGGAAATCTTGGAAAACGGACTCAGAAGGGACACCTGCAAAGTGATATCTCTTCCAGCATTCGGGTTCCTTCACTAGTGAATTTATATACTTTATTCTAGTTACAAAATTTTGCACAGTTTTTCCTAAGCGTCTTTCCTTGTAGCTTCATCTTGCTTGTTTATGCAGTCAGAATTTCTCTGCGTGCCTGTGACTTGTTTCTTCCCTGACATGCTGGTTTTTACAGTAGAAAGCATGTAATCCTTCCACATCAATATCTTAAGGAATTCAGTGATTGAGAACAACAAAATAACTTTCTTACCGTACAGATATTCTGCTGTTTGCTAACTCAAGTTGTTTTGAATCAGTTGAGCAATTAACAAGGGATGCTCTCAGAATTTGATGAGACTGATGTGGCTTGACAGCTGAGGGGGTATTTGCTTGCTCGACTGAGAAAGCTGTTCCAGACAGTGTGCATCCAGATTCTCTCTATTTTGTATGGTCAGACTTCTGTACCTTTCATGGAACAAAAGAAGCAAGAAAAGCAGCTTACAGAGTGCTTGGGAAGCTGTGGCTGACAAAACC
This sequence comes from Thinocorus orbignyianus, assembly GCA_013400375.1. Taxonomy (NCBI): domain Eukaryota; kingdom Metazoa; phylum Chordata; class Aves; order Ciconiiformes; family Thinocoridae; genus Thinocorus; species Thinocorus orbignyianus. The sequence goes on along the minus strand of VXBW01008072.1, from coordinate 115,802 downwards.
ACTTATATTTGACTTTTTGTTTGATGAACTACATCAAATCAATGATGGTCCAGTTGCCACTTGGTACTCAGAATGGCACTTCTTATTCTTGGCACTGCTTCATTGCAGATATAGAACATCCTTAATTTCCGATCACTTTGGGTTCTCTGTTCTTCTGATGGCTATGGAGGATAAAGTTAAGATCCTCCTACAGTTCAAGTCTTTAATGTAAGTTTTTTTCACATGCTCAGTGATGCAGTGTAATACTGCTGCCTTGATAAATCAAGAGAAATGTTAGGAAAAATCTGAGCCGTGTAGCCTAAGTGAATTGTTGCTGAAGGGTGGATCCAAGACATTTGTGTTAGGTTTAATTTACTGGTTTTTAATTAGTCAAGATAACAGAACGTGAACAGGATTGCCAAATATCAGAAGAGATATACAAGAATAGAAGAAAAAACATTTTTATGGAGTGTTGGCATCATGAGAACACTCATCCACTCAGGCTGTACATAAAATATTTCGTCCTGGAGTGTTTTAGTGATAAGCACTTGCTTTGTCAGTAGTTTTATAGTTATTGGGGGAAGACTAACAAAAGAGACGTTCACTAAAAACAAGGGTTGTAACATTAGAGAAGGCTTTCAAAGCTACTGAAGGAAATTACTCCCTTCTCCCCAGAAAAATCTGTTCAGTGACCCCATCGTTTCTACTAATAATCTGCTGAGTAAACTGTATAAAGTTTTAGAAAATTTTTGGTTTAGAGGAAGTTTGGAAAAATGCTTATAAGCAGTAAAGTTTCGCCCTCTCTGATGGTGCTTTGGAAACCTGTTGCCTCTTGTCTTATTACACCTTCTTTCATTCTGTTATCGAAATGCTGTGGTAAATGTGGTTATTCCTTTAGACACATTCTTACAAGCACTTCAGCTGCCGCTGAGCAAGACTGGCTGCACAGCAGTACCTGTACTCAGCAATGAAGTGCAGTTGTTTTTTAACAGGTGTTGGGTTTTGATTCGTTCTGTGACTTCTTGCCAGGATCCCAGTAGATTGGGAGTCTTTCCCAGATGTGAAAAAAAAATTATCTGACCAACAGTAGATGCTCTATTTCTATTTCGGTTTATGTAACATTAGAATGATTTCCTTCTGCCATGCACTTTTCTGAAGCAGCTGGAGCTTCTGCTGTTCCTGGTGGTCTCGGTTTGCTATTGTTCTCTCTGCAGCCTTTCACGTGTAGGATTTTTCTTGGGTGTTCTTGTATTCAGCAGAACAGCTAGGAACTGCGAGCCTGATTGCACTGATTGTTAATGATGATCTGGGAGCATTACACTAGTGTTTTTGTGTAAGATGTGAAGTTGCTTTAAGAAGTCTTCAGAGAGGCTTTTTCATTACAAGCTGAAGTGTTTCAGCTTTACGATCACCATAAATTAGACTGTGAAGGAAGAGGTAACTGAAAGCTGTTGCTAAGGAAGTACGGTTTAGCATCAGCCAGATTGTTGAATTCAGTGTGAGTCTTCCTTTCTTATCTGTTATCAAACATCTATTTCTAGTGCAGAATGAACTGCTGCGTACCAGTCTAGACTCTGGTTTGGGTCATCTTGTGACTAGCCTGGGAGTTGTTGGACCAGCCAGAAACCAAGCCTCTGTGTATGCTGAAGCTGTTTGATCTGCAGTCCTTTAACTGAAACTGGTTTCTGGGTTTGGTTTAGGTCCCTACTGTGTTCCGTGAGGTTTGTGGGAGTGTTCATATTCTAATTTATCATGTAGAGTTTTAAATGAAGGGTTTGAGAAAACTTTATATAAAAGAAGTTGCTAAGGGTTATAAAGTGAGATCAGATATATTTATCTTTGTGTTACTAATTAAACATGTTTCTTTTTGGTTTTTTAGCTGGTTTCATTGACTTTTTTTTCTGGCAGTTTAGGCTATTTTAAGCTGTTACCATTCCTGTTAGAAATTCTTTGCTTTTGTTGACTTCAAGGGAAAGGAGAGAGGGGGAGAAAAAAAAAAAAGGCGAAGTGGTCATATCACAGGATTTTCCTGATATGGTGTGGATTTTCTTAAGAAGATACTGCTTGTCTCTGCTCATGTTCTTAACCAGAGCATGAAAAGCTGTTGAAGAAATGCTGGCTCTGCTTATCTTCAAGTAAAGACAATCCTGGTCACTTCCCTTTTGACAATTAAAACAGATTGAAAAGGTTGAACATCTGAAAAAATGATCAGATGAATTGAGTGAAAATGGAGCCGTGGAGATTTGCAACTGATGTAGATTGTATTTGTCCATTACAATTTGTTGGGGTATTTTGAAGAATCAAGGCTTTTGTGAAAAGATCTTAAGGTGTTCTTTTATTAATTAGTTGTATGGGTGTAGGAGGGAAGGTAGGGTACTGTCATTATTTAACGGAGAAGTTAAATATTTAGATAAAATCTTATCTAAACATCACTACACTTTTTAGAAGTTGTTAGTCTGGTTTTGTTGTGTGTATTCCTAATACAGGATTGTGAAGGATCTGGTGGGATTCAAGCCATGCTCCTTTTCAAGGTTTCTTTATTTAAAATCTGAGGCGACTTTATGAGGAGGACAGAAGTTCCCTGCTAACTTGGTCATCTTTTTTTGAAACTAGTGATATGACAGTGTAGCGAGCAGGCGTTCTCATTTCTGGTCTTCTTACTAAATTTTGTATCTTACCCAGTCTTGCATCACGTCTTAGATAATGGCCTTCTTGGGACTTGCTTTGAGTACCCTCAGATAACACTGTTTCATTCTTGGTCTGAGCCTTTAGGTACTACAATAGCGCAGGTACTAAAGCTACATGTTTCTATGAAAATTGTACACCAAGCTATTGTGTAATTTTCTTTGTTAGTTTAGTTTTTTCTTGCTTTTGCTTGTATGACTTTGAACCCTAAATGGTGCTAAATCTCAATTAAGTAGCAATGAAGCTTATTTGCTACCATCTGTATAGATAAAATACTCTGGCAAGCTAATGGTGCCTCATGATGTTTTCCTCTGACAAGGTGGATATTCTAATAAAGTAGAGCTTGGTAGTGCCAGAAGATGATGGTCTTTGAGAAGAGCGATGTAATTGACTCACAAACATAAATGCTTGGAAACTTGATCTACCAAACTAGGAGTAGGTTATTGCTGTTGACTCTTTCAGCTGAGTGGACAACGTTTCAGGTCACGGCCTAATTAGTATTTTCATTTGTTCCTATTACTATAGACTCAGTGTTACAGACTGAAAGAGTTGTGATGAGGCTGTTTAAGTCCACAATTGTTTTCTAAGCAAATGAGAAAATACAGCTCTTCATCACTCCGGTTTATCACGCTCTGTATTTTTACTGTTGGTAAAATTACTTGGTAATTTAACACTTCTCAAAATACTTGACTATACTGTAGAATGTAGTACAATTTTTTCCAGTTCTGCTTTAAAAAAAATAAAATGTTTAAGGCAGCATCTTCCAGGTGGCTCAGATCAGCTCTGATCTGTAAGAGAATACTTCTGCAAGTCTGTAATTTCTGGTGTTAGGGTGCTCCAAGCTGGTACAGTATTTCACATGTCAGTGTTTGAATTATAAATAATGCTTGGGACTGCCTGCTGTTACTTGGGTACCTCCACAAACACGCTCTGTATCTGTGCGTGGTGAAGCTCTTAGGAAAAATGAAACTGTTGGCATAAGCGAAATAGTTGTGTCAACTAGACAAATGGAGAGAAGTGCTCCTGTTTTGTTTTTGCCAGAGTGCTTTTAAGTTAAAAAAGCAGTAACTTCTGGAGATGTTCTTTAAGACCTGGTGCATAAGGGTATGCAATCTGCAAGGAACTAAACTCATGATACTTAAATCTGAACGGCAGTTCAGTGAGCACCAGGACGATGCCCAAACATGAAGTTTTCAAACTAATGAGTGTCTTAGCAGGCAAGTGGATTTCTGTTAGAGGCTGTTGTGTGTTTGGACGTCATAACACTTAATTCTTCCTATAACTCTGAACAAGAATGAAAACTCAAGTGTGAAATCAAATAATTATGGCAGTATTATTTGAATGTAGACATGGGTTTAATATTTAGATGAGACAGATTGTTGGGTTTTGGTTTAAGGTGGTTAAGATCTTGTGTTGCTGATTGAGAGAACTGGGAGTTATATTGAGTTGTATACAGTGAAAGGGTAAAATGATGAAATTTGGGCTTGAAAGATGTGTTGCGAAAGTTAGCGGTCAGCTTTTTTTGGCATAATATTTACCGTCAGTGTAGGATTGAGACTAAACTGCCTGTCTTCCTAAGCTCTGAGCTTTGCATACCTGAAATTTAGGCTGATTAGAACTCTGCTGTTTTATGAACTACAGAAATACAAAGGAAAGCTATACTGGAGACTTGTTTCAGAAGTTAAGTGAATGCCTGGAAAAATAACAGGAGGAGCGAGGAGGATTGTACCTTAGTGGGATTTAAACTGGTGAGAATTTACAGACACTTAAAACATGCAAATAAATGGATGGGGACCAAACTTTCAAAACCTCTGTAACTGCCACTTGTGTGTAATTTTAACCAGGACAACACTGTGGCCTTTTTTGAAGTGGTTTTTACTCTGACGTCTTTTTTAAAAATCAGCATGGAAATAAACTTCTATTCTAAATCAATTTTATTTTTGTGAGAGCTAGTGGAGAATGGATCAAATAATTTGTAGGCTAAATACTGCTGAAAACATTGCTGTTTCTCTAGAGCATCCTCTGTGGAGAAAGGTCTGTATTTCGTTTTTATAGATTGAGTGATGAACAACGAGTTTTAAAAGGGAAAAAACCTTATGTTGAAAATGTCTCGTACAAAGAGTGGTTTAAGGGCTAAGGGAGATAGATAGATAAATGCAGGTTTTTTTGAACAGTTTTCCTAATTGCACTGCTAAGCACTGTTTTTAATTAGGTGTGTTCTTTACATTGAAAGTAATTTACAGTGATTTGAATACATTTAACATTTGAGATTTGTATTTGTCAGGTATAGCTGAGTGTTTCTCTCATGTTTATCTGGTGTGGCTTAATGTTTTGGGTTTGATTTTTCTGAGCTGTTTAGCAAATTGTTTCATCATCTTTTTTATTTTTTTTTTTTTGTTGCAATTAAAGCATGTGGTTTGGGGAAGAGCAGAACTCAAAGCTTGAATTCTTCTGTTTCCTATAGGTTCAGGTGCAAGTTCATCCTAAACTTTCATCTACTGAAGATGCGTTACAGTATGTGGAGGAGTTAATTCTCCAGTTGTTAAATATGTTATGTCAAGCCCAACCAAGAAGCTTTCTGGATGTAGAGGTATAGAGAATAATTATTACAAATCTGGAATAATTTGAACTGTTAAATGAAAAGATATTAATAATTTCACAATGCAAAAAGGAAAGCAGTAATTATGTATCTTTATGTAGCAGAGCCTTCAACATAAAGCCTGCTGAGTTACTATTCTGATTTCCCTATCAATTTACTTCATTGTTCAATGCACAGTAAAACTATCTCTGAACTGTATTACTGCATAATACATGCTGAGTGTAACTTGTGTACATAAAGCTTACTGGTTCCTTTCAGAAGACCTTTTTTCCCCCCTCCTGATAATGAGTGCTAGAGCTGTTCAGTCTGAGGCTCTGTGCTGCTTTTTTGTTGTGGTGATTTAGACTGATATATCCTCCCTGCCCTCCCAGAAATTTGAACAAAACCGGTTCGCGCACTTCCTCAGAGTGAACTGAGAAACATATCTTTCCTCTAAATAGAAACCTTTTCTCTTCTTTTACAATTCAGTTTTCAAAGTCCTACAACCTATGTTGCTCAGAAAAGCAACTCGATGTTTCAGAAGAGGGATTGATCTGAGAAGAGTTTCTCCATTTGAGAAACCAATTAATTAAATTAAATGAGTTAGCTTACAAGTCCATTATTATCTTGGTAGCTGTTAGCACTTAACTGAGACTTTGATGCTAAGCTACAGACTCTGTGAGTGGTGTGCGTGTTGGTTTCCAGTACTTGGGGGCTGTGCCTGTGCAGGGTTAGGTAGCAAAAGATGCAACTTCCTCACATTCTGAAGCAAGTACCACTAATGGGGGGTGGGCAGGAATTTGGCTTTGGGCTCAAGATTTGTGAATTTCATCCTTCCTCTTCTCTTTTGGACACTGACACCTCTGATGGGTTCCCCTTTAATTGCTGGCCTGTTCTGCAACCTCTGGCTGCTCAAGAAGCAAGAGGCTTGTGGAAGATTGTCTAATGCTGTGTTTTAAACAATGCTATCAAAAAATTTGACACACAGCATTGTGTTATGAGTGTGAAGTGCATTATGGCTGTGAAGTCTGGGTGAGAAATGCAAGAATTGCAGATGCTCAAGCAACCTCAATTTACCTGTGTGTGTGCTTAAGCCGGAGAGTTGTTCAACACATGCAATAGTGTGCATGTCCTCAGGCACCCTGGGTATTGGAAGGAGTAAATAAACTGGGGAATATGTGGTCTAACTGTAGGCTATGAAACTCTTTTAAAATATGGGGGTGCTGTTGGATATTCTCTTTTCCTATTATGTTCATTACTGTTGTCAGAGCAATTTGCATGTATACAGTCTGGACCATGTGGTTATCAGTAAAGGTGAAACAGAAAACTCGTACCTCATTCAGTGACCATTCTGTAAAGCAAATAAAATGATAGGATAAAATATAGCCATGTATTTAAATATTGAATTACCAGGCACATGCACAAGGGGAGCAAATTGTGCCTGCAACAGCAATTTAATATTGGTATTTCTAAAACTTTGAGTGTTAGATTATTCTATGATAATGATATTCTGATACAGCTGTGTGAATGTAGTGAGCAGTGTGTACCAAGATGATAAAATTTATGTGTAGCTGAAATACTAATAGTAGCAGGCATTCCTTTAAGTAATGAAAGGTGATTTGATAATGTAGTAATATTGCTAAGCTCATTCAGATTGTGCGTTTACCCTTTAGTCCTGTTTTTTTTAAGGATCGTGTTCAAAAAAGTTTTCCCCATCCTATTGATAAGTGGGCAATAGCTGATGCCCAGTCTGCTATTGAGAAGAGGAAAAGAAGAAATCCGTTATCTCTCCCAGTAGAAAAAATCCATCCCTTATTAAAGGTAAGCAGTAATGTAATCTTGCTTTTAGAGTGCAATTAGATATTGACGCCTTTATTTCATGTAAAGTCTATTTCTTGCCTGAAACGTAACTCAAAAGGAGTAAGAATATGTGTTACATAGTTGTAAGTGTTCTAGTTTACTTAATTCCATGTATTTCTTTTTCACTTTAACATTAGTTAATTCTGTACTGGACGATCAAGCCAAGAACTCATTTGTTGAGCATTTGATTGTTCTTGTTTCATTTTGCATGGCTAAGAAAACACTAAAGAAATTTCTGGAAGTAGCCCTAAATGTTTAAGTGAGGTTTTTATTACAGTTGTTGGATGTTGTCTTTTACTTTTATTAACTTTTACAGTTAATAGATCAGCATCTCCAATGACACTTTTTCTTCTCTAGGCCTACAGACTACTATGTTTCTCTTACTAAAATAGTCTGCATGTGGTGAATGTTTGTTGAGTAAGGGTCTTAAACTTCCTAGTTTTAGTTGTAACCTGTGGTGTGTTTTTCATTGACTAACAGTGTGCTGCCTTTTTTTTCTTTTTTTTTTTTTTCCTTTTTCCTTTCAGGAAGTTCTAGGCTACAAAATTGACCACCAAGTATCTGTTTACATAGTAGCAGTATTAGAATACATTTCTGCAGACATCTTAAAATTGGTTGGGAATTATGTGCGGAATATAAGACATTATGAGATCACAAAACAAGATATTAAAGTGGCGATGTGTGCTGATAAGGTAAGCCTAACTCATTTCTCATGTGAACAGGAAGTTTTAGTTAAAGAATAAACACTGTACTCTCAAAACTTATTGAGTATATGGAGTGTTGTACCTTTGAAAAAAGAAATTACTGCCGTAAAACGTGGTTCCAGTAAAAGAGCAAAGCTAACAAAAATTGAACTTACAGAGCTGTTGCTTGTGCTTATTAATAGTTGTGTCCCTTCCTTTTGATATCAATTGCCTATTCTCAGCAATTAGTGAATGCTTTAAAAATGCTTGTGAAGCAGCACTAACTTAAAAATTTACCATTCTGAAGCTGTAATAGTAGCTTAATTTTGTAGCTTGAAAAAAAGAGGCAAAAATTAATCTTGGACATTATCCTGAAATAAATAAGACTGCATTGCATGTAAAAAGTCATGTTTTGATGATCCAGCACTTCAAAACAATCCCACCTGCATTAGCATCTCAATCTAGTCCTCCTTAGCAGTCTGCATTTTCTCTGCAGGTGGTCCTCTTGTAGCTTTAGAAGATTCATGAGGTTCAGACCAGAATCTCCTTTCTTTCCAGCAGTGATAGGGCAAGGTTCTCTGTCTTTCAGGTGCCTTTGCACTCTACCTTCTGTGGCCATCTCATTAACATCTCAAATATTTCCATTGTTTAAAAAAAACAAAGCTTGAAGTTAATCCTTTAGGGCATGGGACAAGAATCTCTAACTTTTTCTGCAGAAGCATTTTTGGATTTATCACTCCTCTTCAGTATTTTGTCTTGCTCTATGTTAATGTTTTTGGTTGGCATTATCTCTGTTTTAAAGAATATCTTTGTCTCATTACTGCTTGCTTCTTTTTTTTTAATCCTACTTTCTTCACCTTTCTTTACTCTCACAGGATATCTTGTGAGGCTTTGAAAAGTCAAGTACTTCTCAGTCAGGACAGTAGTCTTGGTCATTCCTGCTTTTGGGTATATCTGCCTGAGTCATTAGGGCAGGATGTGAAGATGTATTGTTGAATATTTGTCATGGAATAATAACAGGAACAAGTGCTGTTGCTGCATGCTTCTTTCTGTCCTAGGAAAGGTGTTGAACAGAAGAGCTGTGATTAAATTGATTTAGGAACTTCCACTGGATGCGCTCTTTGTTATGTACACAGAAGAAACTTTTGAAAGGCTCTAAGGCAGGCCTGTTGATTTACTGCCTCAGCAGAACAAACCATTGGAAGGTGCTCCCAAGGTGTTTTATTTCCAGTTGCGTTGAGATGCTTCGTAGTGTATTATGTACACACCCATAATGTGTTCCACTTGGTTTTGTTTTTTGAAACAAAGCAGACAGTAGTTTATTGGCCATGTATGCCTCTTGGGTTTTTTTCCTCAAGCACTTTCATGCTTGCTTTTGTGCCTGCCATCCATCCATCCATCTGGAAAATTTTGCTTTGTCATTGAAAAATAAACTCCATTAAAATGCAAGCTGTTTTTCTTCTACTATATGCTAATCCTTTTGATAGCTCTAAATTCAGTGTGTGGGATATAGTTACTTTATTTTGTTTCTGTGGATTTCGTAGTAATGAGATGTGCTATAAATGTGAATATCATCTGGAATATTCTAGCTCAAGTATATGCTAGAACAGCATCTTTGAAGGTAAGTTGCAAATGTTGGGGCCTCCTTGAATACCTGTATTATTCCATGTAATTTTCTACAGTACTGACCCTGTAATGTCCCGTTTCCCAGAATTCGTTAGAATTCTTCTTTGTAATCTGAGTTCATATACACTCATTAACTTTGAGAGATTAATGACACTCTATTCTTAGAGCTTCAGAAGAATTCAGTCTTAATGCAAAATGTCCATTGCTCTGCTTTCAGAGAAGCTTAAGACCAGGGTGTATAGTAGGGACCTTTGACTCGCAAGGAGAAAGAACTTGCTGTGTTCTCATTTTCCTCCTTGCTACCCCTGTATATTATTGAGGAGCACTAGGGTGAAGCATGACTGTTCTAGGTAGATGTGTTTCTTCCAGTATTCAAGTCTGAACCTACCAGACCATGTCTTGAACTTACGGAATCTGAAATATTTTCTTACTTGTTTAATATCAGTAGTCAACAACTTGGTTAACTGACATGTCTTCTGGACAAGTGCCTGTAACTTGATTTAAAGAAAGAAGACTTCTACTGTATATACCACAGTAAATGTCATGGGTTTTGTGGCTTATTCAGAAGTTTAATTCTTGATCTTCACTTTTATAATTATTTTGAAAAACACGTTTTAATTCTGTTTTCTGTCAGAAATTTCATGCTTAATGTGTTGGCCTTCCCTCCCGTAGCTCTCAGAGGAGTATTTACAGCTTTGACCCTGCAGTCTTTTTCTCAGTGATGGACAGCAGTCATGTCAGTCTCTAGAGTAACAGGTGTAGGTTGTCACGGCTTTACCTCCATCTGTTTGGAAGGAAGGCTGGCAAGCAGCACTGAAGTTCGCATTTTTTTTGAACTTTTGCCGATGACACCAAGCTCGGTGGCGTGGTTGACACGCTGGAGGGAAGGGATATGCCCATCCAGAGGGACCAGGACAGGCTGGAGAGGTGGGCTAATGCAAATGGCATGAAGTTCAACCAAGCCAAGTGCAGAGTCCTACAGCTGGGACGTGGCAACCCCAGACACAAATACAGGCTGGGCAGAGAATGGCTGGAGAGCAGCCCTGAGGAGAAGGACTTGGGAGTGCTCACGGATGAGAAGCTCAACATGAGCCGGCAGTGCGCGCTGGCAGCCCAGAAACCAACCCCATCCTGGGCTGCATCAAAAGAAGCGTGGCCAGCAGGTCACGGGAGGTGATTCTCTCCCTCTACTCTGCGCTTGTGAGACCCCACCTGGAGTCCTGTGNCCCAGGGCAGGGGGGTTGGAACTTGATGATCTTTAAGGTCCCTTCCAACTCTAACCATTCTGTGATTCTATGATTCACATGTATTGTTTGATAAACTTCATGACTTCTGGAAGGGGGATAGCTCTGGGAAGCGTATTTGTTATAAATATTGTCCATATGTCTATCCCAGGACAACGTCATCTTGTATGTTGAACTACATCTTACGTTGGCTTGTTGTTAAGATTTGCTACGTTATTGTAGATTGTTTGTGGACCCTCTTTAGGTTTTCTTTCTGCTAATGATGCTTCAAATTAAGATGCCTTTTACTAATTTGCAGTCTATTTAATTTACCTTTAAGATTTTCTTTTAGTGTTGCAGAAACAACCCAAAGTGTGATCTCCGTTTGACACTTGCTAAATCATTGTAATCCAGGTTCGGTTACCATGTTTGGGAGAATTGTTTAGTGATTCACTTTTCTTGAAGTTTGAAATATTAATTGTTTCTGTTTGGTAAGCCTTGCTTAGGTATGAATTTGAACCTCTGGTAGTTTTAGAAGTTGTTTTGACTATGTAGTTCTGCAGTGTGACTGCTACCTTTTCTAAAGCCCTTCCTTGAGGGTCTGTTTAAAAAAAAAAGAACTCAGGAGTTACTAAAGACAGAAACTAGGTCACATAAGTGACTAGGCAGACCGGTATTCATTGCAGATAGATTACATGGTCACACATGATCATGTGTGACTTCCTGTTAAAACTAAAGCTGAAAAGCCAAAATGCACACACTTTCTGACTTCAGATAATATGGTGTCTTCAGAAACTTAGGTTATGTATGACTAACTCAGATTATGTATATGGCAAGATGTGTCTGTATACCCCATAGAGCTCTTCAAATTGTAATTGGTTTTAGGACCACATTCTTGGAGAGATGCCTGGATTTCTCTAAATGACCAGGAATTCTTCGGAAATTGCCACTGCCAATAATGACTTGTGAATTCATAACAACGAGTATTGCTTTTGTAGTGCTCAGTCAATTGCAGAATGATAATACTTAAATCTTACTCCTTATCAGTCTGATTTGATGGGAGTAATAGATTTCCTCCATTGGTAACTTACTGGTAGATCTTGGAAAGAAGTTGTTCTCACTTTGTGGATTTCCCCCTCTTTGCTACCTAGGTATTAATGGATATGTTCCATCAAGATGTAGAAGATTTAAGTGCACTAACTTTATCTGATGAGGAACCCTCAACCTCAGGGGAACAAACTTATTATGACCTGGTAAAATCATTTATGGCAGAAGTTCGACAATATATAAGGGAACTAAATCTCATTATCAGAGTTTTTAGAGAGCCATATGCCTCCAACTCCAAACTATTTTCATCTCATGTAAGTATTGTATAGACCACAAACAAAAAAACCCAACTACTACAATATCTGTAAATCTAGGTGGATGTTTCTAAACTTAACTGTTGTCCAATTTAACGTGTCAACATAGAGGAAGCACTTGTCTTGAGTTCTGAAATGGAAATGGTAAAGGAGCACTTGTGAGGAACCATGCTTTTTGTAGAATTGTGGGGAAAAAACCCACACAGTTTACTGTATTCATTTGCAGGCCTGTAATTTAAGATTTGTCATTCTTGATCTTTACCGTGTTTTAAAAAATAAATTCTATCACCTTGTACAGAAAGTATATAATAAAAAATACTATGAAATTTTGTTCTATTTAAGGAAGTGCCTGGCTTTCATATTGTAGTAGAGTGGCTTTACGCGTAACACTCTTTCTGTTCAAAATTGTGTCCGACTCCCTGCTGATTTTTATCTGGTTCTGTTGTGTTGTGTAGGATGTGGAAAATATATTTAGTCGTATAGCAGACATTCATGAACTTAGTGTGAAGTTATTGGGTCATATAGAAGACACGGTTGAAATGACAGATGAAGGTAGTCCTCATCCGCTAGTAGGCAGCTGTTTCGAAGACATGGCAGAGGTAAGCAAATTTTTAACTATTCATGTATATTTTAATGACTTGTACTTAGCTGCCTTTGTTTAGGTTGAGATCTCTTCTTCCAGCCCCACCATAATGAATAGAATGCCCATTTTTGAGAGTGCTTTTACCTTTTGAGTCCCTAAATCTCATTCTTCTAGGGCTGTTTTATAAATACTGTGTAGCATTTGGGGCTGTATCTGGCGTACTGCATCTAGGTTTGGTCTTCTCTAGTACAATATATACATAAGGGTTTGTCATGATGATTAAGGAGTTGAGGGCTGTGATTTTTAAAGACTGTTAAGAGTACTTGTGTATTGAGAATAACTGAACATTGAAATAGGCTGCGCAGAGAGGTTTTGGTGCCTCTGTTCTTTGAGGTACTCAGAACTTAACTGGGTGAGGCTCTGAGCAACCTCAGCTAGCTTTGATGCTGGATTTCAGGGGGCCTGAGGTGGACCCTGGTTTGCTGGGGAAATTGGACCAACTGACCTCCAGGGTTCTTTTCCAGCCTGAATTACTCCATGAGTCTGTGCATGTGAATGTCGGGAGGGGCCTGGGAAGACATGTGGCTGACTCAGTATGAGGGATAAAGCAAGCTCCAGTGTTTATTCGGATAGCTCAGATATTTGTACACTTATTGTAAATTATGCCTACTTGTCACGCACTAATTGGCTAGGTTTCTAAAGATTACATATTCATACACCTCCTACTTGCAGTTTCTGCTTCAAGGTTCTCCAACATTCCAGAAGGACACTCTCCCTCTCTCCTTGTTTATCATTCTCGCAGGGTCTGTGTGACCTTGGCTCTTCCTTGTCAGCGTAACTTGCAGTTCTTACTGAGGCCTACTGTGGCTAAAATCCTACTTATGCTAAACAGTTAGGCTAACAAGAGGATTGCTTGTACAATGCTTCCGTGGATCCATGGCCCTGCTCCCGCAGCCATTCTGCAACATGTGAAAGTATTGATTCTTCTCTAGAAATGTTCTGGGAAAAGTATGCAGAAGAATCAGTCCTATGGATCAGGTTGGATGGGGCTCTAAGCCTGATGACCTTTAAAGGTTCTTTCTAACCTCAGCTACTCTATGATTCTGTTTAGCGTGTATATTTTCTTTAAGAAATATGGAAGTTTGGATATTAAATCAATTTTGTAAAATTATTCTGTATTTCTTCTTAGGAATTAGCATTTGATCCATATGAATCATATGCACAAGATATTTTGCGACCTGGTTTTCATGATCATTTTCTAAGTCAATTATCAAAGCCAGGAGCGGCATTTTATTTACAGGTAACTTTCTTTTAAGTAAGTCTTATTGTTGATATTACTGTTTTAATGAAATTATATTGTTGCTTCAATCCATTTATTGTTTTAAGACTGAAACTGACTTTGTTTCTAGTCAATAGGTGAAGGCTTTAAAGAAGCTGTTCAGTATGTTCTGCCCCGGCTGCTCCTTGCCCCTGTTTACCACTGTCTTCATTATTTTGAACTGCTAAAAGTAAGAACATTGTGTTGATCTGATGGGTTTGTTTTGGTTTTTTTTCATAATTCTCAGTGCTGAATAGCAGGGCTTTGTGTGCTCAGTTAGGTGTAAAACATTTTGCTAGAATGTGAGTAATAAAACTGCTATAATGAGAGAAATCGCAGGTTATATGTTCTGGTGCATGCCCTAACTAACTAGGTACTCGTGTTCTTGGAATGACTGTTTCAACAGTGGTAAGAGATAATGGGAAATAGTTATATTACGGAAAATGTCCAAGTATTTCTCAAACTGTTACTTTTTAAATTTAAAATCACTGTAAGATTTCCCTTTAAACCTAATTTTATTTTCGTAAAGGCTTCAGTATTCTTTCAGTGCATATCTCGTGGTGGGTGTAAAGGTGATCTCCTTCCTTCTAAGGGAAGATGTAGTTCGTATATAAACTTCTTTGGCTTTTTGTAATGAGACCTGACATCGGTAGCGTTAACAGTAAAGACTCTGTAACATACACACTTAAGAAAATAACTATTAGAATGTTTCTCTGCGTAATTTACCAGTTTCTTTAAGGAGCGTAGAGCATTTTCAGGAAAAATTTCAAGTAGAATCTTCATTTGAACTTAACGGAAGCTCATAAGAAATACACTGTTCCAGACTTAATTACTTGGGGAAATTTGGATCAGAAGTAAAAAAAAAATACCGGCTCTTTTGAAGAACTGTGACTGTGTTTTTCTTGAATGTTTTTCTGGTTGTCTTGGGGTAACCCAGAAGTTACATCTTTGTGTCTAAGTGTCTACAGCTTTAACACCTTTTTTACTGATTTAGACTTACAGATACAGCTCTGGCACATAGCTCATCTTGTATAACATGCTTTTTTTGAAATTTGGAACGTATGTTTGATCTGTTTGCGTAGCTCGTGGGTTTGATCTGACTTTTCAGACACCTTTAACATATTATGCGTTTCCTTTCTTGACAGCCCATTGGAAGGGAGATGTGATACAGCTTGCCTGCATTTTGTATGGTAGAGTTGCACAGACATACAGTTGTCTCTGCTCTTATCACACAGCCTCAAAATGCAGTACCCTGTGGTTTTGCACACTTCCATGTGAACATACTACTGTCTTACATAATACTCAAAGCATGAAGGATTAATGTCATCTGACACACAGGCATCCTGCATTGTTAATTTTGGAGAGGGGAAAAAGGGCATGTGTGCTTACAGAAATAGGGAGCAGCTCATGTTTGTGCTTTTTAGGGCAACCTAGTGTCTAAGCTAAGTTCAACTCCAGAAGGATATCAATCCTTTTGCAATTCCTGACCTGTCTTTTAGTGCTCTACATACACCCACCCTGTGTGGAGAGTATAGTTGGGTTGGATTTTATTCTGTGCGTGACAACCTTTCAGGATTTCTTCGTGCTTTGTTCCTCACCTCACGTTTTAGTGAGGCGCCGGTTGCTGTGGTCTGTCAGATATAATATATGTAACAGACAGTGATGGACGATAGGAGCACATAGAGAGATTTTAACTCTCATGGTAGTAGCTTCATCTGTCAATTTGTACATACGTGTGCAAACAAGTGTATGAATCCCTCCTTCAAGTAGTCTCTGCTAACAATAAAGTTTTCTTTCTTACATCTGGAATCTTCAGATTCCAGCTTGGTTATGCTTTAAAACGGTCTGACACACGAGTATTTGCTACAGAAGGGTATGGGTGGAATTTCTAAGCTATGTAATCCTGACAGTTTCATTGAATTCTTTTGTATGGTAGGAGACCTGATTTAGTAATTGCAGGCGTATTTATGAATAATCAAACTAAAAATGCTGTGAAAATTATGTCTTGGTATGAAGAGACGAAATGTTGGCAAAATAGCACGTGGAAAAAAAATTTCTCTTGAATATAGGTGTACTTAAGGGTAAAGGGGTTAACATGCAAGATTACACAACATCACTCAAAGAAAAATGCTATCTATTAAAAATGTATCTCAAAGTTACCTTCTAACTATGCAGACTACCAAAAAAAAGTAAATTTCTGTGCACTGATGGGTATCTTCTTTAGAAACTAAAGCCCTCATGAAGTTTGGCAGGGCACCAGGAAAGTACAAATACACACTCTATATTTAGCTGAAGCTACTTGGAAAATTAGCATATGACTAAGGGCTATGTTTTCCTTCGACCAACCTGAAAGTCCCCAAACTTTTTTATAAGAAACAAAGTATAGGAAATAACAACTTCATATGAGACTGCTTTTCTGCAAATTTGCAGATAGTATGCATGGGCTTTTCTAAATGTGGACTCTTAAGGAAAAGGTAGGGTGTTACAAATTGTGCAGTTATTTGGGATCTTGAGTTACTGAAGAAAGAAGTTTACAAGACTTTTAAATTTTAATTGGGCACAGTTTCAAATGTTTCATCTGTCATAGTCTTACTTTAAAATTCCTTTTTTTTTTTTTTTTCCAAGTGAGAATCACTCAAAGCATATATAAACTTTGCTTAGATAAAGTAATATGTTCTGGAAATCAGAAGAGCTAGCTAGATGAATTTTTTTTATTTTTTAATTTGGTCAAGTGCTGACTCAGCTCCCATGACTTACAAATGGAAACTCCTTGTCTCTTTGCAAATATTTTTTAATTGAAATTCTACCCATAATCTTAAATTCTTACAATGCTTTCATTTCACAACAGCATCTAGTGTGGCTTATTTATTTTTTCAAACTTCATTCTTACATGACTACTTGCCAGTTTTTACTGACTGGCAAATTGGCTCAAGTAGAAATACTCCTCAATTAAAATTTTTGTCTTTCCCTTTCACTATGCTATGTAACTTTTTTTAAAAAATAAATTTCTGTTTCAACAAGGTCTTCCAGGATAAGAAACCACTTGTTTTCCAACTTGATGATACTAAGTTTGTTACATGTTGCTGGAGAAGGAACAGGGTGGTGAAATGTTAGTAGTTTAGGACTAAAGTATTTTTAGGTTGATCCTGTAACTCTCTTGCTGTGTGTTGTGTTGGACTACACATCCTGAACTGTTATGGGTTTTGACTTCACTTTGATTTTCAGCCTTGTTTCTGCAAGATGTAACTGCAGGTGAAGATTACTCTTTTTGTTGTTGTTGTTTGTTTGTTACATCCACTGGAGGTAATGTGCAACTTTATGTGTCTGTGACAGATCTGCTGGAGGAAATGTAGCTTGACCAAAGTGTTGTTGATGTGTGATAATAACCACAAAGTGTATTTGAGTGTTTCTTGAGAGAGAAGGCTAGGGCTGTGTCAAAATTGGTCTTGAGTCTAAAAAGAAATTTCCTAGGATATGACAGTAGATTAAAAGCTTAAGAAGCTTCTTCATATGTTTAAGCTATGAAGACTGATATTACAACTGCAGTGTTGTAAAAGTACAGAAGCTGTGACCTTAGGTAGTAGTTGGAGGTGATACAGCCGGGTAAATGACCTTCCATATTTCTTTCTTCCTTGTGTGGTTTCACTGTCAACATTTCTGTTGATTTTCTCCTTTAAGTGCTAGTGGGTTTATGTTTTAAGTTGCCTGCATATTTGGCAGCGAAAGGGAAGATGATAGGGGAAAACAAATCTTCATCACATGTGTGCATATGCACTTTTCCCACAAACTGGGTTATTGTTAATCTAAGTAATTGCACCCTCTGAGGTATTTCCTTAATTGAAAAAATTGTTCAGAACGTACTTAATTTTTTTCCTACCTGTGGCACTTGATGGATTTCCTGTACGTTTGTATCAGAGATACATATATGTGCATGTGTAGCGCTTAATTTCTCAATGACCTCTGTCGTCTGTTATGAGTTGTGATGTAATTATGTTCTGTTGTATAGCTTTTTTGTTTCTATACAGAATGTATTTGGGGTTTTGAGAAGCAGATGTCTTTCTGGGGAATTTCTAGTGAGAAGTAATTGCTTTGGAGAGTATTTTTTTTCCATCGTCCCACTAAAATTGCTTTTCTGCAAAAGTTGAATAAAATCTAACAAAAGCAGAAAGAAAAAGTTCCTTCTCCCACTTTCCTCGCAGTCCTTAGTGACACTTGAACTATTACTGTTAATCTTCTGTCGGACTAACAAATGCTGTACTTTGATCCCTTGAAGCAGGGAGTAGGATGGCACAGGGCCAGGCTGTTCTTACCTAGATGGTGCCCTCTTTAGGGAGTCAAATGAAGCACTAACTGAACTGACTTTTGACTTTCGTGTTTAACCGTAGGATTCCTGAGTCCTGTCCTATGATCCATATTCTAGGAACTACCTCCAGGGCAAATTCTCCCTGGTACTGTGGGAATTAGGAGAGCTGTACTGGGGCAGGCTGGTGATCTGTTCCTGGTCAGTGACTGCTGCTGCTGATGGTGGATACTCTTTAGCTTATCTGGCAGCAGTTTATGCTGAATGCCCAAGTCCAAATTCTCATGAAGATAGATGGGTGTTACAGGACCTTGGACAGATTTTGATCTCCCCCCCACCCCACCCCCCTTCCCCTAAACAGAAGTCTTGACCCAAGTAATCCGTTGAGGATTGAATGTTAAGAAGAAAGACACTGTCTCACATGACATCGTGGTTGCTAAATTGCAAAAACTTGGATTTTGATGGATGGACCACTTGGTAGGTAAGGGACTGGCTGAATGACCGCACTCAAAGGGTTGTGGTCAATAGCTCAATGTTCAGGTGGAAACCAGTGACAAGTGGTGTTCCTTGGAGATCAGTACTGGGACTGATGCTGTTTAACGTCTTTTGTCAGAAGACACGGTCAGTGGGATTGAGTTCACCCTCAGCAAGTTTGCCAGTGACACCAAACTGTGTGTCAGCATGCTGGAGGGAAGGAATGCCATCCAGAGGGACCTGGACAGGCTGGAGAGNGACTTGAGAGGTGGGCCCATGATGACCTCATGAAGTTTAAGCGGGCCAAGCGCAAGGTCCTGCACTTGGGTCATGGCAGTCCCAGACACAAACACACGTTGGGCCAAAAATGGATTGAGAGCAGCCTTAAAGAGATGGACTTAGGGGTGTTGGTGGACAAGAAGCTCAACATGAGCCAGCAGTGTGCGCTCACAGCCCAGAATGCCAACGGTATCCTGGGTTGTATCAAAAGAAGTGTGTCCAGCAGGTTGAGGGAGGTGATTCTACTCCTCTACTATGGTCTTGTGAGACCTCACCTGGAGTACTGTGTCCAGCTTTGGAGTTCTCAGCACAGGAGGGACATGGACCTGTTGGAATGGGTCCAGTGGAGGGCCATGAAGATGCTAAAAGGGCTGGAGCCCTTTGCTGTGAGGATAGGCTTAGAGAGTCGGGGTTGTTCAACCTGGAGAAGAGTAGGCCCCAAGGAGACCTTAGAGCCCCTCTCAGTATCTGAATGGCCTCCAGGAAAGCTGGAGAGGGACTCTTGATCATGGAGCGTAGCGATAGGACGAGGGGTAATGATTCCAAATTGAAAGAGGGGAGATGTAGATTAGATATTAGGAAGAAATTATTTCCTGTGAGGGTGATGAGATGTTGGCCCAGGTTGCCCAGAGAAGCTGTGGTTGCCCCATCCCTGGAGGTGTTCACAGCCAGGCTGGATGGGGCTTTGAGCAGCTTGATCTAGCTGGAGGTATCCAGGTCCATGGCAGGAGGCTTGGAACTTGATGATCTTTAAGGTTCCTTCCAACCTGAACCATTCTATGATTCTATGAAGCTTATCGCAGCTGAGATTTTCCACTCCTATAGGATGACATTAGCTTTTGTGACTGTGTCAGTCGTTGTCCCCGTTACATGTGGCCCTATTGCTGTAAAGCCTTTTAATTCGAGTAGTGTATCTCCCTTTTCTCCTCTCCTGACTCTGTTTCTGTAACTTCCTGTACAAAAGGGAGATCTTTGGAGAGAGGTAACTCTGTGGTTGAGACTTTCATATACTTGATTTCTTCGGTGGAAAGGCTTCTGGACATGGAGCTGTGAATTTAGTCCCACTACCAGTGTCCTTGGATATTGGATGTTTTCAGTGGAAACCAGTGGAAAGATGTAGGAAATAAATACAAATAGCAATTTGTGATTTCTACAGACTTGGTTCACAGATGA
Source organism: Thinocorus orbignyianus (assembly GCA_013400375.1). Taxonomy (NCBI): domain Eukaryota; kingdom Metazoa; phylum Chordata; class Aves; order Ciconiiformes; family Thinocoridae; genus Thinocorus; species Thinocorus orbignyianus. The sequence continues at coordinate 95,680 of VXBW01008072.1, read as the reverse complement.
GATTCTGCTGTCCTCCCTCATTTCCACTGCTGTTTTTTCCCTAATCAACAGGGTTCTACTGTTGTGTCAAAGAATGATCTCTGAAATTGTGAATTTATCTTACATAGCATTCAAAATTCTGTACATTTCTATCCAAACGTAGAGGTGCCATCCAGTTTAACTTACGGCCTTGCAAACTTGGGTGCCAAAGATTAGACTTGGCTTGTGATGTCAAAGCAGTGAAAGTGGATTTTAATCCACATTGGAATTGCAAAAAAGAAATGGAAGATGTTTTCAAATTGAATTGTCTTTTCTATGATGGAAAAGTTGGGGGAAGAAAATGGAAGACTTCAGTTACAAGTGTGGAAGCACATAGGTAAATATTTTGTGATATTTCGAATACTGATCTAACTAAGTGCTATCAACTTAATTATGAATTTTAAATTTCTAATGTATTCTGCAGGTCTACTGATAATGATGAGACAAACCAAAGTGACAGTAAGAAAGAAGAGAATTTCAGAGCGTGAAGGCTCTGGAAGGATCTGTATGAACTTGTACATTTGTTGCAGAAAGGTAATGCATCTGCTGTGGAAGAGACACAAGCATATGCAAAAAAACCCATGCTCGTGTGTTTGAAGAATGTGGACCCGTTTGGGTTTTCCCTACGCTGAGTGAGAAGACAAGGTCTCCTGTAGACAAAGCAGCTGTTTCCTCAGTAATGGAATCTGGGCATATAAAATGCTTATATGGCATCTAGTAGCTTACAAAAAGTCTGAATGTTTAGAAAATGGTTTTATGAGAACATCAGGGTACTTGTTTGAAAATAGGGCTTTGTTTTTATATCTGTCCCTTGATGAAGGATGTGTAAACTCAATGAGAATTGCTCACATACATGAATCCCTTCCCAGCTGCAGAAACTGAGACGAAAAATGCTCTCTTTCTTGTTGAACAGATACCAGCTCTGTCAGCTGCTATACCTAGCAGGCTGGCCCGTAGCACTTCAGCAGACTGAAGTACAGTCTTTGCACGGGGTATTCCTGTACATGGGAATGCTAGTGGCAAATCAATCACACAAGGAATTTGTTAAAGAAAAACTTTGAACTGTTGAAATGGTGAAACATCAACTGAGATGCTTCGGTGTGGTGTATATTTCTGAATGGCTTTTCCTCAGAGTCTGTCCTAATTTGAAAAATGGCACTTAGTTCAGAATAGTGTAACTTATTTCTGAAAGCGATTTATTTTTGTTTCGCTCCCTCCCTTCCCAAATAAGAGCATTCACCTCGAGTGATCAAAGTAGCAATTCCTTAAATTCTTATGTTTCTTTAGTCCAAATGGTTTCACTTTTTGGGGGGTTTGGATGAAGTTTGATGTACTTTAATTTTCCACATCTTTGAGGTCTACTTTATGCCACACAGTCAAGCTGTGAAAAAACTGGGAAGCTTGTACTAAAAGTTGAAATGCTGCTTATTTGCCTCTGTTTTACTGCTTTAATTGTGTGGTATGCTTCCTAACCGACTGACTGTATTTTATATTATGCAAGTTAAAACTTAATTTGAAATACGGGATGAGGGCTTTTTAGCTCTGCTCTCTTTTTAAAACATTACTTCCAAGAGAATGCTGGAAGCTTTTTGTAACTATGTGTCTGGTACCTGAGGTTTGATATTTGACATGCTTGTGTAAGATTATCTGATTCAGTGTAACTTTTAAAAATTTAGCTCAGAAGGTATAGTTAAAATTGAGTGGAGAAAAAGTTTTTACCATTACAGTAATATATTAAGTTCTCCACTCTTAATGCAAATAACGCTCCTGCTGTAATGTAATTCTAAATAAACAGTTATATAAACGGATGCATATTTTTACTGCACTATGCTCAAGATTGTCCGAGTTTATGTGAAAACAAAATGACTTTTGAAATTCTAGTCTATTAAAGCTGTGTATGTATGTCCGGGAATATGGCACATAGAGTTTCCTTCAAAGTTGAAGTGTGAAGTGCATTGTAGACTGTTAGCATTTTCCAGAAGTGTGCAGTGTTCCCTGCCGTTGTCCTGGTTGTTCCAGCTGATTTACTGATGCTTTCTAAAAATTAAAGTCTCTGGATATGAGACCACTTTTTCCCCAGCATACAGCTGCTTTGGGACGAGGCAAAAAGAGCTCTTGAGCTCAATGCTCTTGAGCCAACGTCCAGGATTATTTTATGGCACAAAATCAGCAGACCTGCCTTCCTGTATTTGTCAGAGGTGAAACCCAGTTCATTTTTATTCTTGGTCATTAAAATAACCTGTTTCAGGATTGTCTTTTGGTAGGCACCCCATTCTCAGAATGTTTAAGGCATTGCATAGCAGACAGTGAGGTCACACTACAGATCAGACTTGCTTTGCCAGCTATGCAACTCTCTTGCCTTGCTGTTGGCTTCGGGAAATTACATAGAAGACGTTTCTCTGAAACGGCACTAGTTTGAACTTGTTGCTCTGAGTGTGCAACTTCCACTTGTAACATGGGACCACTTATGCACTAAACTTCTTGGATTAGTGTTTTAAGGGACAGTAAATATCATTAGCACCTACAGTCAAGTGATCCTGAGTTAAACAAATTCAGTTGTGATTTCCCTGACTCCCATATGCTATTGTGTCTTTTCTGCATAGAAGCTTATTTATGTTCTTTCCTCCCAGATGAACTGGTGAACCTGCACTTCACAAATGTTAGTGGTTAGAATAATCTTCTAGGAAAAAAGAAGTTTAGATTGTGATGCAAGACCCGAAGTATAAGATTTTTTTATATCTATCGTGATACCAGGTATTGTTATACCTGCATATTCCCATCATAAGTATAAATGGATCTTCTGTCGTTGTCTTTCTAGATAGGCGCTTCCCTGATGGCGTAAGAGAGACTACCATAGTTTAATTTTGCACTGCATAAGAAGGATTTGTTTTGTATCTGTTTGGAATTTCCTTGTTTTATAAATATCTAATCCTTGTGTTATGCAGCAGATAGAACAAAATATCTTGTCTGACAGTTCTTCGTGTCTTTACAGAGCTTGCAACCTGGAACACGCTTTTTTAATTAGAAACTTCCCTTAGCAGTCTGTTTTCCAATTTGTTTTACTTGAATGGCCAGGATACTATGCCTGTAGTATATTGTCGTTCATTGCAATCTTTATAAACCAATAATTTTCTCATAAGATTTAGAAAAACAACAGTGTTTATAATACTACTGATATTTGGAAATCTGCAGCTCTTTCCCGTAATAGTATGGTATTCTTCACAGGACATTTGATATTAAGCAAAACAAAACCAAAAAACCGCCACGCTTTTATTTAGCATCTACCTGATTCGTTCATTAGGGGGCACTGCACAATTACAGAAGAATCAGTGGGATTTACAGAGAAACTAGGATGTCTTTCCAGGGATGCCATCTCACTTTCCATAACCTCTTCTTCCAAACTGTCTGAGGGAAGTGTAATATGAAAGTCATTGCTGTAATTTATGCTTGGTTCTGACTGGTTTTTGATAGCAATTTATGATAATTATACAATGCTCGAATACAAACTTTGAAATGCCTTTTCTGTGTGCAAAAATGTGTCTTCATAGTTCACAGCTGATTTGCCTTTTATGTTGGTCTTACACTTAAGAAGACGCATAGTTCTACACACTACTTCCTGAATGTTAAACCTGGATCACTGGAATTCCATTTAATTTGTATATACAGTTGGAAATGTAGGTTGCTTCCAATGGATCTTGATGGGGAAATATTAGTATTAAACCTGTGCTTTCTCTCCTATTCTGTATACAGAGACGTATTTTACTTTTGGACTTTTCTTACATGTTGAGACAAATTTTCATTGAATTTTGTGCTGTGTTTTACATTTGTATTGCTCCTTACCCTGTCTTCTGTGGTATCCTTACAAGCAAATGGCAGAGTGCTGTGGGATCTTTTTAGGCTTGCTTTTAGGGAAACTAGGCTAAAACAGTGTTGTATGTTGTTGAGGGTAGCTACTCAGAGATGATAGGAAGTCCAGCCAAACTCTTTTGGCCGACGTTGTCAAAGAGGCAGTATGCGAGGAAAAGAGCTTCCTTTAAACTATTGTGAAGAAAAGATATAAAATCTTAGAGGTAGTTACATGTTTTTCTAAGCTTTCTTTTATAACTTCTGCCAGCTGGGCTGCACTTGCCATGTTTGTCTGAAGTTCCCTCTAAATCTAGATGATTTGCACAACTCAAGTAAAAGGAAGATAGTATCTCTGTGTTAAATCATAGAATCATTTAAGTTGGAAGGGACCTTAAAGATCACCTAGTTCCAGCTCCCCTGCCATGTGCAGGGACACCTCCTGCTAGAACAGGTTGCTCAGAGCTTCACCTAGCCTGACCTTGAACACCTCCAGGGACAGGGCATCTGTAGCTTCTCTGGGCAGCCTGTTTCAGTAGCTCACCACCCTCACAATGAAAAATTTCTTCCTGATATGTAATCTAAATCTACCCTCTTCCAGCTTGAAACCTTTACCCCTCATCCTATCACTACATGCCCTTGTAAAAGGTTCCTCTCCAGCTTGCTTGTAGACCTCTTTCAGATAATGGAAAGCTGCTATAAGGTCTCCCTGGAGCCTTCTCTTCTCCAGGCTGAACAGTACCCTGAATTTATGCCTGGAATTTCTGTGACCTAAGTACAGGACCTTGCGCTTGGCCTTGTGGAATTTCATGAGGTTAGCATTGACCTACCTCTCCAGCCTGTGCAGGTTCCTCTGGATGGCATTGCTCCCCTCCAGTATGTCAACAGCACTATGCAGCTTGATGTCATCAGCAAACTTGCTGAGCGTGTACTCAGTCCCAATGTTCATGTCGCTGACAAAGATGTTAAACAGCACCAGTCCCAGTACTGACCCCTGAGGAATACCACTCATCACTGATTTCCACTTGGACGTTGAGCCATTGACCACAACTCTTTGAGTGATCGTCTAGCAAGTTCCTTGTCCACCGAGTGGTCCATCCATGAAATCCGTACCTCTCCGGTTTAGAGAGCAGGATGGGATGGTGCCAAACACTTTAGAAGAATATGATGAGGGTAGTCTGTTATTTCTTGGAGTGATACATTGTGTGAGACCTTTTGTGAAGTAATGCCTGTTGTGCATTGTCAGTCCTGTTTCAGTGGTTGTGGCGTGAGTAGGCACTCATGGCTAATGGGGCTTAGGTCAAGAGTATGACAGATTACACTAAGTGAACCCAAGCTGTCTAGAATAAACCTTGTGGTCATCCTTATGGTTGAAAACACAAAGTAGTCTGGCATTGACGACTCTTGCACTGAATGATTATTAACTCTGTTCTGTTGCTATTCTGTGACACGTTCAAATGTGAAATGTGAATGTTATATTCATTTGGGTTTTGGAAAACAGTACTTGAGTTTTACACTGGAAGCAAACCGTTTCCAAGGGTGCCTCTTACTCTGATCTGTTCCAGCCTGTTGCTTTGCTTTTACCACCTCTGCCAAAACAAATGTTTCAGTTGTGTGGAGCCAGTTCTTCGTATTCAGCTACATCAGGAGAATCACATCCAGCTTCAGCTTCCAGGTTTTACAGGCTGGCCATGGTCAGATGCTGTCGTATTTTCTGATGAACAATCAAACAACCCCTCCATGAAGGAAGAGCATTTACCTTTCCTACTGTCACTGCAGTTATTGCTTTTCTTCGTTGTTTGGGGTTTTTTTAATAATAGTCCTGGTGAATAATAAGCTTGAGCATAAGTCAGCAGAACGCTCTTGCAGCAATGAAGGTCTGTAACCGTCAGGTTAAGGGAAGTGGTAGTGCCTAGCTTTTAGTACTGGCGATGCTGCATCAGGAGAATCATGTCCAGCTTGGCCTTCCTGTCGATGCTGGTGTACTTGAAACAAGCCCACTGGAAGGGCTCATCAGCATGACATGAGGAGTGGAGTATACGATGAAGGAAAAGTTGGGAGTGTGGGCTTATTCATTCTGGAGAAAAGCAGGCTAAGGAGGAGGGGAAACCTTCCTGCTGTCTTTGTGTGATGAGGTGTGGAAGACAGAAATATTTCTTGCAGCTGCATAGTGCTTCTACATATGCCAGTATGAAAAGTCAATGATGGAAATCCTGGTATGCTACAAGGGGAAAAAAAAAATAAAATAAAAGATTTAGCACGAAGGATTTCAAACATTGGAACATATCATCCAGAAAGGTTGTGGCCTCCGTCCTGAGAGCAATTAAAAACTCGATATGACCCTAGGCAACCTGATATATGTTGGCTCTGCAGATGAACTGGAAGATGGATAAGATAATCTCCAAGATCCCTTCCAACCTGAGTTACTGATTAGACTGTTGTTAGTGAAGTGACAGCCCTTTTTGCAGTCTTCCGTTTAACATCTCTGCTGGGTTCTTTTTTGGACTTGTAAAGTAAATCAAACTAGTCTTGAGATAAATAATGTGTTCCAAAGTGCATCTGTCAGGAGGACTAGTGCTCTCATTTTACTGAGATTAAGCTTTTGGCAGACAGTTGTCTTTCTTGCCTGTGTTAGTAATATGCTTGGTTGTTTCATTAACTCTAGTAACAAGTAGGAGCACGCAAAAGCAGCAGATGGCTGGATATCTTCTTCCTAGGTCAAACTTCTGGGTTTGCAAATACCAAAATGCTTGTAACACTTTTTATATTTGACTTTCGATGTTCACAGCAATTGGAAGAAAAAAGTGAGGATGAAGATGATAAAGAGTGCTTAAAGCAAGCAATAACTGCCCTACTAAATCTTCAAAGCAGCATGGAACGGATATGCTCTAAAAGTCTTGCAAAACGAAGGCTTAGGTAAACATGTTTCCATTTTTCCTGCTTTCTGCTCTTAATGCTTTGCTATAAATCCAGGGCTCCCAGTTTCCACTTTTAGTAAACAATGAACAAAATAGTTTGTGACAAGCCTGTTTTTTCAGAGGAAGTGACATCAAAGCCAAGATAATTTGTTATTGTTTTAAACCCGTTCTAATTTCTATGTGTCCTTGCATACTGGTAGTTAAGACGTTCTGAGAATTCAGTGGTAAGTAGAACGTTACGGCGTTATGGGATTTGTGGGCTAATTATGCTTAGATAACAAATGTTCACCTAAAAATATTGTAAAAGTACGTTTCTGTGTGACTAGAAGGAGTGTTCTTGAATTTGAAACTGCTTGATCGGAAGAGGTTTTTTTGTGCAATGGCTAGTTAAGATTACCACTGGATAATATAAATAAATGCATAGATAATTAGTATGTAGTTATACTATTGTAACAAATTCTTGGATTATGCCATTCTGCTGTTTGATTTTAATACTAATATTTGCATAACTATTTAGACATTAAAACTTTGCTTTTGATCTTAAAATTGTTTCGATATTTTCTTTGTTTTTTCTTTTCTGTGCTGCGAAGTTAATCTTTAGGCTTGGCCATGAATGTATTTAAGAGCTTATTTTCTCTGAATATATTTCTTTCAAATTAATGCAGTTTAAAATTGTGTGTCAGCTGTGGAAATGAGTGGTTTGTTAGTCTCAGAAGCACTAAATGGCTTGCCTATGTTTGGTTGCCCGTGTTTAGGTAAGCATTTATTGCACAGAAGATAAGTAGAAAATTTATCAGATGAAGTACTTGAGATAAACATTAGTCCAGGCTTCTAAGGGTGCTGATACTAAATGCTGAAATTGCCTTATCAGTGGAATTCTCATCACTTGGAAAAATGATCGTGTATTTTTGTTGTTAGTGGTGGTTATGTTTTTTAAATACACATATACTAATAGGCTGCCTTTCTCCCATCCTTCACTGAAGTGAATCTTCATGCCGATTCTATACTCAGCAGATGAAGGGGAAACAGCTAGCAATTAAGAAAATGAATGAAATCCAGAAAAATATTGATGGTTGGGAGGGTAAGGACATTGGACAATGCTGTAATGAGTTCATCATGGAAGGAACACTCACACGCGTAGGAGCTAAGCACGAGAGACACATATTTCTGTTTGATGGCTTGATGATTTGCTGTAAGTCAAATCATGGCCAGCCAAGACTTCCTGGTGCTAGCAATGCAGAATATCGTCTGAAAGAAAAGTTCTTCATGCGAAAGGTACAAATCAATGATAAAGACGACACTAATGAGTACAGACATGCTTTTGAAATCATCTTAAAAGATGAGAACAGTGTTATTTTTGCTGCTAAATCAGCTGAAGATAAAAACAACTGGATGGCAGCATTGATATCTTTGCAATATAGAAGCACGCTGGAAAGGATGTTGGATGTAACAATGCTGCAGGAAGAAAAAGAGGAGCAGATGAGATTTCCAAATCCTGAGCTTTATAGATTTGCAGAACCTGACTCTGAAGAGAATATTGTATTTGAAGAAAACATGCAGCCCAAATCTGGAATCCCCATCATCAAGGCAGGAACTGTTGTCAAGCTCATCGAGAGGCTGACTTACCACATGTATGCAGGTGAGGCACTTCATTTATATAGCCAAAACTCAAGGTGGTGACTAGTTTATGCTTTTCTTTCTGTGTTAAATACATGAAGCCAAATACAAAGTTTGTAGAAAGCGAATATGCTTTGCAGTGTGCATGTTCTAATGTGCATTTTGGGATCTAAATGTGCGCTGCTGTAGCAGTTGAAAGTATGAATCCTGTTTAGCTGAACACAGTGGGGTCGTGTGTGCATAAGGTTATTCTCAAGGGATGGGGGTGGGGGCCTGCAGGAGCTCAGAAAATAGTTTTTCCTGTATGCCACAGGCTACAATAATTTCTTTCTCTTGAGACTTCCAAAGCTGCGTGGCACACAAAGCACCATCATTGCAGGAGAGAATTACGGATCGTGTTCTCAGTTGAGGATTGTACCTGCGTTTGTGCTGGTGTGTAGTCAAAAGGCCAAATACCAACTTCCTAGAAGCAGACACACATATTTGGCCTTGGAACTTTGCCTTAATCAGAATTTCAGTGGGGATTTTATTTGAGGGCTTTTGATTTCAGGTTTCTGTTTGTGTTGGAAGATATGTTGAAGGCATTTGTGTGATCAGCTAGTCAAGCCTCAGCGCATGGAGTGTTTCTTGATAATTTTCCAGGATTTTCATAAGCTGTGCTGAAAAGCATGGGCTTGGGTTTTGGGTTTGTAATTTTTTTGTTATTTTTTGATTCTACGTGTATGTCAATTATTCTAAAACTTCATCCATCTTGGTATTAGTGCTCCTCGTGTTCAACTGTAAATTCTTTGGGTTTTTTTTTTTCTTTATTTTTCCTCTGTACACTCTGATTATCCTAAATTTTTCTTCTGCAGCTCAGGTCTGGATACTCACAAATGCCTGTTTGGAAGAAGTGGGCAGTAAGCAGAATATAATTGGTGTAGTTTAGTACTGCTATTTATTTTTTAAATGTTTTAAATACATTTGTTTACTCCATTACTTTTATTGCTTTTCACATTTCATTCCGTTGAGCTTTCCTCACGTGTATTAAAAAACAAATGTAATATCACACTGGCAGTTTTTACCAGAGCTGTTTTGTGCCTGTCTTTGTTTTGTTGTAATTTTATAAACTTTTAGCTCTTAGCTTTGAATTTTGATCAATGACATAATTTCATGGTTTTGAAGGTTAAAATAAAACAACTCAGCTTTTTTTTTGCCTTCTTTTTTTTTTTTATGGCTAGCGTTGTATTTGGCAGAGAATTAGCAAAGATAGTAGTTCATTGATGCCCTTGTGAGCATTTCCTTTGCTTTGACTGACTTGTGCACCATTAAGAATTGCTCTTTCCATACATGCTGGGGCTTTGGTGCCACAGCCTTGGCATTGCTCCAGCTGCTAGCAGCACTTGCCACTTATTCGTATGCCAGAATAGTAAGCTCTTTTTTTTTCTGAGGTGACTTTTCTCAATTACGTTGTGACTGGCTGTGGCAGCCCTCACGCTGACAGTCAGAAGACAGTATTTACCATAGCTGTGACTTCGCTAGTTGTTTATCTTTGTAGGTCAAATACTATAAGGAACAGTTACAGATAGAATTGCAGAGGTGGTATCAATTTGTTGCAGGTAGTTGAACAGCAGTTTAATTAGTTGCATATGGAGGAGTACGTGGGCTGTTTTCAGATGGTAGTCAAATCAGGTCTCAGCTTACTTGTTGTCCGTGAAAATCCACACAATCCATCTTATTTGCAGATTGGGATGTTGGACCTTTTATTTTCTTCCCTAACCTGCCTGACAATATGCAAACCAGCTTATCAGCTGAAATATTTTGCAGTGGAACAGGGCCAGCTGGTAGCCTAGCTCTGATGAAGCAGTGATGGGGGGTAGGAGGCATCCAGGGCAGAGACACAGCCGTGATGGCCGCGAGGTGTGGCAGACCATCCAAACCAGCCTGTAGTGGAGCAGCAAAACAGGGAGACATCTCTTCTGCAAAAACAGCTTTCTGTACATTTTTACATGACAGAAGCTGCCCTTTGATTAGAAATTCAGGTTCTGACCCTATTTGTGTATTGTGGTGAGGCTTCCTTGTTTTAATGTGTTTCTGGGTTCATTATCTCCTCCTTAACGTGATTGTTATTTAAGAGCATCTGGGTTAGGAGGTACCAAGATTTAAAACTTGTGTCAATTTTTTTTTATCTATAAGACAGTGCTCTTCTATTTTTAAAGCTTTGATACGTTAAGAGTGCTTGTGCGTCATCAGTGTCCGTTTCCTTTCTTAAGGAATTCAAGAGTGATTATTTATAAATCCGTGTAGAGCAAGTTATTGTTCTTTTTTAGTTTTCAAACTGGCTGTATTAAAGAGGGAATTATCACGTGAGCAGACATCCTGACTAACTAGTGTTGTCTGTATTTTTTTTATTTTTTTTAATGCTTGCTCATGTATTGTACACTATTTTGAGTTACAGATTTTGCTGGTAAGATAACAAGGTTAGATTTGGTTTTCTGATCTACTTCATTTGAAATTTAATACGTATTGTGGATTTAAACACTGACCCTACCTGGAAATAACAGTAGCTGTGACTCAGAACTTGCAGCAATCTGGAAATGTTAATTGCTATGAAGACTTTCTTTTTTCATGCAGAAAAAATATTTTCAGTGTCAATAGTTTGTACAGAATGCAGGCTGTGAAAATATGAGTTACTATGCTTAGTTCTGTACTTATTTTCTAGGACAAAACAAATTGTGTGTTTTCATGATGAGGATGATGGGGACAGGGATGACATTCTTCGTGCTAAAGGGTTTGGAGTTTTGCCTTTGAAAAGGGTTTTAGACTGTACAGTTTTGAGGAGAGGCATTATGATAAGAAAAATGGAGTAATGAAGGACATAGATATGGTAAAGCAGAACAGCCAGGTTACTAAGAAATGTGAATTGGCATACAACAGAAATGCAAGGAAAAGCTGTGTTACACGGTGCGTGGTCAGTCTGTACAACACAGTACCGTAAATTCTTGCCCAAATGAAGAGCTTAGTAGGATCTGAGAAGGATAGAATGTTCTTTCAAACAGAAAAGATACTTGTAAATGGTTACAGAGGATTTTAAAAATCCCATATTCCAGGAAACAACTCCACCAGCTTAATATAGTGTTAGGTCAAATAATGCAGACGTTTTTTTTTTCTTCATTACAGCTTATAGGAACTCCTACCTCGAGTCGTGTGTGCTCCTCTTTAGCCACTCTGTTAGAAAATCACCAGTGGGGGTTTGTTTTTAAAATCTGTATATGGATTTAATATGCAAAGCCATTGCAACCCACTCATTAATTTTGTTTAGTGACAACAATGTTAACCTTATCTCTGGTCAGCTCTGTGCAGCGCCAGCTTGCTGTCACTGCGTTTCCTCATACTTGAAAACAAATAGTTTTGCTCTTGTAATTAAGGAAGGCACTTTGGTTTTCTGTTTTGAATACTTGCATCTTTTGTAAAACACATTTGAATATTTTAAATGAACTGATATGTAATTAGTCAATTTAATAGAAATTTGTTAATTTTCTTGAAATTAAATAAATGTAATCTCAAAGTATAGCTGTCAGTTGAAAAAATTGCCTACCCTGCCTTAAGCGGACTGGTTATCAATTGTACCAGTTTAGGGAAAACATTCCCTCCTTGAAGAGGTCATTTCTGTCCAGTGAAAAGTTACTGGCTGTGTCTTTTGAATTATCTTGTCCTGATCATTGTCAAAACCAAAGTTGTTTACTAAGCGGCTCATAAATAAAATAATCTGTTATTTTCAAAGTTGTTTAAGAGTAGTCCAGTCTTTTAATAGTTGAAGAAAAAGTAATTGTTTTGAATTTTCAATAGAACAAGAGCTGTTCTTATATTCTGCTTTGTATTGCTATTTTAAGAGGTTCTGAATCATTACCAAAAGCAATTTTAGCATACATTATCTTCTCTGTAACTGATAGCCCTGTATCCTTAATTTTAAAGGATACTTAAAAGTTATTTTAAAGTATAAAAAAAAAAAACAGTCCGTTGCTGACATGAGCGTGAAATTATTCTTTGTCTTAGATCCCAACTTTGTTCGGACTTTTCTCACAACATATAGATCCTTCTGTAAACCTCAAGAGTTGCTGAGTCTGCTAATAGAAAGGTACGCCTCTGTTAAAAATACTGTTCATACAAAGCGCAATTTAAAAAAAAAAAATAATTGGAGTAGAGTTTTTCTTGTTCGTTTTGATTCACTCCAAGCACTTCTCTAAAAATTGCCAAGTTCAAGGGTGTAAAATGTGCAAGTTATATCCAAAAGCTTTAGGATTGTTCAGATAGCTCAAGTAACTTCCAGCATCCCATGGTTTTGTCTTTGAAATCTTTATTATTATTGAATTTAGCAAATCTTACATGCTTGCCAAGATACAAAATTCTGTTGTGTGGAAATGTTCTGAATTTTGAGTTATCTTTAATCAACATTTTATTCATACATGCTTGTGAGCAAGATTAGTGGAATAGGAATCTAGGACTTATACCCTTTTCTGTGCTAGGTTTGAAATTCCAGAGCCTGAGCCAACAGAAGCTGATCGTATTGCTATGGAGAACGGAGACCAGCCTCTTAGTGCAGAGTTGAAAAGATTTAGGAAAGAGTACATTCAGCCTGTGCAGCTACGGTGAGTATTGCATCAATGTGAGCCAAACTGACTTCCTTTAAGTCTTTTGAAGTACCATCTTTTGGATGCAGTGACTCTGTGATACCAGCAGCCTTTCCCATAGATGCTTTGATAGAAAGTGTATTTGGGCAGTCAGCCATTTTGACCTTGTTACTTGAGAACCTGTTGGGAATTTGAATTCATAGAATGAAGAGCCTTGAGAAAAGCTTGTGCTGAATTTTAGACCATTAGTGTGCAAATTAGTTTAAGCTCAATGTTTATTTTAATCCATGTTTCTAGAAGGCTATACGGTACAAGCATGCCACAAAGCAGAGAACATTTTAGATCATGTTCTTTCCACAAACAATAGCATTACTCTGACTTCTTTAAATTTGAAGTAGAAAAATGCTTATAGCTGGTTCCTGGTGAAATGCTGACAGTGGAATAGTTGCGTTTGGTCTGCTGATTCTGGTATTTCTGTGAACCGTTGCCTACTAAAAGCCTTGAAATGCTAGGCATGAAGACAGACTGCATTGTAGAGCACTTACTTATTCTTTACTTTTGCAGAGTATTAAATGTATGTCGACACTGGGTAGAACACCACTTCTATGACTTTGAAAGAGATGCTGATCTTCTGCAACGTTTGGAGGAATTCATTGGAACAGTAAGAGGTAGTTACGGTTTCTTAAGTGCTGGCCCTTACCGTAAAGCATCCCTTTTCAAAAGTGTGAGATGGGACCGCCTTTCCTTTCACTGAGCAGATAAAGAAAAACAGGACTGAAGGCTTATTAAGTGCTTAATAAAGAACATAAAATAAACCTCAATTAAAAAACCTAACAAACAATACTATTATTCAAAGTCTGGCCCCTGTTCAGATGAACGAATGGTATTTACATCCTGATAAATAAGTATAGGTTTTGTTATAAAAGGACTGAAATATTGCAGAATTATAAAAACTGAGTAGTGATTAGGACAGAATAATTGTTTTGATTGTCCTCTTAGATTATACACAAAGGTAAAGGTTTTCCAGCTCTTTCGTGGTGGCTATTAGACCTGTGGGACACCTTTCAGTTGTGATTGTACAGATCTTTCCTGTTCCCTTCTAAGAAAAACTAAGACAGCTACAGCAGTAGTTTGTAGGAAAATCATGTGTTAGAGAATTTAATGGTTATTTAGCTAGTTAAATGTGAGTTACTGTTATATTTTCTAATGGACTTGCGATCTTATGCATGAAATTCTTACGGTGTAGCGCTAAACAGGCATTTGGCCTTTGGGTTTTATTCTGAGATTTTGACATTAAGTGCAATAGAGGGAGAAGCTTCTCTGTTTCCTATTTTGCCCTTCTGTATTACCTGAGGTAAATATACTCTTGCCCAAAGTGGGAAGTTCAGGGTGTTTACCGAAGTGCATTCTGCTCAAAAGAAGGTTAGTTCCTTAAACTCATTGTAAAGCCAGAAAAGAGAGGCAAACAACTGACTTAAAGCAGGAGCCTAATTTGGGTGTTCTGAATTTTGGTAGGGAAGATTTGACATGTTCAGCGTTGGCTGTTAAGGAATTCTTCTTTGTATGTTTGAATGCCTCAAGACTTCTGTGAGAGCACTACTTAGATGCTACTTAAAGAACATACGGTTGCTTTAATTTGGTAGGCTTTGGGTCTAAATACAAAGATTTCTAAATTTTACTGACCTCTTGGAAAAACAGTATTAAGAGTAACTAAACAGTAATTTTCTCTCTGTGTGCCAGGTAAAGCAATGAAGAAATGGGTTGAATCGATCACAAAGATAATCAACCGGAAAAAGCAAGCGCAAGCCATTGGGCCAAGTCACAACATTACTTTTGAGAGCCCACCTCCAGCAATTGAGTGGCACATAAGCAAACCAGGACACACAGAGACTTTCGACTTGCTCACTTTGCATCCAATAGAAATTGCTCGGCAGCTCACTTTACTTGAGTCAGATTTTTACAGGTAACTTTCCTCCATTGAAAAACACATGATACAAACCAAAATGTTCTCCAGTATGAAATTGTTTCTGCGGGCCCCTGCTGTGAAGCCCCACGGTGGGTCAAGGGACTTTACCAGTGCTGTTTATTAATTGCTATTTTTTCAGAAAAAAAAAATCAAAATAACAGTATTGTCAAATCCTTCCCAAGTTAACATGCAGTACGTTGACGGATGCATACTTTGAGTTGCATTGTGCTGCAGATTTCTCTTGGTGTTTTCTGAGTAGATCAACCCGTGAGAAGTATGAGTGTAATTAAATCGGTTTCATTCATATCGTAGTTTGTGAAGCAAATCATGGATCATGTCAGATCTCACCAGCTGTCTGTGAGAGGTTGTTTAGGCGTTGGAAGCTCACATTTTATTATGGTGGATGAGATGTAGACTTCATTCTTCATTTAGTTGAGCAGAGGTGGTTAATAATAAATTAAGAAATATTTACACACCAAAAAAGAAGCATAGAAATACCAGTCAGTTAGACATGTGAGGGGCCTAGCATTATAGAAGACAAGCAATAACTTAAGAATTTATTTCCAAATACTAGTTGCAAATTCACTGGAAATAAGAGATTCGGGGAAAACAATACCACCTTTCCTGATTTTAATTACATTTTTTGATACATGCATCTACTTTACTAGAGCTGTGCAACCGTCTGAACTAGTTGGAAGTGTGTGGACAAAGGAAGACAAAGAAATAAATTCTCCCAACCTTCTCAAGATGATAAGACATACAACTAATCTGACTTTGTGGTTTGAGAAGTAAGTGACTTTCCTGAATCTGTACCTGCTCTGTTTCTGGACATACACAGTCTATTCAGAAGCATACTATGAAAAATACCGTTCTAGGAGAATTCCAGTTCTAAATCGTGTTTAGATGGTAGAACTGGTCCCTGTGAGAACTTTACCATAATGGTTGCAGCTTTTTATTCTTAGAATATTACCAAATGTTTACTCTCTAAACATTTTCAAAAATGTGTCAGGTGATTTGATAAACGTTTAATATTTGTGTTACGACTTAATGTTTGATTTTGGAAAACTAATCAAATGCTTTGATACAAAATCAAATGTTTTTGTGCTTTTAGATGTATTGTAGAAACAGAAAACCTAGAGGAAAGAGTAATTGTAGTGAGCCGGATAATTGAGATCCTGCAAGTTTTTCAAGAGCTAAACAACTTTAATGGTGTCCTTGAGATTGTCAGTGCTATGAACTCCGCAGCAGTGTATAGGTTGGATCACACATTTGAGGTACAGCAAAATGTTTTCTGTTTTTGGTATGGAAGTGTAATGCAATGTACCTTAGGCAGGCTAAAAGCCTGTATTTTCAGTAAGCGTGTCCTTCAAAGAAGAAGCAAGGAAGGTAAATTGCCCAACAAATGAATCAATCAGGGTGTAATAAAGAGGCTTAAGGCTTTTCTTTCTTGGTTTCAGAAGCAAGAAGTAAATCCTTATCCTCACTTAAGAAATGCAGAAAATGCTGGTAAAATCCTGAGATGGTGGGACACTGTCCTCATGGTCACTGACTTTCAGTATCAGTGGGAGACGATTACTGTCAATATTGTTGCTGGGCTACATCTCTGTCCTGTCTTCCCAAACAACCTGTTCCATCTTTTTCTTTAGCAAATTCCAAGTCGCCAGAAGAAAATCTTAGAAGAAGCTTATGAGCTGAGTGAGGATCATTATAAGAAATACTTGGCAAAACTCAGGTCCATTAATCCTCCTTGTGTGCCTTTTTTTGGTAAGTACGTTTGGTTTCAATGAGCTGTATCATGGATAAACATTTGGAAAGTATTGAGCTAGAGCACTAAACAGAGTATGAACAATAGTAAGAAATCGGTTTTAACAGGGCAATTTGGTTTCAGTTTTAGGTGCCCAAACATCAATTGCCTATATGTGAAAGAAAAATTAAAGTGACTATTCATTGCAGGTGTTATTTGCAGTAAAAATAACTATATTTGTGCTATCTTATTAATGTATTTACTCGTTTTTACTTTGAATGTGGTTTGAATGGTGGTGTGACCATAAATGCCTTAAATGGAAGGCAGTTACCTTAGAAATAATTATTGCCATTGACTAGTAGGGAAAGAAGGACCTCCTTCGCAATCAGAAATCCCAAGAGATAAAGACAGGGTTTTATTTTTTGTAGTTTCTTATAACTAGAGTCCTATTTCTATTAAAAAGTCTTTCTATAAAAAGAGTTTGGGAAGGAAGCCTCTTCTTTATCGTCAATCTTAAAAGTTCTTTCACGTAAATTGCTTGGAATTTCTCATGTTAAATTATGAAATTAAACACTTGACATTCCTGTTCTTTAGCAAGCTACTCGGATGTTTGCTGCAGATTAGTTCCAATTCTGGACATTGCATTTGTCCAGCATAGGCTTCAGGCCAAAACTGAAAGAAAAAAGTGTTGATGGCTTTTTTGGCCTTTTACAAATTTGGAAAAAATATACTCCAGAGCTCTGCAAAGAAGGATAAGATCAACTGAGAAACCTTCTGTCCTGCTTCAGAGATTAGTAGAGGTTAGCAGGGTCACTTGTGAATAGCTTCAGTTACTTTAGAAGTTATACTTAACGAGAGTGATAGTGACACCTACAGATATATTATATGTGGACTTGAGAGCACTTTTTTCTTTTTAATCTTCAAATGATTTGATGCAGTTATGAAGCCAGGATTGGAGAGCAGAACAGAAGAATAAAACCTGAAAATAAAACTTTGGGAGCTTAGCTGGGGTCTCTAGTGGAGTAGGGCTGAATTGAGGCAGAACAGTTGAGAGAAAGCACTTGAGTTCAGTGTACTCTTGTCTTGCAAAATATTAAAAATGTTGTGTTAGCTTCCTCAACAATAGGAAGATGCATAGACTCTGAGATTTTGATGCAAAAAGGCAGCTTTCTGAAAAAGGCATATTAAAATATTTGAATTGTTGCCCTTGTTTGAAAATGAGATGTGATTCTCTTATTGACCCTAACAGAGATTTTTTTCTGAATAGTTAGAGTGCACAGATTAAATTCTTTATATTGCAATCACGTCACTTCCTCCTTATTTTGTACTTACTATGTTGAGAACCACTTCTGTGTGCTTTTCAGGGATTTACTTAACTAACATTCTGAAAACAGAAGAAGGCAACCCTGAATTTCTAAAGCGACATGGGAAAGAACTTATAAACTTCAGCAAGAGAAGAAAGGTAGCTGAAATAACAGGAGAGATACAACAGTACCAGAACCAGCCTTATTGTTTGAGGGTGGAATTTGATATCAGGGTAAGTGGGATTATTTTGTTGAGTCCGTGCACTGAGCTACTTTTCAAAAAATATCTCTCAAGTCTCATTGTAAGAAAGGGCAGAAAGCTCAACGCTTGCAGGTTGGCGGGCTTTGTTTGGTTTTTTCCTCCGGCTAGGTAGGTAGATCATGTTACTGATCAGTGTTAAACAGGAACAAAAACTACCAGATTCTCCCTGTCCTTCACTTTGTTTATTAGTCCAGTGAGCCCAGTTGCATTTTTTCTTATCTGTTACACTGCCTTTATGATTCCAGGTTTTACCTGATAGCACTGTGTTTATATCATGTGTTGGTGATACTCATACTTTTCTTTCTCTTGGTATTTGTTACCCTTGGACTGTGGTGTTCTTTAGGCAGTCATCTATCTGTTTGCTTTCCTTTCTTCCTTTTCTTCTCTTTTTTTTTTTTTTTAAATATCTTTTGAGCTATATACTTTCAGAAAATTCTGCAAGACTTTCTTTTGTTATTGTTTTCCCCAGGGTCTGACAGAATGCATTCTGAGAGCAGTCATCCTTGTATCAGTGTAAAAATAGACATCTTCTTCTGAAATGTGTGTTTGAACTAACCTGATCTGATTTTTGCACTGCAGGAAGTATTTAGGGTACTAGTACGGTTGTTTTTCAGGCAAAACATAGCAGTAACCATGCCCAGCAAAGGGCTGGCAGCATATAGATTTAATAACTTAAAAATGTATCATTGCTTCTGACTCCAGCATTTTCTCTCTTCTCTGGAACAGTTGGGATCACTTGTGCAGTAGAAAAAAACAGTATTAGCTGAAAAGTTTTCTACCTTCTTGTATTTCAGAGATTTTTTGAAAACCTGAATCCAATGGGAAACAGCATGGAGACAGAATTTACAGATTATCTGTTCAACAAGTCACTAGAGATAGAGCCACGAAATGTCAAGCCTCCACCAAGATTTGTTAGTATTCAGTGGTTTTGGGTATTGTGGGTTGTTTGTTTTGTTTTTTTCAAAAAATGCTTGTTTGTCTTTCACAGCAGAAGTCATTTTAGATCTCTAACTTCATATATACAAAACTACATTTAGGTAGTTTTGTGGTCTTGGTTTTGTGTGATATTACCTTTTTTGTCATTTCAGCCCAAAAAATACAGCTATCCTCTCAAGTCTCCAGGTGTTCGTCCCTCTAATCCAAGGCCAGGTACCATGAGACATCCTACACCACTGCAACAAGAACCAAGGAAAATTAGTTACAGCCGCATCCCGGAGACTGAGACTGAAACTACAGCATCTGCGCCAAACTCTCCCCGAACACCTCTGACCCCTCCCCCTGCTTCTGCTACTTCAAGTAACACAGATGCCTGCAGTGTGTTTGACTCGGATCCTTCAAGTCCATTTCATACAAGTAGGTGCTAATAGATAGTCTACTAAGAGTGTGTGTTAGGTGAAATCATGTTTAAGTCTTCTAAAGTGACTATATAATTAGTTGCTTTTGTCTTTTTGCTGCAGCAAAAGCTTTCAGTGTGTTCTATTAATTTTTTTAAATAAGTTTTTACTGTAAAGGGAGAAACTGTACAAAATTAGCTGTGTTAGGTATTGTTAGATGTCTTTTGGGGAAACTGTCAAAATGGGAGGCAGAAATATCTCTCTATTGCCCATATATGTCCCAAACAACCATCTGTGGGATTTGCTACCAGGTAAGTATACGTGGTGAATGTATCTGGTTGATTGTGAGAATAAAAATTAATGTTTGTGAGCCTTATTCTGATTTGGTTTTTGTGCATATGGATGGTTTTCCTGCACAACTTATGATCAGTATTTCCCTGCTTTAAATTTATCAGGACCCATCCACGCTTATTTTTTCTTCTGTCTTCAACAAACAAGAAATATCATATTTTGTGATGTGCTTTCAGTAATTTATAGTGGACGGTAGCTTCTGTCATGTGTGAGGGCTTTCAGAGTAAGTACAAAATTACTCCTGTGTTCAGCTGGTTGCCACAAGGAGATCAAGTGACTTGCTAAAAGCAGAAGTTGCTTAGCAGAGCAGTGACTTTGCTGAGTGTCCAAGACAAGTCTCTGGAATACCTCTTCAGAAGAAGATACTTCTTCACTGTTGGGATGGCCCTTCAACTGCAGGTTTGCAATATTGTTTTAGTGTTGTTGTGATTCAAGAACAACTTTGTGGTGTGGTTTTGGTTTTGAGGATTACTTAAGCATGTGCACAGACTAGTGACCACAGAGATGATTGCAGCAGAGAAAATCAGTTTGTCTGGAAGCTGCAAGCTAGAGGGTTATTTCATTGTCTTTCTTTAATGTCTTCTTAATTCATTCTGCTTTTTATGAGCAATTACTTTGTTATTTGTGACACCTTTATTGGTAGCAATAAAGGAAACAGAGTTGAACAAAAGTTCGTCATTATCAGGATTCTTTTTTTTTTATGTCTGCTAGGATCTGCTTCTGTGTCTTCCATAAACTTTACCAAAAGTTCAGATGAAGCTCATGTTCCCCCTCCAGTTCCTCCACGAAGAAGACCAGAGTCTGCCCCAGCTGAATCTTCCCCATCAAAAGTAAGTAAAGAATGAAAAGGGCATTTTTTCTAGCAACAGAGGGCAGGATATGATAGTACATGTATTTTTTTAAGAACTGTATGTAAAAGAGCGAGCAGCCATGTGTTCCAGGCCTTCACACCTCTGCCTCTTTATGGCCTGATCCCAAACAAAAAAAAAAAATTAGCAGAGGAAACCTAAACTTAGGGTTGGAAATGTCTTATCTACTGATCCAGCGTGCTCAGGCCCTCATATTGCCTGTGAGAACTTGAGATTTCAGGCAGATATTTCCATTTATGATAATTGTCCAAGAGTATTGTTTTGGAATGTATGAATGAGGGTAAAGAACTGAAGAAGAGTAATGATGGAAAGTGAGGTATGCACTCATCTCAGTCCTCTGAAAAGGTTCATTAGAATATTTGACACTGATGCTGTGGGTGCTCAGTGCTTTCAGCAGACCTGGAACTAGCATGGAAATTGTTGCTTTGACCATACTATGCCTTGCCTTTGTCCCTCTCTGGTTCCTTCCATCCTTGGCTGTTAACTCGTGTATTGATAAGTCCCTGCTCTCCCCCTGCATATCCAGTCTCTGTCTTTTCTCTGTGCATCGCTCCGAGAAACATGTTTCTCAGGCTCAACCACTCCCTTTTGCTTCCTTACTCCCCATCTTCATTCTGCACCTGCTTGCTGTGCCTCCTTTTTAACTGGATAAGAGCAATCTGCAGTGCAGGAGCTCTGCTTCCATTTCACAGCAGGATCCTGTTCTTTACTACCACTCTAAAGCTTTATTGAATGAAATGTTTGTGTACCTCAGATTACTTCTGTGCATCTGGACAGCCCACCAGCAATCCCTCCTAGGCAACCAACCTCTAAAGTGTATTCACCAAGGTACTCGGTACCTGACCGGACCTGCATCTCTGATCCCCCTGAAAGCCCTCCTGTACTACCACCGCGAGAACCTGTGCGAACTCCAGATGTTTTCTCTAGCTCACCACTACACCTCCAACCTCCACCATTGGGGAGAAAAAGCGAACTTGGTAACACCTTTTTCCCAAACAGTCCATCACCATTTACTCCCCCTCCCCCTCAGACACCTTCTCCACATGTAGCACGGAGGCATCTTCCATCACCACCTTTAATACCACAAGATGTGGACCTCCATTCTGTTGCTGGACCACCTGTTCCTCCACGACAAAGCACTTCTCAACATATCCCAAAGCTTCCTCCAAAAACTTACAAAAGGGAGCACACACACCCATCGATGCATCGAGACGGACCACCATTGCTGGAGAATGCCCATTCCTCCTGAACTACCCCTTGCGCTGGGAGTCATATTTTCCTGGTGCTATGTCTGTTGCTGGCAATGGATGCACTGAAGCTGGTGGTGCCAAGGAGTTGGGATGTGTATGCCAAACACTAAAAACTCTCCAATAGATTGGAAATACAATGTACAGAAATGGAATTGCAAAAACAGACATTCTAGTGGAAAAACCAGTTAACTTGCTATTCTTGTTTTAGTATGCAAGACATTGTTCTAAAGCAGTTGGACAACTGGTTGTACCAGAAAACAGACTTGAGGGACTTCTTTGGCCAATGAGCAGAGACTGTGTTTGTGTAATGATCAATAGTGTCCAGTACAGGAAAGAAAAGTCTTGTATCCATCAGTTCCTTACAATGGCACAGTTTGTGGAATGAAAACATTATGCACTTTTTAAAAATCTCAAACAGGGAACTTTATATCCTCCTTAATTTTTTTCCTTGCTTTACTCCCTGCTTTAAAAGACCTTCATAAAATTATGAGAAGGACTGTGAGGAAGATCTGTGGTACCTAACCGAGCTAGGATTAAGGCCAAGCACTGTATTGCAGTCCTGTTTACAAGTTGTTACAGTGAGTGGTAGGGGGTACCTAGGCTTCACCAAAGAGGTACTTTGTTATTATTTTCTGAAATATTATGGTGCCAGTTCAAAAATAAATTTTTGCCAGGAAGCGTAATGTCTAATTATTGCTTTCTTTAGATAGAGGAGATGAAAGTCTTACATCATTAAGAGGACAGCAAGATTTTTTTTAAAAAGCAGTACTATCATCTGAAGTGAATATACTGCTAAATGTAGAAGACTGTTAATCTCTGCTAGGTTATGTCATGTTCTTTCTAAGGTTTACTGATAATCCATTTCATGGCTAGTAGCTATTCTTTTTCAGTCATGCCATGAAAGCATGCACTTGTGAAAAGGAGCACTCACTGGTAAACTTCCATAGCTATTGTCATGTTTTACTAATGGTAGATTAATCAGCATACATAGAATTGCCTTGCAGTTGCATAAATCATGTGTATATAGTGAACGTTGCATAAATATAATTGCAGATTGTTTTTAATTTAATTGAAATAAAGATACAGATATGTTTGGCTGACATATGTTAAATTATTACACAGACAAATGTACAACTCAGTTTTTCAGTTAAGCACTGAAGGGGATAAAAGCACGTGTTGTGATACATGTTTTTCCTAGTTCAGTGTATGTATTTCAGTAATAAGAGTCTCTAGAGAAATCGGTTTTGGCATGTGTTACAAAGTAATAATTTAGTGATATTTGAGAAGCTGGGTTACTCCCAAGGTGAATCACTATACATTATAAAATTTCTCACGCCTGCTGTGTGGCACTCGTTAGAAAAGTTCAAACTTGTACTAACCTTTGCAGTAGTTCTCTGTGTCCAAAATGCACATCTACTCGTATAGGTATCATGACATGGATTATCCATAAACCTGTGTACTGCTTTTCAACTCTAGACGATACTGTGACAGTGATGCATGGCAGTTACTGAAGAAAAGAAGCTCTATAATAAGTACAGTATGTATATGAAGTGTAAAATAACTCATCTTCAGTTAATATGGCTCATGAGTCAAAGTAAAATGTAACATTTCCTCTTTGGAAGAAGAATAAGAATACATTTCAGCACCTTGGAAAGCTGTGTCGTTAGAGATGGTATTAGTGGAATGGTCGTGGAAATCACCATTTTTGATGCGTTTTTATGCGTTGCCATTGATCGGTGCCTCTTTGTCCTTTAGTGTGGTCATTACGTTTCAGAAAGTGCTCTGATTTCATGAACAAGAGCAACAGTTTTCATCATTATCAAATGTTGACATTTGTCAGTTTCATTCCTTCTTCGATGTCTTTAATATTGTTTTTAACTATTTTCCTGGCAAAAGAAGAAAAAGTGAAGATCTCTAAACCTTGGCTTCAGAGGAGAACATTGTATGGGAGCTTTATAAAAACCCTGAAGCTACAGGATGCGTATTTAGGTTAGCGGTTCTTTGGATATAAACACCATGATGGGCATACTGTTGGCAAGGTCATCTAAATTATTAGCTCATCAGCAGATTACCAGGGAAAACTCCTTAAATTTAGACTTTCTCATCTTCTGTACACTCTTGCTGCTTTGCAGTCAAGGCAGAACAGGCAGAAGGAATGATCCAGTGGTTAGGTTGCTCAGCTGGAATGGGAGACCTCACATGGATTCTGCTAATCAGCAGATTTCTTGAATGTTGGTAGGTCTTTTGTTTCGCTTTGTGAAATTGGGAAAGCCGTTTCTCATCTTTGTGGTTGAGGATAAAAGTCCTTTACTTGAGGTACTTGAACAACAGGTAATAATGGTCACCGTACAAGAACCTAACTTAAACATGCTTTGGAGCCCAGCAGAATGGGTTAGTCATACAGTACACAAATTATGGTGTTGTCTGAGCTGCAAACAGGAAGATCGGGATGAGAATCAAACCTATTTCATTTAGAATAGAAGTTTTGAGTACAACTGCTAAACCACTGGTTTGTCTAATAACATCTTTGTGTTAATTATTTAGTCTGGAATTACTTCTTATTTCGATCTTGTTTACATTAGTAACAATGTTTCTCACATGGAAAACTAAATCATTTTAATGATGCTGTTTCCTTGGTAAAATTACCCTGGATAGTCTGACGTGGCCTGGGATGATGGACAATGAAACACACTTGTTTGGAGGCTAGGTGAGTTGTTCTGCTACTAAACAGCTGCAAATTTTGTAGGCAGGGTTATATATAGCAGAACCTTATAGGTGAACTTTAATGATTTATGCTGTTAGTCCTCAAAGTTTCTACTTGATATGTAGTCTGCTGCAACAGTGGAGCATAACCTGAGTTTGTTCATTTTCTTTCGGAGTGTCATGGTTGTGTGTTAGCTCAGAAAAGCGCTCTGGGAATTTGGAAGGATTCCAGGTGCAAGATCCTGCACCTGCACTGGAGCAGCTGGGGGATGGAGAGCAGCTCTGCCGAGAAAGACTTGGGGGAGCTGGTGAAGATGAGCCAGCAATGTGTGCTCACAGCCCAGAAAGCCAACCACATCCTGGGCTGCATCAAAAGCAGCATGGCCAGCAGGGAGGGGATTCTGCCCATCTGCTCTGCCCTGGTGACACCCCACGGGGAGCACTGCATCCAGGTCTAGGGCCCCCAACATAAGAAGGACATGAACCTGTTGGAGCAGGTCTAGAGGAGGCCATGAAGATGATTTTGAGGGCTGGAGCACCTCTCCTCTGAAGACAAACTGAGAGAGTTGGGTTTGTTTAGCCTCAACTGTTTGTTGGAAAAGAGAAGACTCCAGGGAGATCTTATTGCGGCCTTTCAATACTTAAAGGGCGCCTATAAGAAATATGGGGACAAACTTTTTAGTGAGGCCTGTTGTAGTAGGAAAAGGGGTAACAGTGTTAAACTTAAAAGAGGGAAGATTTAGTCTAGGTAAGGAAGCAATTTTTTACAATGAGGGGTCATGAGACACTGACCCAGGTTGCCTGGAGAGGTGGTAGGTATTGGAGCCCTGGAAACATCTAAGGTCGGGTTTGATCAGGCTCTGAGGAACCTGATCGAGTTGAAGATGT
Organism: Thinocorus orbignyianus; assembly: GCA_013400375.1. Taxonomy (NCBI): domain Eukaryota; kingdom Metazoa; phylum Chordata; class Aves; order Ciconiiformes; family Thinocoridae; genus Thinocorus; species Thinocorus orbignyianus. The sequence goes on along the minus strand of VXBW01008072.1, from coordinate 70,003 downwards.
CCCCCCTCATGGCAGGGGGGTTGAACAATAGATGACTTTTAAAGGTCCCTTCCAACCCAGACTGTTCTATGATTTTGCAAGTGCCGTGCATTTATGTGTGTTCAGCGTGCTGCATGGAAAGCCAGCTATCAGGCTGCCAGATGACCCCAAGGTACATGCTGTTGTCGTGACATTCAGCAGCCCAGGCAAAGTTTTTCAGTAACTGTCTGCTAACAGAGAACATTATTCTACTTCAGGATCAGTATCAAGGAAGCATTTGAGTGTTCTATGCTCAAGAAGCCATCTTCAGTGTGGGCTAGCCTGTTTCCCTAATGTGCCCCTCTATTGACACCAGGGGGGAGAGGCCTTCCTCAGTTCAATCATTCAAGATTTAAATTGACATCATGGGATGTTCAATTATTTTTCTTTTGTGTGTATCTTAAGTTAGACTTTCTGTTGAACCTGGGTCTGATTCCAGCTTGCTGATTTTACTGGAGGTACTACTACTGAAGATAGCGGATTATTGTGCTTCAGGGAGAAGGTTTTATTTCGTTACATACAAGGAAGTTTCTTTTCAGCTTGAAGAGGTACTGGAACAAATTTGTATCACAGCAGACTATGTGGCAATGCCAGTGCATTATAATAAGTCTTAGTTACCTTCGTGTCTGTTGTTTCAACCTAGTGTGGCATTTTAGAGTCAGCCTCTACTACTGGTATTTCTAGCATTGCTGAAATTTAAGCTCAAAACTAGAAAGAGCCCCTCATTCCTGAATGTTTTGTCTCTCAAATGATATGAAAGTTAAACAAAATGTGCAATTAGCTGCAGTATATAAGAGTCCCTCCTTGACTTTCTCCTTGCTGCCGTTTTCCAGTCGGCAAGGAGGGACTTGATCTAAACGTCTGTTTTAAGATGATATTTAAAAGTTTGCAAATTTTAATGGGTTGTCCCACACACATCAAAATACCCTTTTTTAGTTGTTGAATTCTCATTTCAGAATCTAGAGGATGCATGGGCTGAAGCCTTTTTAGCTCTTGCTCATTAAGGAGAGAAATCTGTGGCCCAAAGTAGTTTCAAAAATAAAAGCCATTTTAACTTAATTTGTAAGTGTCATGGCTTATTTTCTATTAAAAAAAAAAATCTTTAAGTGCATCTTTCTGTTAACTGTGAGCAAATTTCCCCTTTGCCTTCAGTGGAAAATAATGTGTTAAGTAACCAACTGCTGCAGCATTATAAGGCAAAGTAAAGAGTAAGTTACTTTTTTTTTTTTTTTTACTTTCTAGCCAACAAATGTGAAATTCTGTGCCAGATGGCTGAAAAATTGAAAGGGAAAAATAAAGTAAAATTAAAGAAAAATGTATCAAGCCAGATGCATGACAATTTTAGTTGCTGCCAAATGTGCCTTTTATCAAAGAACATCTAATATTTTTTAAAAGAAGGGTAGGCAAAGGTAGACAATCAGGGCATCTTGCTGGATTTGCTTTGGATAAATTTGTTCAAATGTACTGTGGAATAAACCTTTTTTAGTTTGTGAAAAGAATAAATTTTAGGTTCCAGTAAGTTTGTTCCAGTATGTGTGTACATTTGCCTTTATTTGATGACATGGTTACTTGCGAAAATGAGTGGATGTTAAAAGCTGTGTCAGTCTCGTTGAAAAAAGAAAAACCAGAGAAAAAGAAAGGGTAGAATTTAGCTGGCACATTTGATGACTTTTGCATGTAACTGTCTGTAGGTGATGTTTGTATGCTGTGTATTCAGTGGTATTCAGATTGCATTTAAGTGAAAATTCAGTAGTGGCTGTTACCTTTTGGCGTTGCAAGATGTTCTAATAATAATAATAAAAAACAACACGCGCCTTACATATCGCAGAAGTGTACACTTTTGACTATGTAAGATACACTGAAAGTCCTTGTCTGAGACTGGCTTTCTTACATTTAAATACTGCGTGCTTTACATTAAGGACAATCGTGAGTCTATTACAGATGCAGATTTTGCTCAGGATAGTAAAATACTGAAAGACACAGTTGCTTGAGCAGAGAAACCATACGGAGTAGAAAATGAGTAAGCAAGGTGTACTTACAGTAGAAGACACAAAATAGCATTTTTTTTACTGTATTGTTCTTTGCCACAGGATTATTCATGGTAGGTGTTACTGCAGCTCTGCACCTTTCTGTTACAACTTACTGTGTCAAAGCATCTGCAGTTTATGGGTAAACAGTGTCTTTTTAATTTTCATGTATGAAATTTTTAGGTAGGCAGTTTTTAGGTAGAGGCTACATCTTGTCTCCTTGTTGAATCATATCACAGTAAATAAAGGGACATTATGTTTAATATCTTATATCTGGCAACAGGCAAAGTATTTGCTTTCAAAGAACAGAGTGAATAAAGGAAAACACTTGCAAGTAGAAACTGCTTAAATTCACGGTAGCCTCATTTCCAATTTATGTTGAATGTGCTGTACATGGTATGAAATAATCCTGTTGGCAGCTTGGGTCAAGTGCCTGGGTCTCGATCTTCCTCATCCACCCGGCAAGGCTTGAAAACACTGAGACCTTGAAACCCACACACCATAGCTGCCTATAAAGTAAACATTTTCACAATTCAGACCCTAGCATCTTCTAACAGTGCAGTTTTCCCTTCAGAATTAACCTTACTGAAAAGTAAAATTACTGAAAGATAATTTAATCCAGTGTCACTCAGACCAGGACAGTGGGTTTTGCCCTTACTGAAGAATATTTATGCTTGTAATACAGATGAAAATACGCTTTGAAAACTTGTAGAGGAAACCAGGACACATTGCAACTCCAGTGAAAAGAAGTAGGAGAAACTGTTGTAACTATACAAACTTGGAAGGAGCCTCAGCTACTAAGTCTCAATTTGCAGGAATGAAGTGGTGAGAGAACACGTTTGACCAGCAGTTAGAGTTACCCATAATCAGAATAGAGTCTAGGGTATCTGACTTAAGCAGGGAGCGTAGCCATGGAGAGGTGATCTCAAATGGTGACAGCCACAAGGAGAATGTGTCCTGCTTCGGGCTGTCTGGCACTGGCAGTTCCCCAGCAGCATGTTCTGCATCCATATGATTGAAGGGGATCTGAGGAGGAAACATCTCAGTAGATCTGCACAGGAGTAAAACTCCTTTCTGGCTGTTGATTCAAAACTCTACTGTCATACTCTAATCTCCGAGACCACTGCCCTCAAGTGACTCAATGCTGCAGGGAGCTACAGAGCAGTAGGAGGAATGCTACACATGCTTGAAGGCGCCACGTGGCGTGGCAAGGTGTCAGCATCCCAGACTGAGCTGTCCGTGTTTGCGGCATCACTGTTTTGGACTTGCTGAGAATGTCGCAGAGGTGGTGGTGTTAGTCAGACCTGGAATTAAATTTTGTATTGGTGATATACAGGAAACTACTAAGATCTCTTACAGAGCTGGATAGTTGAAATTACCGTGGTGTGTATGTCAGTGGAGGAGACTCGCGGAATTTTTTTGTGAAAGCTCATATCTGTAACAGAAGCAGCAGAAAGGAGTAAAGGAGATGAAGGAACAAACACGATCTTGACCAGCAGCCTGGAGAGTGAGTTAGCTGAATGCTGGCTAAGAGTCTTGGAACCAGGTGTATGTAAACAGTCTTCATGCATGCCTGTATGTGCAGGGGAACAGGATTTTGTAGGTAAGGGACACGAGAAACATGTTTCTTCTATTAATGGATGCAACCTTACAGCTGATTCAGACAAAGGACACAACAGACAGTGTTATTTAAAATCAACATATATTTGGCACAGGAAAAAAAATAATCCAGAGCACACATGTACACTAAAGGTGAAGTTGGATTGGATCCTGCAAAAGTTGCTGTGTTTCTGTACGGTGCTGAGCATCATTCATTCATTTTATTCACATTTGCAGATTCTGAGCAGGTACAAAGACATCTCAAATGATATGTATAAGCCTGGAAGTAAGAACTCATACAGGAACAGAAAGAAATAGCCATCAATTCTGACCATGCCTTAAATCACTAAAATAGAAGCTAAAATCCACGTGCATTTTACAAGCAAGGGTGTGCCACTTTGGAAGGGTTTCCTCACCCGGGAGATGTTAAGCAGGTACGTTTTCCCCTTTGTTCTGTTTCTGTCCTGGCATCTGCCTGGCAGGTGTGAGGAACAAGCTCATTCTATGAGGAAGCGTCCTTATATATATGAGACCAAAGACACAAGCATCAGAGCCCTTGACAGCATTAGTGCATTACAGTGGAAACATCCATATTGATAGAACTCTGGTTCCATGGACAAACAAATAGTTCTGTCTGTGGCCGATTACTTTTGCAGAACAAACAGGCTTTGCTGATGTTTCAGTTACAAGTATCTGGCTCTTCAGACATCTGCACTGGCCCTGCACTGTATGACTGAAAGCTGCAAAGCCCTAGAAGTGTCTTTGAGATGCGGTGGCAGGTCAGGATGGAGCAGCCCTGACTGGGAGGGGCCAGGGAATTTGTAATTTAATGAGGAGGTGAGGGAGACGAAAGAGATGGATACCTTTTCTGTCATTAAAAATCCTAGATTAAGTAAACAAAAAAAATCTTCTCAGAATATTTTCCAAAAGCTGGGTGTGGGGGGAAGGATGATGCTTTTTTCCTTTTTGTAAGGAGAAGTAGTGGGTTTTGGGGTCCAGTAAAATCTATGGGGCAGGCATCAGCCAAAGCATTTTATTCTCTGGGGTTCTGCTTGGTCACTTTTCTTGAAATGTTGGGAAAACTGTGATTGAGATAAAGGGTGGATTTTGTCTGCCTTAGGTGGATAACCCTTTTCACACACACCTCTTTGCCTCCATTAGAGGAGGAAAAGCAGATGGTAGGTGCAGGTCAGTCAACGTTATGGGAGAGCTGTAGGCCCTGTGTCTGCAGCAGGTGTTCGCCACTGCAGACGAGGACACCTGCTCTAGGCCCTTCCTGTACTGTTGCTGCTGACAGGAGAGCCATGTAGCATCATGGGTGCCCTCCCCACGGCACCAGATTCAGTCAACCTTCAGTGGTGGTGGAGTTCCAAGCCCCTAACCTCACAGCCTTGCATATTTACCCTGAGACATGGCTATTTGTCCCCCAGAAGCAGTTTGCAGCCTCTTCAGGTGAAGCTGTTCTTTATATGACAGACCAGTGTCCCAGCCCTGCCAAAAAGGCTGATAAAACCACATTTCCTCTTGAAGCTGCCTCAGCGTGCCCCAACTTCAGCTGAGATGACAGCCCTGTACCAATGGTGCTCTTGCGGCTGGGGTGTGACATGGTTATTGCTCCAGAGGGGCTATGTTTCTCTCCATGCTTTCTTCGTAACAAAAGCTACAGTCTTCTGCAGACTAGTGTTACTGAGGGTTTGCCGTGTTGAGATGTGAAGAGGATGGCATGTGTCTGGCATTGTTGTGGGAGAAAGCACATCCACGCACAAGAAGGGTGGGCTTGTGACTTTGGATGTGAGGTGTCATCGACATTCCTGCCCTAGTGTCCTAATTTTAGCTAGAGGAACTGCTCCAAAGCAGGGTGCTGCACACGATGGGGCTTGTAAGGTGGTTTCAGGCCAAACAGAGTTAGCAGAGAGTATTTCAGGTGTATCACAGGCCAGGAACCAGGACACTGGTTGACTCTGTCAGTGTCTGCATTGATCCACAGTGGGGATAGGGTGGAGAAGAGTCTCTGTCTCTTGTGGCAGGCCCTGAGCTCAGCCTGCATCACCTGCCTGGAGACACAGGCAATTCCAACAGCAGGAACAGAGATTCATACAGCAGGAGGCAATTGAAGAAACAGCATACCACAAAAAAGGTGAAGGAGAATTTTGGGGACTGATAGAAGTCCAAAAGAAGAGATGTTGCTGATTAAGCTGTACAGAGCCCAGGTGCTTCAGCTGATGCTTATTAGACCTTCTCAAACCAGCAGCATAATGCAAGCTGGCCTCCTGGATGACATGTTTGATGCTGTTTTTTTCTTTTGGAAAGTGCAGGAAAGAGGGAAACTTCAGAGTTCTGGCCAGGATGCCAAGGCTACAAAGATAACACCTGTTGTGGGTGACCCCAGATTAGATCTGGCTTGAATTCAGAAAAGCAAAGATGTATGGCAAATCAAACAGTGTTGCGGGATGAGGGGGAGGAGAAGATAGTGGGATTTGACCAAAGCTTTCTAAAGCTTCAAGGAAAGGTAAGTCAGGCAGCGGTGAAAGCTAGCAAGTTCCTGTGCTTATTGGACCTGTTGGCTCAGCTCCACTTCAACCCATAGCCTGGCCATGCCCTGTGCTAGTAAGAGCAAGATGCTTTTGTAAGGCAGTTGTGACAGTCTCCTCTCCCCCACCCCTCCACCTACTGTGTTAGTCAGGGGGCATCTTGGGGCCTCGCTTGTCTGCCTCCACCCTCAGGGACCTGGGGAAGCACTGTCACAGGCCGTGGCCTGCCTTTCCTGGGGCTGCTTATTTCTTTTTGAAGAGCTTGCGGAAGGAGCTCCGGAAACCCCCCTTGGGCTCGTGACGTGGGTTGTGGTCGCTGAAGGATGTTTGCTCATTGTCATCCTTCTGGCAGAACCTGGTGTTGTCTTCTGCATGGAGCTCCTAAAAGGGAAAAGACAATTTAACCAGCATTTGCAACCTCACATCCTTGTCACCTTCTCTCTCTCCCTCTCTCTCTCTCTCTTTCTCTCTCTGTGCTAGGAGGGACCTGGTGTGTGAGAAGATGCTGGTAAGGCTGGGAGAGATCACCCAGACAACTGGTCACCCAGGACTCAGCAGCACTGGTACCTTTGCAAAGTGCTTGTTGCTGCCTCTGAGGCAGTGGCAGAGGAGTGGAGGGATAAGCACTGTTAGAGGGCACTGGAGCTTTCCTTGCTAAGCTTTTTGTTTAGGGGAAGCTTGCTAGCCCATTTTGCCAACAAGGGAGAGAGCCGGCATGGGAAGTTGAAGGAACTTCCCACTACTTCCTTGCTCATGAGTTCTGTTTACTCTAGGGCAATGAGGCTTCAGGCTTCTTGAGCTGATACGGTGTGATACTCTTCTGTTGGCTCTATTGCTGCCTGGGTTTATGTCTGTGAGGCAGAAGACTTCGTTAGCACACACACCTTGTGGTAAATATGCCACTAAAAAATCTCTCCCCCTTTCAGGATAGTGCTGAGCTCCTCCTAGCAAGGCCCTGGAAAAGTCCCTTTTCTCCAGTTCTGCCCAGTAGTCTCCTTTGTTTTGTCGGGGAGAAGATGTCCTGCAGTTCTGGACTAGCTCCACATCTGCACTCTGCTGTGAGCCGTCGCTCGGTGCAGGTGAGTGCCAAAGAGCTCACAGGCTCCTGTTCCTGGGGGGCCTGTGTCCCCCACGGCTCTTCTCCCTCTGCCTCATCTCTCCTTGCTCAGCCATTCACCACCTTGTTCACTCACTTCTTTCCCTTTTCTGTCAAGGTTTCCTTGCTGTCTTTTAGTCAGGTTGTTAGAACCTTCCTCCTGTCACCCCCTGCATCTACAGCCTCACTGCATCTCGCACTGTTTTAAGAGGAGGGTGTTTCTCCAGGCAGCACTGAGACAACTAATGAAGCATCTCACAGCACCCTTGGCCTCTTCCCCAGGAAATGTGAAGAGCATTTCCCCCTCTGACTGTGACAGCTCAAAGCTGGCTGAACAGGCACTGAAGACTATGGAAACATTGCTCCTGCAAGACCTGGTGTCCCTGAAAGGCTAGAGTGTTGCCTGCTGTGACAGTGGTTGTCTGAGGGATGCAATTGCTGGGCTCTGGTTTATTTTTCACACAGAATTCAGCATGGCTCTACGATCCATGCAACAAACATGGGTGAAACAAAATCCATAGACCACATCCTTGCTGGTGTAAATGGTGCTGATTTACACTGGCTGAGGATCTGATACTAAATCCATTGGCTTTCTTAACTCAGCACTCCTCACAGCAGGTGGAAAGGCACCCTTTTAACTGGTGGGTGCCACCATAGCACTAATTTCAAACAGACTTATGCATACTTAGTGACCCTGATCAGATACAACATTTACTTGTGGGGGAAGCTTTAGTGGCAGCTAGAGACGTGAATGGCTAGCTTGTCTCAAGGGTGTTCTAGCTGTCACTCAGCCAGCTGTGTATATCAAGCCCATGCTTGCCCCGGGAAAGATGTGTGTGTGAAAAGGAGATGTCCTGTCCCTTCCTCGGGCATGTACATGCAGATGAGGACTTTGAATGTGTGGAATTGGAAGCTATATTGGCTTGTTCTGCCCTAACAGAATCTCATATCTTTCTCCTGCTGCTGCTGCTGCTTCTGCACCACCATGTGCCTTTTTTTTTTTTTCTCTCTCTTCCTATTTAAGCCTCCTTACTTCCAAAAAGCTCTGTTTTTCACCCGCTCCTCTTGCGGGGGGGAAGTAGCTCCTTTGGGAGCTTCGAGATGAGGCTGAGATCATATGAGGCTGGACATTCCTCTCCTGTTTCTGCTGCAGCCGGCTCCCACTGCTGCTCCGTGTGCTGTAGAGTCTGGTGCTCACACCCTCAGCGCTCCTCGGCAGCTCCTTCAGAGACCTGCTCAACTGCTTGCCTTTGCTGTGGAACATTTCCCGCTTGTAAGTACTGCTGCTTACAGGAGTGCAGCTCTTAGGCAATGGCTGTAAGGCATGATCTGTCCTCTCTGGTTCTGATGTGAAGTTAACAGGCCTAAGGAAGCAAATGTCTAAACTGGACTCAGAAGAGGCTGGGGAGCAATTCTCAAAGAGAGCGAGGTTTTGGAAGGCATCATCTTCATAGGGGCCTGGCATAGTGAAAACCTCCCCAGGGTAGTCAAACTCTTCATAGCTTGGTGCAAAGTTCCTCGTGTCCTGCAGCAGCTCCACAGAGGTCCTGATGGCTCTCTCAGTGTTTCCCACTGCATCAGCTGGTGGTGCTTCATACTCCATTTCAGGGATGGATTGTAAGGGGGCTGTCAGAGCCTTGAGTTCCTGCTCTGTGAGCTGAGAGGATGCAAGGATGTTCTCTGGCCTCTCATGTTTTCTACTTTCCATTTCCCAGTCAGGGGGCTTTACAGCCTGGATGTTCTCCATCACAGTTGGCTGGGGTTTCTTCATCTGGGGCATCAAATGCCTTAAAATAAGAAACAAAACAACGAACAAAAAACCCAAACAAAAACAAACAAACAAAAAAAACCAAAAACAAAACAAAAAAACACAGAAGGAAGTGGAATACTAAAGGATGAACAAGAGACGGCACAACAAGCCCCCCTCCCCCTTCACTCCCCCAGTCCTATTGTCTTTCTTTTAAGGTGAAACGGTATTTTCGTATCTTGGAAAACAGTAACAGAGGTGCCACTAATTGAAATTGCCTGACTGGCTTAGCAAGAGTAAATTTGCAGGGGTAGAACTGCCTATCCAATAGGTTTAGCTGCCTTTTGTGCTCTACACCATGAAATGAATACAAACTGAGATGAGAAGCCAACTGCTCCATCTCTCTCCTGTTTATCTGCATTTTGGATTTTTACTTTTCTTCTCTATCTGTAATGTAAGGACTGTGCCTTGCTTTCCTGTGATGTGGCTGTCTTTTCAGGTGGACAGTGTTCCTCTCCTGGGTAGGGTATCTCTGTCCCCAGAAGTGTGCCGGGACTACTTGGAGGGCTCCTACCCTCCATGTGTTCCAAGTAAGTCACCAGAGAGTATCGCATTGGATGTGGTATTAGGTGCAGGGTCCATACATCAACAACCCTTAATGACCACCAGTCAGGAAAGCCCCACTGTCATCTTCTGGGGACATAATGAATGGAGCAGGGGAACAGAAACCTTGTGATGTTCAAGATGTGCAGAGGTCTGCATCTGGGGCAAGATAATCCCACGCATCAGACCAGGCTGGGAGATTTGGGTTGAGCAGCAGCTCTGGTATGAACTTGGGGTTATAGCCAATGCCAGGGTAAAGATGAGCTGAGAGCATGCTTTCATGGCAGACAAGGCAAACCCTGACCTGAGGTCTATTAGTAGCTGCATGGCCAGCCGAGCCTGGGGAGTTATTTTTCCCCCTTCTGTTCAGTGCTGGTGAGGCCCCACCTGGACACATGTTGGCCCTTAGTTCAGGACGAACATGGGGAAACTGGAGAGGTGCTAGCTGACACTACCAAAATGGGGCCCTTGTGCATTGTGACTGTAAAGGGAGGGAGGTTGGCTTGCGTAGTCTGGCGAGAAGGAAGTTAGAGATTGATCTAATAACACTGCCGCTTGAAGGTGGGGACTCAGAATAATGAAGCCAAGCCACTCTTATCAGTGTCAAGTGATGTAAGGAAGCATAACAGCCACAAATGGCTGACATAAGAAAGAAGGCAAGTCTAGTGAACTTTGATCATCATCTTGATTGGCACCTATCAGTAGGCTAGAAATGGTAAAAGATTTTGCCAGGTGCTACCAGCAACCCTGTCTTTCTTGAAGTATTCTTGTGTCTTTTTAAACCCATTTTTACTTGGATCTTGCGATAGTTCCATTGCTCAATGATGTGTTCTATGACTGTGTGTGTTGCTTGTCTGAAACCTTGGTCGTGTTTCCTAGCTCCTGTAACATTGACAGTGAATATTGTGGAATGTTACTATACACACCGCTGCCAGGCCTACACCAATAAATGTCCTCTCTGGTATACTGTTAATACAGTTAGCAAAAGCATTGTCAGCCCTGGGTAGAGTTCTGAAATGTTTCCTGCTTGTAAACCACTTGGTAGTGGATAGCAGGAAGGAGCCTCCATTTCTCTACATATATACAGGGTGTAGTCTTGGAAGTGGCAGTCTGTAACTGCCTAGTGTCACTGGCATAGTATGTGTGAGGAGAGAGTTTTCAGCCTACTTCGAAAGCCTTCTACTAGAACAATAGGCTTACGGGGTTGTCGTGCCAGAGGAGGGTGCTGGTGGGAATGGCTGTATTGTCTCTTCAGAGTGGATCCCACTGTCCCGAACAGATGTTGCACTGGGTGTTGGAGAAACTTCTTGGCTTGTACACTGAGAGGTGAGACCTTTGTACAGCTTCACAAGGGATGACCTGAGGGAGGAGAAATCCATCGTCGTGCTAAGAAATAAGGCAGGGAATGAGCACGAGCACGTAGAATCACAGAAAACAGGGCTGGGAGGGACCTTAGTATGCCCATTCACCTCTTCCCACCCCAAGGAAAGACCCATTCCACCTAGTCTGTCCCAGTCAGCAGGGCATCCTGCTTTCTGTCCTGTTCTTAATGCTTCTAATAGCAGTTCCTCCCCAGCAGTCTGCTCCAGCTCTTTACTACCTTCCATATTTGGAAGCTTTCCTTGAAGTCTGATCTTGTCCTAATCCCCCGGTGAATCATCACAAGGAGCAAAGGCAGCTGGATTTTTATTTTAGTAAAAAGTCTTGATTTCAAGGAACTTTTCTGAACCATAACTTGAGAATCTACCTTCAGGGTCATTTCTGTCACAGTTAATCTCAAACACATTGTTGGATGCTTTTGTTTCTCCCACCCCACTCCCCCAGTAAAATAAGATAATACTATGCTTTCACAGTCTTAGCCTATAAGGGCTTCAGGCAACAGACTTGGCCTTCACCAGGGCCGTAAGCTGCCAAAATAGTCCCCATGTGTTCTCCCACTGGGGAGAACTTTTGCTGTCAGTTTAAGGAATCAAATGTTCCCATGAAACACATGGCTGCTATGTTTAGAAGGATTAAACTGATTTTCTTTCACTCTCAGAGTTAGACACAAGGGCCCACCTCAAATCTGACCTCAGTTTGGAGGACAAATGCCAATAGTGGGCCTTCTCCAGTATTCATATGCAAAGGATTTTGTTTTATTTCAACAAATCAATGCACCTGTTGATCTTGTCTGGACCTGAAGCCCATTTTTCCAGGCTTCCCACACACCTCCCTTTCCCTGGTGATAGAGAGAATGAACTGATATTGTGCTTACTTCTTCAGCTTTTTCCTCTTCTGTATAAGCAGGTCTTCATTGCATTGGAAGAGGAGGCTATAGTGTGAGATGAAAACCCGGAGGCGCTGCACACACACCAGCAGTAGGTAGTAGTCAGGATGCTCTTGCTCCGTGAACTTAAGGACATTCTGGGGCACAGAGGAGAGCAGGCTGTTTGGAGGGTGTCCTAATCCTTTCTGTGGAGAAGGTGCTATCGGGACAATGGATTAGTGCTCTGGAGTGTCTGTAGCACTGCCTTGTGGGAGCACTGTGGGAGCTTTTCTAAATAGCACCAGTTTCTGAATGACTTGGATGGGGCCTGCCTCCAGTGTAAATATGCAAGTAACCACTGTAAATGTATTCATGGAATGTGTGGGTGATGCACCAGTTGAGCTTAGCATTGGATAAATAAACTGGTCTCTTGTTTTTATAGGGCTTGCTTTCTATGTTATGTGCCTTGTCTGAAATGTTTTAGTACAATTCAGCTAGCTCTCCGAAGAGCCAGAACTCTTTTATCAACAAGCCCTGTGTAGGTTATTTGGCCCTAGGAGCCTCTAGCCCTCTGAGTCTCTGAACTAACAGGCATGTGGACCACTCAGCAAGAGGCCAATTCTGTTACAGGAGTTAGGTTGGAGCTCACAGTAGATGTGCCCCACCTCTGGCATCCTGTTCTCCCAGAGCAGCAGAGCTTTCGGCTTCCCAGGGGAAAAAAGTTAGTTCTGTCAGGCCAAATGGAGAACGGCCAAATAGAAGCAAGCTTCAGGTGAAAATGATGATGAAAATTAAGGCATTTGCAGCTGGTTTTCCCTTTCAAAGGTTTTTTTCAGAGAGTCCACTGGGTTAGCCCAGTACCTGTACAGGCCTGAATACTTGCTCTGAGTTAAAAGTCACATGTTGTGATAAGAGTTCAACAAGACAGTTTCCATCGTGGGGCCCTACCTGTAGATGAATAAGGTATTCAGGGATTCGCTGGACTATATGGAAGAACAAAATGTAGAGATCAGACTTGATTTCTTCTTCTACCTGAAATAGAGAAAGCAACTTCAGAGTCTCTCCCACCCATAAAGCCTTTCTGCTTCCAAATGGTTCTGGGGTTTAATGAGTAGTTATGCTGTAAGTACTTATAACAGTTCATAGGAGCACGCCAGTCAAGTGGCAGTTGCGCATGACAGTACACTGATCTTCATCTTCCTTCTGGAAGGGATATTTGCAACTCCTTCCACCACCAATACTGGTCCTGAGGATGAAATTCCTTAGTTTTAGGATTATCTAGGGGGACACTCAGCCCAATTAAGTAGGGATGCACTAGTTAATTTTCACTAAAACCCCAAGTAGATGCTGTTGCTCAGAATTGAGTTCTTAGTTTAGGCCTGAATGAATTGAACAAGATGAGATTTACTTCTAAGTTAAAATGTCTTGGGAGCGAGCTAGTGTGGTTTAGCTATTGCACTTTAAAACTACCTTTATATTTCACTTTCTTAGTTTAAACCAAGAATCAAGGGTATGAGACCCAATACCTAAAGCTGGACAGTAGAGACTGTGTTCTCTCTAAAGCACTTAGAGCCTCACTCTTGGTCTCCCTGTTTGGATAAGTCCTCCATTTTCAAGGAGACACTGTTTGCATGGGGCAGGTCTGGATAGCATGCGCATAGGCAAGCTTTCTGCCAAGTTTGATCTGAGACATTATTTCATGTCACAATAGAAATACAGCTCAGTTACACACATTGATGAACACATTAAAGCTGCCTTTTGCAGGCGCATGCCAAGGAAACTGCCATTTGTATCAGAAAAGTGGATTGGCAGGGAAGAGTCCTATCATGGGCAATCATAATAGGAAAAGATCCAAGCTTATATGTTGCCATTACGTGTCTGTGAAGCAGGCAGGAAAGTTACCTCCTTCAGGATCACCACGTGGATCAGAGAGATGCATTCTGGCAGGTCCCTCAGGTAAGCGACATAGTAGTCCAGAAAATTATTCTTACAAATGGAAAAAAGAACAAAGAAATTTAGAGATATTTTGGTCACAGAGCCAGCCAGAACAGACAACTGTTGATTCTTCATCATCACTCCTGGGAGCATATCAGTTAGCAGAGCTGCTAACTGTGTGAAGCTTTCAGGGACTGGGACTTCACAGAATCATAGAATGGTTTAGGTTGGAAAGGACCCTAAAGATCATTTAGCTCCTACTCCCCTGCCATGGGCAGGGACACCTCCCATTAGCACAGGTTGCTTAAAGCTCCATCCAACCTGGTCTTGAACACTTTGAGGGATGGGGCCTCAACAGCTTCGCTGGCTAACCTGGGCCAGTGTCTCACCACCCTTGTAGTGAAAAATTTCTTCCTGAGATCTCATCTAAATCTCCCCTCTTCCAGTTTAAAGCCGCTAGCCCTGATTCTGTCACTACATGCCCTTGTAAAGTGACTCTCCAGCTTTCTTATAGGTCCCCTTCAGATACTGGAAGGTTTCTGTAAGGTCTCCCTGGAGCCTTCTCATCTTCAGGCTGAACAACCCCAACTCTCTCAGCCTGTCTTCTCAAGAAAGACTGTTTAATAAACTGTTTAGCTGTTGAGCCAGTATCTAAAGCTCTATAGCAGATGGGATGAGTAGAGAGGCTGAGGAGGAAGAAGCTTTTCTCATTTAAGACTCTTAAAATTTATAAAGCATCAGGTGCTATATTCTTCTAGGAGAGGTCCCACTGCTCACCAGCATTGGGTAGACCTTCACCCTGAGAAGGTGCTGTTTTACTTGGGGCTACAAACCATATAGGATAAGGGGCCTGCTCACCTTCAGTAAAGTATACTGGGGAAGAGGAGCACAAGAAGCACGCTTTCTTCATACCCTCACTGTGAATACAGACGTCCAAGCTGCCAAGGCTCATGTATGGCTCCTGCAACCAAGTCTGTCTCTCATGCATTTTTTACAGGGCTTATCCTATATAGCTGCATGCCCCTAGGTGGGGCTGGCATGTGGGCTCCCTGACCAACCAAGTGCTACAACACAGGGGTTACTACGCACTGGGACTCTGTGCAAAGGAGGCTTGCTGAAAAGCTTTACCATAGCCACAGCTTCCCAGCACAGCCCCTCTGCTGCCCACCTGTGAGCCATCAGCACAACATCATGAATCACAACAGAAGAAGTCCAGAGAGGTCTGTAACATTCCTACCTCATCATTTGTTAACTTCAGGAAGATGTCACCTAGGATCCCTTGTCGTGGCCAGCTCAGAACTCGCTCCTGTAGAGCGTGAAGTAAATCAACATGCTGCTGGACCAGGTACCGCAAAGAGTTGGGGAAGAAACTGAAGGGAGATGAAATCAGACTGGTTACACAGAGCAGAAGCTGAGCCCTAAGCATGTACTGCTGAAGTGTGCATTCATGAGTAGTCAGCACAGGCTTGCTTTAAACTCAGGAATTATTAACTTTTATTGGAGTCCTAACTGCACTAGGAGGCCCTGTTTTGGCTGCTATGTATGTACCCTCTCTGGTAGGGTATTACTACAGGGTTTTGAAGGTTTCTTACACTGACTCCCCAGTGCATGGTGTAGCTGACCAGAACTCGCTGAAATAAAAAGCCTGAGGCAATGCTGCTGTGGATAATGAAGCAGGACCATGGTCCTGAGCCACCCCATAGAGTGCTTGGAGGAGAGCTTTCTAGCTTTGTATGCTGTCTCATTTGTCAGGCCCTTTAACAAGCCAACCCTTCGATGGTCAAAATGTGCTTTTCTGTAATTTTATGCTGAGTTCATCCAGAATCAGAATGAAAATATCAAATATTGAAATATTTTGCCACATGGAAAGGTCCCAGAGAAAAACAGTAAAAATACAAACTCAGTTTGTACTATCGTGCTTCAGTTTGAAGTATGTATATTGTGTAACTGCTTAAATAAGTCCACATTAGCCCATATACCACATGTCCCGCACTGGATTTCTGTCAAGTGACTCTGTGGATGTGGGACACCCTAGGGACAGTGGAAAGAGTCAAAAAAGAGAGAGGTAGCAAGGACTGGGCTATTCAAACATGCTTACAGGCTGGGAACTCCCAGGCCAAAGCTGAGTGAATGGGGAGAGCTGTAGGAACTATCCCATCCTGGGAACTAAGATAGCTGCCCCAGGGCCTCTCTCCAAAGAGGTTTAACTGCTAAACTGAGTCATTTCCTGCTGGTCTTGTATCTCTGTATATATCTGTATATATATAACTGATATATCAGATGTGTGTATCTGTGTATAGTGGGTGACAAGCCACTAGCCTGAGACTTACGCACACAGCAGCTTCTAGAGCTGGAGCTGTGGCCTGGAAGAAACAGGCAGCGAACGTGCAAAGATTTGCTCCCACCCAGGCACGAGGCATGTGAAAGAATAGGAGACTGAAGTGAAGTAGTAGTGAAGCAGTTTGGGATGCTAGGTGGACAAGATGCAAGGACAGGCAGGGAAGTCTTCAACCAATGCAAAAGCCTTCCAGTGCATCCAATTTTCAAGTAGAAATAAGCTCTAAGTGTTCAAAGATCTTTGTGTGGATGAAAGAAAAGTGGGAGAGATAAAGAAAAAATAGTGACTGGAGGCAACTCCCCAAAAGAGAGAGCACGCTAAAACCAAATACCTTCTCTCTTTTGTGCTTCTTTTGACATCTGGCCCTTGCAATGTCGCCTTGATCTTCAGGATTAAGGAAAGGTTAATGACGTATTTCCTTTCTGACTCCAGCAGCTCCAAAGCGATGTTCTGCCTTTTGGCTTCCAGAAGATAAAGTTTAAAAATAAGGAAATGCTGACCTCAGTGACAGCCTCATGTTAGACTGGTGATCTGACATTAAATCATTAAAGGAGAAACTGTTGAAAAGTTACACCAATATCCTGTCTTTGTGTGTTTAATTTCTCCAAAATATAAAATTCTAGCCTGATGTTGCAGCATGCCCCAGTTTGCTAAGAAAGCTCCAAAGCAAATGTGTTTTCCCTGTGAATACCATTTTTTTTCTAAGAATAAAAAAGCAAGAAAAGGCAAGGCAACTCATACCAAGGATTCACATCCAGTTTCCTACAGAATAAGAAGTATTTTTACCCCAGTTAAGGAACTACACTGTCACAATCCTATCAGGGGAATCTGAATTGCCAGGTCTTGGAAAGGAGAATGCATGTCCTGGGTGCAGGGTGATTCTGTCAATGGCACAGACCAGCAAACTCAAAGGCTACTAAGGCCCTGAAACATCCCAGCCCCCCTGCCCCCAACAGGAGAAACTCGTTTGTGTGTCTCCCTCTGTAGAAGCTGCTCACCAGCCAGCCCACACCAGATACAGATGCAGCTTCGAGTCCCTGCAGCCAGTTTCCCACTCTGTCCTTACCAGCCAAAGAGGGTTCACATATAATGTTGTCTGCTGAGCTGTATCTGCTTTGGCCCATGTCTTTCCCTCTCTCTGGTTGCTCTTTGGAAATGTATTCATCTCCCCAGTCCTTGGTGTCTTTGGGCTGTTTCCATACTGTTGATGGCAGATGCACTTTTGGCTGCCCCTCTGTTGTCAAGGAAGGCTTGAGGCTGTCATCTGTCTCTATGGTTGTTCCTGCAATGACAAACAGCTGTATGGATCTTGAGATCTCAGTGGATAGGTTATGCTACAGCAGGCAGCTAACCTGCGTTATCATCTATTTGAAGCACTGAAAGGAGAGTTTGGAGGATTCTCTGTGCTTCACAAGGGCTATAGCTCTGTGAGTTTACAAACAGAAGTGCAGTTGGCAAGCACTTGGGCAGAACAAGGTTTGCGCTCTTCCAGCATTTATTTTCAGGCCAAATAAAGAACTAAATTTGGTGCACATTAGAAAAATAAGAAAAAAACAAACATACTCCAAGAATGGTTGCACTTCAAGATTTTGTGATGCTTCAGGACTTGGTAATATAACACTGGCAGATATTGTATAAATAGAAAGTATTACTATAGTTTGGATTTAAATGCCATTCTCAATGGATGTAAACTGTCATGGCTTTTAAAATTTTTGTTAGTATGATGCGATTACACACAGCAGCAGGACTGATAGTCTGAGGCTATTAAATCACAGAGAAGATAGAGGAGGGTGCAGGTGCATTACAGCCATTGGCCTGGAGTTGCAAATGCTTTTAATTTGGGTTGCAATGAACAATTTTCTGTAGTTTTTGTTCTCTCTTGTTTTCAAGTGGATTCAAACAAAAGAGCTGTCCAGAACACTGAGTGCTTCTAGGGAACAGCGCAAACATCCAATGTTTGTTCTCCTGTGTCCTTCTGCTGTCCAGGATCCTCAGTGTCCTCTTTCTATACCCTTCTCTTAATTCTAACCAAGTTTTATTTTTGCCAGAAAACTCCCCTATTACTATTCAGACATGTCTACAAGGAATCTGGAAGCCAGTGGGCAAATAAACAGCTCCCCAGTTCTACTGGTGTTTAGTCACTGCAAAAAACATCTCTTCCCAAGTGGCAAAACGGCACTCTCATTATTCTTTACCATATCAGTAAGCCTCAATTCTTCCTTTCTGCAAAGGCATTTAAAACCTGTGAAAGAAGCAGCAGAAAGGCTTTCCCTGCCAAGCATTGTCTGTCAGGTTTGCACTTCGGGGATACAGGTTTGCCCTTGTATCTTAACTGTGAGTATGAAAATGAAGGTACACAGAAAAGTGAAAGACATTCCTGTGAAATGTGTTCCCCAAAAGTGCAGTAAAGCAAGCACTCTAATTGAATCATTCTCCTACTTTTTACTGACAGTTTGATATTTTCCTACCTGGACCTGCTACGACTTTCACACCTCCTTCTCCCATTGGCATGATCCTGGTGTCAGACACTGTTGAAGAACAGAGGGAAACTTTACAAGAGAAGATAGCCCAGCCAATATGGTTAGATATTCCAGTTGGGGGATCAGAATGGTTAGATCTTCCTTTCACATTTTTGCTATGGAAACATCCCTGGTAGATCCCCACTAAGGAGAATCTTTAGTGTTGTGGCTCTTGTTGTCATCTTTGTTGCAGTAGCACCTGCAAGCAGGCTAATGTGGGGGTCTGTTGTGCTTAGTGCTGTATGACTGCAGTGGGAGTCTTGGCTTGTGCTTGCTCGGCAGATGCATGTTGGGTAGAAGGCACCCAAGCAGGCAGAACAATAGGATGGAGGCCTGACAAAGAGACACAGCTGCCATTTTGGGTAGAAAGCAGCTTATTGAAGAGTGGCGTGGTGAGACAACTGGAAAGAAAGGGGAAGTAGGTCAGAGAGGTAGATGTGCAAGAGGGATGTGAGGGAGTGAGCTAACATATCACCTCAGAATACACAGAGGGGATGGATTCTGAGCCAACCAGAGTAGAAAACAGCGCATGGTTTTCATCCAATCTCTGCCCTTGCTGACATGTGCATGTTTTTAGTGTCTTCCTGTGTGAACAGCAAGAGAATGATAGGCCAGTTTAGACCCCCAAAGTTAAATACAGAAAAAAAATTCTAGTCCATCACCTTTTCTTTGATTCCAACCTTCACAACTGTTGGCAGTTGGCAGTGTTTGCCTGGTCAAGGTGTAACCCTAACACCATTGGGTAGCAGCTTCTGCAGCTAACAAGGGGCAGTGATTCTCCTAGCAGTGTGTATATGCAGGGAGTAGTGACACTAGAGGCCGTGTGTGTATATGTACCCTTGTCAAATCAACCACTGGTATGGCCCCTTAATGACACCAGGTGTTCTCTGTCAGCCTAGACCATGTTATCCTCCTTTCTGTGCCCTGTTCCCTGGCACAGAAACAAATCCATAGGTTGTAGTATTTTTATCAGGGGCGCCTTGTCTCCCGCACCACTAGTATTACAGGGAAAAAGAGTCAGCCTGCTTCCCTCTCCTTGGAGGAGGCAAGTAATGGCTTTTGGGACCACGTTCACAGCACAGCATCTCCTGAATCCAGTCCAGCACCCAGGTTGCTGTCCTGAGATTCCATACTGAGGTGCACGCACAGACCCAGGAGCAGTGCTGCTGAGGGGAGCACTCCTATTTTTGTGCTGCTGCCACCTTAGTTTCCTATTACCCTAGTGACATTTTTCTGGATTTTTTTTCCTGAGGAAGGCACTGCATTTGCCTATTCTACTTCTTACCTTTTTCGTAAGTCACATTGTGTAAAAGACTTGTAAAATCTTCATTGATCAGCACAGGTTCTGGGAGGTTAATTGATCGAAATGGGCTGCCCTGGAGAGGTGTAGGCACTGTCTGTGACCCATGATCATCTTTCTGTGCTCTTCTGTACAAATACAGAATATGAGACAGTTGTAAAGTATGAATGCTACAGATGAAACTCCTACACTACAGTTGTGGCAGCCACCAGTATAAATACAAGCACAACTCCAGCAGAGACCACGAAATTACTTGGCTTGATGTAGTTCATGAACAATGCTCTGGATGTAACGTCCACTGGTTACAGAAGAAGGTTATTTCAGATCTATTCTTTTCCAGAGCATTTTTCATTTAATTGAATGGCTTAATTAGCTAAGGGGCCAGCCTAGATCTGCAAAGTGTTTGCATCAATGCAACAAAATTCTTTTCAGAAGAATTAGGGCCAAGATGGATGAACCATCTGCTTCATCACAGCAACAGTGTGGCCCAGCAGTGTGTGAACATGCTCCTGCATGACTGCTCAGAGAAGAAAAGGCTGGTGTCAGGAAAGCAGAGCACAACCATCAGGAGGCTGCAGAGTCCTGCAACTTGGAAGGGGAAACTTCAGTGCTATTGCTTGAATGGAGTTAGGTTTTGGTGGTTTTCTGCTGTATTTGCCCTATGGGGTATGTGTCTAAAAGCCTGTGGTGGACTGAAGGCTAGAGTGTCCAGTAATAATCAGAATTGATACATTTGTCCAGACAGGAAAATAGTAAGAAATTAAACAGTAAAGAAATTAACAAAATGGACACCACAGCTAATTAGCACTTCTGGAATCTAGATTTTTGGGCCTTACTTAGCTTTCACTTTCCGTGATTCCCGCCGCTTCTCTTGCTGCAGCTGCTCAATTTTCTGTTGCATTTCCTCCTGCTTGGCGCTGATTTCTTCAATCATTGACTTTGCGTCGCTGAGTTCCTCCTGAGAAACAGGCAAAACCACAGGATTCCCAGAGTGCCCATCAGTCTTACATAGCACAGCTTCGAACGCTGGCTGGTGTGCACTAGAGATGCTTTATTAGGGTGCTGTGGAGAGCGGCTCTGTAATTAGACACTCTTCCTTTGCAAGTCCAGTGTGTGTAATACATGCCACGCGCAGCACGGCAATCCTTAATTCAACTACAGGCAACTGACTCAAGCCAGTGTAATGTCACAAGGTTAAGGTGGGAGATGGAGACACAGAGCTTCATCCACCATCAGTTAATAGCACTGGGAGGACGTCTGCCTTTAATGGCATTTAGAGGAAGCACATTTCTCTCCGCGTTTCTCCAGCATGCATATTCACATGATCACATCCCAGTGTGATCACTCACATATGTAA
This sequence comes from Thinocorus orbignyianus, assembly GCA_013400375.1. NCBI lineage: Eukaryota > Metazoa > Chordata > Aves > Ciconiiformes > Thinocoridae > Thinocorus > Thinocorus orbignyianus. Next base: position 48,688 of record VXBW01008072.1, on the reverse strand, counting down.
GCTTCTGACAATCAGGCCTTAGAGATGCCTATTTAGCCTGTTTTCCTAAGGAAATGACATCCTCCCTCAGCAACCCTAAGGCCATCTCAACCAAGCTTTACTCAGATGTAGGGCTCTCATGGATGAATTTCCTGCAGATTTCATTAACATGATCAGCAGGATGGAGGACAGAGACTCAAGAGTTTCTTGTAAATCGAAGGAGAGAGAGAGATTTTTGCCCAAGGAAGGAGGTGGCTTCACTGGGAGCTCAATGGGTGGACAGTCAACATGGGCATGAGGCAGAGGGAAAGCAGCCTTTGCCCCTCCTGTTGTTTGCATAATTGCTTTACCTGGATTTTAAAACCTTTTTTCCCCTGATAACAATGTACTGGGCAACCCTGCCTCTGGTTCTTTTGAGACCTCTGCCATGTGCCCTTACACCACTTGTTGTCTCCCTTGCTCATCAGGCTGCTTTTGCATGGTGACATCAGCTCTCCCTGTCAGAGGGTCAGTAATGGATTTTCCAGTAAGCAGCCCTCTTTAACTTCACAAGGTATTATTGACTCAGCAAAATCCCATGTGGAAAATTTACCATTAAAAAAAAAAATCAGTTTCGCTGGCTGGTTTAAAGCATACAAGCCTTCTTGCTAAGCTCTCTCTCATCCTTTGTCTTTATCCTCTTGGGCTGGATCAAACCAGGCAGCACTTCCTCCTAGCCACGTGGGAATGCAACTTCAGAAGGTTTCGTATGAATTCCCTGTTCCCTAGTGGCTCTGGTTCCTGCAAGATATACAGGAGACCTGACCTAGGGAGAGGTATGGCATAGTGGCCCAGTGACAGCCTGTGAACAGGCCAGATGCCTGTTGCACATGCAGCCCAGAGCAAGAGTTGCTTGTACCCAGGGTAGCTCACAGCACTGCCTCACGGCCTATCAAGAGGGCTAAACAGGCCAAGGAATGGGTTATGTTTGTGTTGGAGTAGTCGGGGAGACACAAAGCCAGAAGAAGTGCACCAGATACAACTGAAACAATTGCCAGCTCTTTTTCTTTACAGGCAGGAAGGATCAATGGAGGCTGCCCCATGCCACCGGACGTAACAAGGCAGGTATGCAACCCCTCAACAGTTCACACTCCTACCTTGAATGTGTTGAGGGAATTCTTCATCTCAGCCACTTTCTCTTCCATGGCACAGCGGCAGCTCTTGACTTTCTCCTCCAGGGCGTACTCGCCATGCTGGATTCGTGACAGCTCCTGCATCGCTTCTGTGAAACCCGCCTTCAACTCAGAGGCTAATGCCTGCAACTAGAGGAACCACAAACAAATATGGTGGGTTCAATCCCTCCTCCCAAACACAGGTGGCTGTGTCCCCAAGGGTCACCCATGGATCAGAGTGGTATAAAGTCTGGGTGTAACCCATTCTGGAAGGTGCTGTCCTCTTTCTCCTCCTCTTGTCTTAGCTAGGAGACATGGGGGGAGGATTGGTCCCTGCTGCAGCCTCAATACAGGGTAGGAGGTGTTTGTCTTGGGCAGTGTGCCCCTTTCTAAACTCAGTTTTTCCAGGCTCCCTGGGAGTTTTCAGCCTGTCAGTCTGTAGAAGGAGAGAACAGCCTGAAACATGCCAAGTTTTGCAAGAACAGTAGCCAGATTATCAATCCCCAAAGCAGTTGAGCAATCAAGAACATGTCCGTTTTTGAGCAAGTCCTCCTCCCCGCCATGCTCATAGGCTTGTGCTCTCCCCAGACAGGTCTGACACCTCCTGGCTCTCTAAGGGTTGTGGAGAAGCTCTGTCTTTGGTCAGCAGGCCCTTTCTAGGGAAGGAGGCAACTCTTTAACTTGTGATGGGGAGGGAGCAGGCATACAGTGACCTAGCATACAGTGACGCTGTGCCCACTCTCCCTGTTTTCTATCTCTAGAGGCCCTAGCACTGCTGGAAGAGCTCACAACCTTAGCTGGAGGCAGCTCTAGTTGGTAGCTGGGCGAAGCAGGAGACAGACCAGGGAGACCCAAGCTGGCATAGCAAGCAGACAAGGCAGGGTGTGGAGGGGGCAGTGAGGAGAGGCAGGCAGCTTGTGGAAGGCTAAGCAGGGACACCCTCTTTGGGGCGGGTAGCTCAGGTTGGCAACCGAGCTCCCCATTGCCGAGAACGAGGTGCGCGTTCTGCCTGCACAAAGCCCACAGCAAGGTCGCGGCCCAAGGCACTTCAGTACCAGTGGTTTTTACCTTTACAACAGAAATTCGGCCTAACATCTGGTTATAAACTGAGTCCAAAACTGGAACACTGATGGTAAGAGGACAGCCACCCCGGGGAACTCAGGCGCTTGAGTCCTGTAAATGGAGCAGAGATGGCTTCCGGTACCTCGGGGCAATGGCATGCACCATCCTCCTCTGATCAAGCCTGGCAGCGTCTTTACAGAGGGCGTCTGCCTGACCTCCCCACTCCTACCCCAGTGCTTACCCCACAGTCCCCCATCTGGTCTGGCTGAACACACATTCCTAGAGCTGCCTGAGTAGGAGGAACAGGACTGACAGGAGCTGGGAGAGGGCAGAGGGACAGAAGGCAGGGGACATCTTCCCTCCTTAGACAGTCAGCCTTGACTCCCCTAGCCAGCTGAAAGTTCAACCCTTTCACCCACCCTTCCTGGCTGGAGTGGATACCTTCCTGTGACACTCCTGTATCACAGGAATTTTCACCCTGTGACCCATGAGTGTGTGCTGAAGGAGGAGGAGCTTCTTGGGGCCATGGCTGCTAGGTGAAACAATGACTATACTGCTTCTGACAGCCTAGGGACGTGAGCCAGATGGTCTTAGTATCATCAGACATCCTAATATATACACCTGGAACAGTGCAGGGATATAAAGTTCTGCAACTGTGCAAAATGTTAACACTCCCATCTGTGCTCACAGATGCTTGCTGCATGTGCATGCTGACATTGCCAAGGCAGAGTCTCTCTGCTAGCCTGCATCAGGGCAAGGCATGGCACGTTTTCCTTTGAGTGAAAACAGGAGATTCATCAGATCTGGCCCTTACAACTGAAATATGCTATCCTATGCTATGCTTTTTAGAGAATTGCTTCAGGATGGACGTGTCACAGCCTCAAGTCTTGGCTAGCAGTGCAGACATCCAGAAGCTGGCCCTGGAGATTACTCTGTCTGGGGAGAATAAACCCAAAATGAAATGTTTCTGCCCACAAGCCTGGCCTGGCCTCCTTGGATGTTTCCAAGAAGGCGGTAAACTAGACAGGTCCTTTTTGAAGGGTACAGGGATGGGAGATGTCCTGCCCAGTACATCTCTCTTTGGCCCCATGCAGCTCACAGTGGCTATTTCAGACACTGAAATGCATCTTACAGTTACATTTCCCATTTGTGCCACTTGATGGATGAAAGCAGCCAGCAACAGCAATAAGCCACATCTTCCAGGGTTTGTATGGCTGGACATGAAGTGCTAAAACCCTGAGAACTCCCTCCTCTGCTGCCCTCAGTACTTAGAGCTTAGAAAGGAAACAAACAGCCTTATGGCACTGGATTAAAGTTTGATCCAAATCTGAGTGTCCCGGGAGGTTCAGGATCAATGCATTATCTTTGAACTCCTACCAAACACAGTGTAGTGCTTGAGCCATGGATTTTATTTTAAGCTCATTTCTAATGACAAGCTGTAAAAAAAAATCCTTTAAATCCCATGGGATGTTACAACATATAGAAGCCATTGAAGCATCAGCTTATGCTTCTATCTTGTCTAAGTGATTATGCCTACAGGATCAGAGAGACAATTCACAGGTTTGTAAACCCCCTGAAAGTCAAGTCAATTCAGTGTTTCTAAAGTGCAACACATACCAGAAAAAGAAAGATTTTTACACTACCACAGAAACCTGGCAGAAGTTTAGCTGTTATATGTGTTGCCCTGGCTCACCTATTCATGGGGATAAATACAGTCGAAGAGGACCACACCTTAACAACTTAAGTTGAACTGCCTAATGTCTAGAGGATAAATACATCTGCATGGTCACAAGAAGTGCCTAGAACGTGTCACAACAGTGGTCCAAGTTCTGTTCAAAAAAGCATTTATGCCTCTAAATAACTTGGTATAAGATAGACATTTCTATCACCACACAAAGTAATGATGGCTAGACTGCTGTGTCCATAAGGCCCTCTCTGAAGCAAAAAGGGACAGGCAGCTGGTTACTTTCATTTAGATGACTCATTAGTCAAGGGCATTAGTCACCAAGGGCTTCACCAAGTGCAAATCCTGCCTGACAAACTTGATGGCCTTCTACGATACTGCCACGATCTTGGCGGGCAAAGGCAGAGCAATGACGTCATCTACCTGGACTTAAGCAAAGCATTTGTCACTAGTCATCCTAGTCTCCAAATTGGAGAGTCATGGGTTCGATGAATGGACCACTCGGTGGATAAGGAACTGGTTGGATGACCACACTCAAAGAGTTGTGGTTAATGGGTCAATGTCCAAGTGGTGGCCAGTGACGAGTGATGTCCCACAAGGGTCAGTACTGGGACCAGTACTATTTAACATCTTTGTCGGAGACATGGACAGTGGGATAGAGTGCACCCTCAGCAAGTTTGCCGATGACACCAAGCTCGGTGGCGCGGCTGACACACCGGAGGGAAGGGATGCCATCCAGAGGGACCTGGACAGGCTGGAGAGGTGGGCTAATGCAAATGGCATGAAGTTCAACCAAGCCAAGTGCAGAGTCCTACACCTGGGACGTAGCAACCCCAGACACAAATACAGGCTGGGCAGAGAATGGCTGGAGAGCAGCCCTGAGGAGAAGG
>VXBW01008072.1:0-36343 GCA_013400375.1 Thinocorus orbignyianus | reverse complement strand
TAGCACATGGAAACCTGCAGTTGTCATGCGCCTAAGATGGAGAAGCTCCCTGCTCTGCTATGCTATTGGTGGTGACTTGAACCATCTTGATTCCGGTACAAAGAAAGAGGTTTGTCTGATAGGGAGAAAAATAACTTACATGAGGTTTTAATGAGAAGTAATACTTGTAGAAGAAGTACATCATCTTCATATGAAGATGTGTTATTGTCCTGTTACCCACCTTCTGTACTTGTGCACTTTCAACTCAGAACTACATAGGGCTGTAAGGGAGCCCTTTGGCATTGTATCTTATATCTCGGGTTGTAAAGACCCTGTGGGTTCCTAGTACCAGAAATAACTTTTCCTTACAGAGGGAATTCAAAATGATACCTGAACAGCATGAACATTTAACTAAGGAGCTTCCACATCACACTTAGGCAGGCAAGGACAATGTCTGAGCACAGTCTCTGTCTGCTGCAGAGCTCAGGACTGAGACTTGGAAACTGGGACACCAGGGATGCCACAATCCCTTCCTGCTCCAGGAAGCTCTATATACAGCAAAACAAAGTAGGTTGACCTTCGCTAAGTGGGTCCAGAAAATCTTCCCTGTCTTACCAGAGTAACTGTCTTTTGTGTGTCCTCTAGCTGCAGTCTGCCATTTCCCAAGTGATCCCTCAATTCTTTGTTACATTAAATAATCGCATTATATTAGCTACTTTACAGCATGTAGGGCTCACTGCTGAACCCCATGACTACATAACATTGCCTGCCTGTCCCTGGTTCTTCTGAACTGCTGAATATTTGGAGAGGGACTCTTTGTCAGGAAAGTTAGTGATAGGACAAGGGGTAATGGTTTTAAATTGGAAGAGGGGAGATTTAGATTAGATATTAGAAAGAATTTTTTTGCTGTGAGGGTGGTGAGCCACTGGAACAGGTTGCCCAGAGAAGTTGTGGATGCCCCATCCCTGGAAGTATTTAAGGCCAGGCTGATTGGGGCTTGGAGCAACCTGCTCTAGTGGGAGCCCATGGCCTGAGGGTTGGAGCTCGATGATCTTTAAGGTCCCTTCCAACTCTAACCATTCTATGATTCTAATATACAAAGCAAAAATAATCAGTCCTTCCTCATCACTAAAACAAACAAAATATGCATATCCCCATGATTTGGAGCAAATGCTTGCCTGACTGTGGAGTGGGGAAGCTGTTAACACTGTATCCTCACCAGGGACAAGGGTTTGAGTCAGTCTGAGTTGGCTGAACAGTGTCTGGCTTGTTCCTAAAGGGTACAAATAGGGTTTGCGAAAAAAGGACTGACATGTGGCCCTAAGATCCCAGATGTGGGCTGCCTCTGCTGGCAGCAAACAAGCCATAAGCTCACAGCAGAATCCAGATGAGTAGGAATGCTTGTATGTATCTAGTCTGGCTTCCTGTTCAAATCAAGGCTAACTCCAAACTAGATCACTTTCCTCAGGGCTGTGTCCAGCTCAAGGTGAGTATTTCCCACTCTTGAGTCTTTGTAGCCTATCCGGGACCCCGCGTGCACTGGGGAAGAATATTTTTCCTTACATCCAGTTTGGGTTTCCCTTTGCTGCAGTTTGTTTGCATTGCTTGGTGTGGCAGCCACCACAGGGTATTTTCCTTATCAGGAAGGATAAGTTACTGTTCCTCTGTAAGCTCCACACTGGACAGGTTCAACACCCAGTCACATGAAGCCATCAGCAAGCTGCCTTGGCCTGCCCATGGCCCTCCAGCAAAGTTGTTCTTGTCTCTTCAGAGCTGAGCATTAAAACTCATTTACTATCCTGCAGCTCTCATCAAGCCAGAATGATGTCTTGTGGCAAAAGGAAGTATTTTCCCCTTTTGTCTTTATCTTCCATCCAGCAGCTAAATCTACCAAGCCCAAGAACCAAAGCTGACTGCCGCCTCTGCCATTAGTGATCACCATGATTACAGTCACTGGTGTCCAGCAAAGAATACTGCCCTGGTGCCTGCATGAGCAGCAGGCACTGCACCACCACCACCCCGCCCCGAGCAGAGCAAGCAGTTTGTGAACATTAACAGAGTCTGAGCTAGCACCTATTTCCCATGAGATCCCCGAGGGAGAAGGTGTGGGTGGACGAGGAAGTCCCAAGGAATTGCCTTCTTTACCTATGCCCCAGGCAGAGGGTTGAATTCTAAAACAAGGTCCCACTGAGGGAGCACAGCGGTAGGATTCCTTCACAAAGCTGTCGTGGGAGAGACAGGTCCCACATGTGACCATGCTCACCCTTCCAGTGCTTCCCTCCCAAGGAATAGCACAGCCGGGAGAAACAATCAACTGTGCAGAGGACTCACTTGTTAAAAAGACCAACCAGACACCCCAAGCATCAGCATGCAAACAAGGCAAAGTTCAGTAAAGCATTTACAGCCTAGCCTTGACAGACAACAGTTAGTATTTGTTTGGCTTTCTGTCCCATTCTGCTTCTGAAACCACGACACTAGCAACAGTTCAAGGGAATCTATATGGAAGTTTGCTGTTTCAGTTGTTACACATCCACAATTTTCCTAAATAAATACTTAGGATCTTCCTGGGCACTGTCTCAATCCTGGCAGCTAAGATTGCTGGCTGTTTTAAATATTCCACTTGGAGAACAACACCCAGTCCTCCAAAGGCAGAAAAAAAATCAGTTATTTACTCTCATCACTCTCACGCTTTGTCTCCAGCTAGATCTAGTGCAGTTGTAATTCAAATACTTCAATTCAGTATGAGACTTCAATTTAGCTCTTAAATGATAAGAGCAAAAAAGGTCTTTTTAACTTGCTGTTTTAGAGACCTTACTATAAATGCAGTCTCACAAGATTCTCCAGCACAATTAAAAGCTACACCTCCATATACAGTCTTAGAAGAAATCAGCTGGAAATAACTGTGGGCACTGAACACACAAAATATTTTAAATACCATTTTATGTGCTGCGTATCCAACATAAAATAATTGGCTCTAGCTTTTTCCTATAATATGAATAATTGTATTATTAATCCCACTCTTCATCCCATAATTAGTACACTTTAAACTTACCCCAGGCTGATTGAAGATCCTTCAGCACTGGCGGTTGCTGGAGTAGGGAATTAGCACTGTGCAAGAAAGGAGAGAGAAGAGAGCAATGGTGGCTTGACAGTTCCCAGGATGGGACTGTCACATGCTAATCACTAATTTGAAACACAAGCATAACAGTGCCTTCTAATTATGTAATCTTTAGGTCATATCCTTGCATCCCTGTGCAAAAATCAGGACTGTGCACTTGCAAGAAGATGATACCAACTTTTTTTACTTTTCAATCAGAATTGCACACTGCTGCACAGGTAAGGTGAAAAGCCTTGAGAAGTGATGGGCAGAAGGGGCCATGAGGTGAGACCTGGCTGCTGATGGTCTCTGCTACTTTGCCAAGCTCAAAGGCTTTTAAGCACCTCCTGTTCCACCCAAATGAGGCAGCTGCAGCTGGGGACAGGGAGACATTAAAACTCATTTTAACGACCAGCTCCTCCCTGCTTTCTCTGATGCCCTAAGTCTCCTGCTGAGCCTGGCCCCAGCAGAGATGCCAGAGCCAAGAGGGCTCCCCTTCTTTCATTCAGGGGCCAAGAGCAAGGTTGCCAAAGTAGCCAGGGAGAGGAGGAGCAACCACCAGCACTTGTCTATTTTCTGTTGCTTGTTAGTTCTGCAGGGCCTTTTGCTCCAAAGGGTATCAAGAAAGCATGGGAAGAATGCAGGTAATGCAAAGCCAGGGGTGTCAGGAAAATGTTAGAGCCAGTCCAGTAAGTTAGTCCAAAGCGTAAGAGCAGGGAGAAATAAAGGAGGAAGAACAGTAACAAAAGGCAGACTACTTTCTGCCTGAAAGACAAAGATGTGCTTAAAAGACAACTTTCAGGCAGAAAACCTGAAATGTAAAACCACACAGAGCCTAAATCAGTGTAATTGCTGTGCAGCACAGATAAATGTGGTGATATGGAGTCCTAGCAAGGGAGTTGAAAGTACAGGCTCATGGATGAACAGAAGCTCTGGGAAAGGTGCTCTCAAGTCAAGGACTAGGGACAGAGGACACTATTTCTTTTTTGGAGCTGGCTATTTCAAGGAGTAAAACACAACAAGATTGAACAAAATAAAATGATAATTCTGGGGGAGTTTGCTGGAAAGGGCTTTATTGGTGGGTCAAAGATACTAGTGAATTCAACAAAAAGCTCAAGTTAGGAAAGATATGGGTTTTTTTAATAAATAAAAACATTTAGTGTTACAGATCTATCAACAAAACACTTCAAACAGAGATTTTCCTGCAGGTAGCTTTAAGAAAAAGGGCTGAAAGGTGTTGTATTGCCAAATGATCCACAAGCCTGTTTCAGATGGCACAGTATGCTTCAGTCTGCTGATAATGTGTTGTTTTTTCATTTTGCTAAGAAACCACGAGGGCCAAGTTTTTTTCCAAATCCTGGCAAAAAAAAGCTGAATATTTGAAGGAACAGCATTTATACATCATGTCTGCAAATGGAGGCAAGGACAGGTATTTAATAAAACTCCATGAAGTATATGGCAAGCAAAAACTCAACACACATTTTTTCCTGACAGCCACTGTATGTTGTAGGGTTTTTTAAAACTAGAAAGAGTGTTTTCTGCCTTCTAAAGCAAACTGTTCAGATTCACAGTGCAGAGACCTTTGATTACAAAACATGAGCAAAAATAGTTATAGATTTTTCGTTGCATTAGACTTTCTGATGGGACCGTGGCAGTGATCCGTCTCCCCTGTACGCTCTTCTCCCTACTTTCCTTCCCAGAGAAAAGCAGCTTTGGTGTTTAGCAAAGGCCTGTCCTTGAATGGCCTGGTACTAAGGGCTTGATCTGCGAGGAGTAACTACCACACTACAGCTGCACTTTCTCTCTGCCCTCACCCCACTATGCAACACTTGGCTTAAGGTAAACACGATCGTATGAGCACTGTGTTTGCAAAAGCTTCTGTAAATGGTCGTGTTGTTATTTGTTATACTCCTGCAGGTAAAAATGTAACTGTCATGTGAATTCAATCCTCATAAACTACATATTTCTGCTGATCTTTGAAAGCTGTCATCAAACTCATCATTATACCTGAAAACTGCTATAAAGAAGAAATGTCTATGCATAGGCATCTCTTGAAAATGAGGGGAAAATAACTTCTAAAATCAATTACTGGAGATTTGTTTCCCTTAAAAAATGAAGCCACCTAGCAGTTGCATGCAGCAAGTTGCTAGGTGCTGCCTGTTTATGTTCACTCATGAAAGCTGCGGTGATCTGGTAAACTGACACCTGTGTCGTGTAAGTAGCTGGAAAGTAGCAATCCTGAAACTTGGCAAAATAGCCTGCATTGTACTGTTAGGGAGTGGTGTGTATTAACAATCACAAACCAGTGTCAAAAAGGAGCAGTCTTAATTCACTGGTGAAACGGCAGTGGCTGGCGAGGATTGGATCTCTGCTGCCGAGGGTGTATCTACATCAGCATTTTAGTTAGCTGAAATCACAAGTTCAACTCAGAACCAGCTGTTTTCTCTACAGATCAGCTACTAGTGACAAGCATTGTGCTGGTCCCTTTGTGATGGGCTGTATTTCCACAGGAGACTAGAAGCACCACCCTAAGATTTTTGAGATAAAACGCCTGTAAAGCTACATACGTGATCTATTGTTGAATGCTCTCACTGAAGTGATGAACATTCACAGGTTTAGCCTTCATGCAGAATTCACACCTGTCTTTTAATATGACAGCAAAGGACAGAAGCTCTGTAGCAGATTTTAACATGCCACGGCAATAGAGATGTAAGTTATTCTGTTCTAAAGCACTGACGTATATATCTTTAAATTTTCCTCAAACAGTTTGTCATACAGGTTCCCATTCTGTATTTAAGTACATTCTGTAACACACTGTCCTGGTCCCCAGCAGGGACGCGGCTGACCCTCCGCGGCCTCCATCACGAACAGCCGCACCAGCTGACGTCGGCCACGCCCCGGGGGCAGCTGGCCGGAAGGGGCGGGGCGACGACAGGAAGTGGGTGCGGTTCGGCGGCGGCCGGGGCGGCGCGGGCTGCTGTCGGTACCGTGCTGGTGTTTGTACCCTCCATCGTGTTGCCGTTTCCCTGCAATACCTGTTGTTCTGGTAAACAGCTTTTGTCCCAACCCACGGATCTGCCTTTCCCGTCCCATCCTCTCCCCGCCGCTGTGGAGGTAGTCCTATGCAGCGTGAATTTTATTTGAACTTTACAGCTTATGAAATCAAAACTGAGACTATATGACTCTTCCACTCCAAACATACTTGTTCTCATTGAATGGTCCAATGTGCTTTGCTCCAGACATTAGAGTCTTCTAAAAGTGCAGTTTTCCCAAGAATTAGAAGAGAAATTAAGTCCGTATCACTCAAACCAGGACACAACCAGTTGGCTGAAATTCAAATACATACACACATATATATATATACATTCAAATACACAAGAAGCTTGACACTGCACATGATTATCACTGTGCTGTTTGAGGATGCGATCCTTCACAGGGGAGCCCCCAGTGCCGCTGGCGGGGCGGGAAAGAAATAACTGCCCCTGGTTGCCAGGCGGAAGTATCCACGGTTGCTAGGGAGGTCGGCAACCCGGAAGGGGAAGACGGGCACTTCCGGGTGAAGGCGCCGTGTGCTGGGCGGGTGCGGAGCGGAGAGGTGGGGGTCTGGAGCCGGGGCGGAGGGGTCTCCGGGAGGGTCTGGTGGTGCCGTGGAGAGCGGGGACGGAGAGGAGGAGGTGTGCGGGGGCCCCGCGAAGGCGGCGGGGGGGATGGCGTCCTGGCACCGTGAGCGCAAGGGGGACCCTGCGGTGAGGGAGGGGCAGCGCCAGGAGGGGAGGCTTGGGGATCCCCGGTTGTGGAGTGCTGGTGATGGGACACCCCTGGAGAGGCGTGCGAGGCGGGGGGAGAGTGTGCTGGAGTGGCCGGCAGGGATCTGGAGCTGTTTTGGGCAGAGGGCTTCCTGCTGTGTGTTGAGAGGAAGGAGACAGACCCCGTGTGACAGCGTCCTCGGAGGCGGCTGCAGGGGGTGATGTCCGGCTGCCGTGCTCATCCCCTGAGCCGCCTGCGCTTGTGCCAGGCTGCTCTGAGCGGGGCCAGCTTGCCTGTTAAATCCTGTTCAGTCTTGGTGGAGCTCTAGTGGGGAGAAGTGCTGCAAAGGGGGAAATTTCCTTCTTTCCAAGCCCCATACTGTTGCTGTTTCCAAACCCGCATTTGGGCTGTTACTTACACATGGCCACAGCAGTTCTTGTCCTGGCTCTGGAGGTGCCAGCGCAAAGATCCGAGTAGTGGCTCCTGGCAGACTGTCCAGAGCTCCCCTGGCCCTGCAATAGCTTTCCATGTGCAGGGGCGTGATACTGGGGCATGTGTTAATGTTGAGCCATTCTGTCACTATCAGCAGCTGCTTAATACTGATGAGCTTGTGTCAGAGTTGATGAAGGTCCAGCTGTGAGAAGGAATGGAGGGCTTCTGTTTTCCAAGGTCCCTAATTCTCTGCTCAGGCTCTACAGAGCACTCAGCTGACTGGGCAGCTCCTTGGTAAGGTAAGGAGCAGATTAGTGTGGAAACAAACTGTATCTTTGACTTCAGGTCCCCTTCAGCCCTTTACTCTCAGCCCTGCAAACTCCCGATTTGAAAACTTGGCAGGACACAGGCTGCTTTCTGCTGTGAAAGTTTTGATGGTTTGTGCTTTGGACTCCCCCATGTCCAAGAAAATTCCATCAGAGTGGCAGAACTGGAGCTACCACACTAGGCAGCGCTGCTGGCAGGCTCATCCTTTTCCAGAGATCCTGCAGGGTTTGGTTGAACAGTTGTAAGGAATATGACTTTTATTTTCTAAAGCTGCAGAACTCGTTTAGCAGTGTTCTAGGGTAATGTGCTATGCTTCAGATGCATGCAAATACACTAACATACAGGTAATCAGCTGCAGTTCAAGAGGGTGCCTTTTCTTGTCACATGGAAGAACAAATAATGTAATGTGTGCCCAGACATTTGCAATGTCCTAAATCATCGTCATAACGAAGGGTGATTTTTTGTTTTCCTTCCTCAGTGAGAGAACATGAGTTCAGCAGGGAGGAGAAAAGGAAAGCCCAACAGAGGAGGAGGAAGAGGGAGAGGAAGAGGAAGAGCAGGAGGAAGAGGAGGAGGTGGCGGCAGCAGCAGTGGCCATTCAAACAAGTCTCAACTTGGTGGAAATAGGAAATGTTCAACCAAAATTTGGGATGATGGAGAGGACTTTTGTCTCTTTGAGGAACCAAGGCTGGAATCCAGGTCCTTTTGTTACTTTGGAGGGATTTGGCATAGAGATGTTTGGGATACTCTAGGGCTGGTTTTGGAGATCTTTGATGTAAAGAAGAGTGAAGGGGTGATGAAGGTGTTTCAGTATGAATCAATTTTTACAGGTCTTTTTTTATTAACACTTTTAATGTTTTGTAACTAGGACAGTTGTTTGGAGTTTTTAAATATTAGAACCATGGATTTTCTTCTTTTCTCATAAAGTAATTTTGGAAGGTCTTCGATAAGAAAACACTAATAAACATAGGCTATTAAGTTTTGTGTATTGCAAAGCAGAAACTGGGTCATGGGAAATAAGAAATTTGAAATGAACTTAATATCCTGAATGTATTCTGGCCAGTCTGGCTTAGAAATATGTGGTTGTACTGTAGTCTGAGAAAAGCTTTACCTAAAAGATTTTATTAAATCAATTTGGATTTGACGTAGGATAAAGTACATAGGTGCGTGCTTGTGTATGCACAAGTATAGACATACACATCCTGGTCATGTAAGAATGAGCCCAACTGAATAATCCCTTAGGTGATGGACTTGTTTTATTTTGGTTTTCCTGTTTTGAGCTACAAGGTTGGGTCCTGATGTATCCCAGTTCAGTCCAGATCATTTGAGCCAGGCAAATAAGTCATTATTATGTTCTATTTTAATTTTTAGATCAAATACCCCTGCCAGAAGAGGAGGGCAAATGAAACAGAGACATGAAGCAAGAATGCCTTTGCAGACCATACACATGACATCAGAGAATCAGCGAAGAGTGAAAGAACTTCTTCAAGAGCTTCAAGGGCAGGAGCTGGCTCCTGAATCAGAGTTAGTTTAAACAGAGGCACTACTTCTAGCTCTTACAGATGAGCATGTTTTAACAGGCACACTGTTAAACATTAAAACAGTGTTCTTTTTTCCTTTAACTTTTAATTTGATCTCAAATCCTGTCATTTTGAATCTGCTTTCTTCTTCTGCAATATTAACTTTGGGAAAGGGGTAACAGAATCCTTCGTTTAAATGGAGGATTTAAAAGTGTAGAGGCAGAGTTCTGTGTCTACTCAACAGTATAATTTTGTTTCATTTTAATTTTTAACTCTTTTTATCAGAGCAGCTGGTTGTGGTGAAGATGATGATGAACCTGATTACCTTGATGATGAACAGTGCTGGTCAACAGATCAGGAAGTTCCTGACATAATACCAAGGTCATCTGCTGAGCCAGCTGAGCGCAGAATTGTAGAAAGTGAAGTGTCTTCGTTTGCTGTGCACAAGCTTTCCAGGTGATGCTTTTCAGTGAATAATTTCTATCATGAAGAGGTAAATTACTAGTCTAAATACTGTAAGCCCTCAGTGCTTAGATGACTTCTTGATTGCAGGGAAGTTCTATGTGCAGAACCGATGAGTTGATGAGTTTGTATCTCTTACTAATTTAATCCCCGACTAGATTAATTAAAAACAATGGTTTTATGAAAATAAATCACTCCAGCCTTTTTTCAGTGAAGTTTTCAGTTCTTTCTCCAAGACAATGAAACAGATATTGGGAAAGCTCAGGGACCATTGCTGTTATGTTTCCTACAAGTAGGTAATGTTTCAAAACCTTCATCCATTTTGCTCAGATATGAACATTCATTATCTATTTTTGCTTTGTTTGAGAGTGTTTTATATGTGACAGGACTCATCTTTTTTTGAAGAGTTTAATTTAGCTGGGAAATCTAATCCTATAGCTGTTATGTGCACTACATTCTGAGATGTGAGATAGTTGTCACATAAACTAATTTCTCACCTTTTAAACAACAAACACCAGTTTACTGCCTGCCACTGTCACTTAAAATAGCATAAATATTTTGGTGTGGGGTTTTTTCTCCTCCGATAGTAGCAATAGTAACTCATGCCATATGTGCTTCCTTACTGCAAGCCTAGTCAAGCAGATCTGTGGTTATTTTGCTTCATGCAAGTTTCTCTCACTTGTTGCCATGTTGTCTCTGTGTTGTTGCAGGTATGGTTTTGACAGTGAACGTTGTCGGACAGTACTGAGGTCCTGCAATGGTAATATTGGGGCATCATTGGAGTATTTGCTATTGCAGTGCTTTACCGAAAAATATGGAGAGAAAATGGAGATTTCTGCAACAGCTGCTGAAGCCAGTCAAGAAGAATGTTTAGAACAGAGACAAGAAGAGGCTTTTGTCCTTCGGTCGATCTATGGAGAAAAATTTGTAGAAAGAATTCAAAACCGAGTTTGGACTTTTAAATTGGAATTGGAGTACCTAGCAAACAAGTTCAGCAAATCTAAACTAAAGGGTGGTTGTACTAGGGACACAGCAAAGCAGACTTCAAAGGAAATATGTAAATTTTATCTCCAAGGAGGCTGCAGGTTTGGTTCAAAATGCAAATTTGGACATGAATTCCCTCCAAACCACTCACTAAAACAAGCCAGGAACCCTATAGAAGATGCTCATCTCAGAGCTAACAGTGATGATCCTGTATATGAACTTGAAGTAAGATTTCCTGAAGAAAGCAAGTATCCACTTCAGGCACCTCTTGTTGCATTTTATTCCACTGACAAGAATCTACCTCTTGCTTGTCATTTACACATTGCTGAATTCCTCTATGGAAAGGCCTTGATAGCTGCAGAGTCTAGTGAACCAGTGGTGTACACCTTGGTGACTTGCTTAGAAGATGAATCTGAAATAGGCGAGTTACTTAAAAATACCCACCACAAGTACAGTGTTCCTCCTGTGTCCCTGCTGGCAGCACCTTTGGTAAAGCTACAGACAGAGAGTACGCCTGGTTCAAATCAAGTATGTGAAGGTACACCAAATTTCACTCTATGGTTTCTGGGCTAAGAACAGTCAAAAATATTAAAAAAAAAAAAGGGGAGAGGGAGAAGGAAGAGGGACAATGCAGGCATCTGTTCCAAATCTATTTCTGGAGATGTGGTGAGCCAGGTCCGTAACCTGTCTGTGCCTCGGGAAGTTCCTTCTGTAATAAAGCTGCTGCAGAGAGGTTTTCTGCTGGCAAGAACTGAGTAAAGGAACATGGAACTAATGAGCGTGGATTTGCAGAGTGAATGATGCCTACTCTGACACAATAAAAAGCTATTGAGAGATGTGTGGAAACTCAACAAAATAGATCGGAGACGTGTGCTTGGAAGGGAAGCAGGGAAGGTTTTTTGCAAGCTTTGTTACACCTGCTACCTATCAATTCAGAAACATCTTTTTTTTTAAAAAAAAAAGTACTTAGAATTAACAGCACCTCCTCAAAATTGGTTTTGTAAAGATGGATTTAAGGCTACTTAAATATTACGTGCGGTTCTAGAATTTTGTTCAAGGTATCATCTCTTTTTTTCTAAATGAAATTTTCATTAAGAGAGTTTTCAAGAACTACTGCATTACATTTTAGAGCACCTAAATAGTGACAGCCTGTTTCTTTGTTATAGTAAAGCAAATTCTATTTTTTAACAGCTCCACAGAAAGACAACTTTGTTCCAGAAATTGAAATCAAATCTTCCTAATGTTATTAATTCTTCCCGATGCTATAAAATACCTTGTTTAGATAAATGTAGCCCTAAAACTTTTGGGGGCTGGGATACTGTCTGAGCAAATCCCACCTCAATTGATAGGGAGTAGGAACCAAAGTATCTGGTCCAGTTTCAGCCTTGGTTAAAAGTACTTGACAGTGACTTTACACTTAATGTTACAGTATAGTTTTAGTGAATTTAAGGTGGTGTTGCCATCACAGTCTTGTGCTCCATAGAAGTGGTCATGTGGTAGATTGGAGAGGGGAGCTGAGACACATGAAAATTGTTAGGGAAGGCAAACCAGTTACCAGTCTGGTTCACCATGTGGCCATGCAAACGGTAGTGTTGCAGAGCACAGCTGGTGAAGAGGTAGGAACAAGTGGGTTGGAGCCAAAGATGTGGCTTGTTTGATACTGGGAGGGGAGGTTTGCTGGTAGTGTTGAACTAAATGTATGTCAAAAACAGTCCTGCAGACCCTCAGCTCTGATCTAACAAGGTTCTTTGTTGAGAATGCACCTGGAATGTGCGTCTGTTTTCACTGGTGCTGAAGAGGTCCTCTTGCTGTAACATAATTACCTAACTGTGCATTCTCTGTCTCAAGCCTCAACAGTATTAGAGCCTCAGGAAGAAGAGGAGGCGGCAGAAGAGGTGGAAGATGAACCTGAACAAGCTGTTGTGGAGAATGACTTTCCTGAGAACCTCAAGAAAAAGCTTTCAAAAAAATACGATGTGCAGGCAAAGTCTCTGTATAACGAAAATGTTAAAATTTGCTCACAATTCCGACTGAAAAAGGTATGATGTACAGAACAGAATATCTGTTTTCATGCTTACTTTAGAGAGAGAAATACTTAAGCCACAGGCTGCTGTTTCAAGTGACTGTGTTCCACTCCAGGGGTGTTCTTACTGCCATGCTGTCTGTTTTCATGCATCAGTCTTCTAGGCACTTCCAGTCTATGTTGTATGAAAGACAGAAACTCCCTGCGTGGCAAGAGAGAGAAACGATTCTTGATTTGCTGAAGAGCCACCAAGTTCTTGTTCTGAGTGGCATGACAGGGTAAGAGTGATTGCACATACAGACTTATGTATGAAAGTATACGCAGAAGAATGTGAAATACATATCCATGTCCTGAAAAAGTTAGGGTCCTGGTCTGTCTGTGACCAGTGACAGCAGTCCTTGGTGAACTTGATGTGAAAGATGACACCAATGAAAACAGAGCAAATTTCAAGTGGAAATCTTACATTATGTGGATGGAAGGTGTTGGGTTTGTGGGTTTTTTTTAATTAATCCTTGTTTTTATCATGCAGATGTGGGAAAACCACTCAGATTCCTCAGTTTATTTTGGATGCGTCATTGCAAGGATGTCCAAGCAGAGTTGCAAATATCATCTGCACTCAGCCTCGCAGGATCTCTGCCATTTCTGTGGCTGAACGTGTCGCCAAAGAAAGAACAGAAAGGCTTGGACTCACTGTTGGATATCAGATCCGTCTAGAAAGTGTAAAGGTATGTATGGTTTGCTTGTTGGTTTTCACTTAGAGCTATTGAGAAGGGCTTCTCTAGCACACAGAGTCCCTGGCCTGTATCTGCCATATAGGGAGATAAGCGTATCGCCTATATTCTATATTGCATTATGAAAAAATAGGCTATATTTTATTCTGTCTCAAGTTGCTCAGTACACTTTGTAGAATAAGAGTACAGTACTATGTCTTGTGTTGATGCTTTTCTTTCTGTTGAGACAGGTGGATAGTATGAATAATATTTATGTTCTCTGGATGGCTACTGACTTCACTTCTACTTGTTTCCACTTCGATTTGTCTCCCAAGCGGAGATTGAAGGGTACAGCCTCAGCCAGCCAGAAGGGGGAGTTTGAATTCAGACTGCCATCTTGGAAGTGAAATTTTGTCTACATTGCAGCTGATTGCTTTTTCCAATAACTATGTTAAAAAAGAGATTCACTAAATTTTTCTAGGGATGGAGATCTTGAGCTGTTTATCAGAAAGCAACATCCACAGGAAAAACAGTTCAGATTTTTTGTTTACCCCTTATAGCTAGCAGGTGCTCTTAAGTTTTAATCGAGAAGAAAAATTGTTCAACTCATCTCCAGGGTTGTTCTCTTTCTGTCAAACCTGGCACTCGGCTGAAACCAGATGATTTACAGCAACTCATATTCTCGTTACACTATGTTAAGTTGCAAAAGTTAACTGAATGCTTTGTCTTACTATTCAAGTCCTCAGCTACCAGGCTCTTGTACTGCACTACTGGTGTGCTGTTGAGAAGGCTGGAAGGAGATCTGACTTTGCAGGGAGTCACACATGTTATTGTTGATGAAGTTCACGAAAGAACAGAAGAAAGGTAAATAATCTCTTATCCCATAACCATAGTCAGAAGGATAAAGGTGACTAATACGCGAGTAACAAAGTCAGGCTTGTTGATCCTGTGGCAGTGATGTGGGATGCTGGAAACAATCTGGTTTTAGGTTCTGGTCTTTGGGCAGTAAAAAGTTGTACTGCAACAGCTTGCATGGAAAGTCCATCCCTCTTAAATTTCTGTGCCTCCAGTCTGCCATCACATTGCAGTGATGTTGGTAAGAGGTTTTGGATGGGGCTGGAGGGTTACGTAACTTTAACCATAGTTGTCTGGTTCTTATTCTTCCTTTGATTCAGCTTTTACCAAATTTCCTAATTCTTTATGTGTCCTTTTGGAAATTATTTTTCCTGTTTCTCAGCAGAGCACATGCAAAGGACAAGTGCTCACATTTTCTTCAGTCTACAGATTTTGCGAGTTCTAGACAGCCTCATCATATCCTGCTCCAGCCTCCTTTACCTCCATTACCCTGCCTTCCTGCTGATGCCAGGCGAAAGATAATGTCTGTCAGTACCTCTGTAAACTACGTGGCAAGGATCCTTTTCTTTGATGTTTTCCTTGTGAAACACAGCAATGCAGTGGGTTTCCAGGAGTTTGACTTTGACCTTTCTACAGCTTGGGTTATGTTTTAGCCTCATAAAGGGGCTTTTATCTCTCAAGGATTCTTCTTCCTTCTCATCTAAAAATCATTTCAAGCCAGTCTTTTAGGCGTGCCACAAAAACAATAAATATGTAGGAAAGAATACAGTGAACAGGGAAGAGTGGGTATGCTTGAATTACTTTTTCAGTGAGGAAGAGGAACAAAAAGGGGTCACATGCTATTTTGAGTTAATTTGCTATCTAATGTTCTTGTGTTGATGTTAATGTAATTCGTGTATATTAATTTATATAATGTAATGAGATTATAAGAGCTTTTAGTTGCTTAAATGAATTTGCCAAGTAATCCTGAGATTCTAGTAAGGGACAACCAAAAATTAAGAAGGTTGCCCTCCACTAATTTACTGCATTGTTAGCTTCCAGACATTCTGAGGAGCTCATGCTACTGTGATGGTATTGCTGTGGTATTGAAGACACCAGGAAGTTGGACAGAATGGGGGGGGGAAAGATGACTCTGAAAATTAACACTGAAGAAATTAAAATATATTTTTGCTTGTTTTCTTCAGTGACTTCTTGCTGCTGGTTTTGAAGGATATAATGGTACAGAGGCCAGACCTGCGCATTATACTAATGAGTGCCACCTTGAATGCAGAGCTTTTTTCTCAGTACTTTAATTCCTGCCCAATTATTAACATACCAGGTGAAAACCATTCATTTTTATTATCTTGTCACAGTCATTGTTTTACGGGTTTGTTTTCTGTATTTCTGCTTGCAAAACATCCACTGTTTGTCCTAGACAGAAACTGTGTTGAAGAGTGCAGTGTAAACGAAAGCTGTGAAGACAGCGCATGACATAATAAGCGATGTGGAATGATAACCATCTTCTGTCTTTTTCCTCTTTTTCTGCATTTTGTGTGGCATGTAGAT
The DNA here is from genome assembly GCA_013400375.1 of Thinocorus orbignyianus. NCBI lineage: Eukaryota > Metazoa > Chordata > Aves > Ciconiiformes > Thinocoridae > Thinocorus > Thinocorus orbignyianus. The sequence goes on along the minus strand of VXBW01008072.1, from coordinate 20,662 downwards.
TTATTCTCTTGTTTCCTTTTAGGTCGAGCATTTCCTGTGGATCAGTTTTTTCTGGAAGATGTGATTGCAATGACAAGGTATGAAATTGCCAAACGTTCTGAGTTGTATTTGGCCTTTGAGGTTGCACTGTTGACCTTTAGACTGCACTAGTTCTGCGCATAGATTCAAAAATTAAGTCCTCTCAGATCTCCTCCATCACCTGCAGTCTTGGAGTTCTACTAAAGCACTGACTTTAAACTGTACTACTTATACTGCAGTGGGGTCTAAGATCTTACACCAAACCAAGCCTTTCTGCTTTAGATGCCACATAAGTATTCAAGAAAAGGTGAGCTTTGCCATGAAGAGTTTATCAGTGCTTGTGCTTTACTTCTTTCAGTGGTAGTTAGACGTTGGCAAGCAAAAGAAATCTGAAGGTAGATTTCAACACTGAAACTGAAAAAGGCAGCATACCAAACAATTCCTTTTTGTAAGCTCAGCCTTAGAGTTAAGGTACCAGATTCCTTTTACCATGTGTAGTTACTGGGGAGTCACAACAGCTTAGACATTCCAGATAGATAGTAAAATGCTGACCTATTGTAAATGACTTGTGGATTGTTCCTCTAAGCTGCCCACTTAGCTGTCCAGATCAAGTTTGCAATTCTAGTCTTTTGCATCATTGTTTTTAAAAGACTAACATTCTGGTATGGAAGGACGCCTTGGCTTTGAAAATGTTTATGGTTTGAAGTCCACTTATAAATCTGAGAGGAACTCTGTATATATAAATACTTCTGATGCCCTGTCTCTGTAGCTAATTATTAGGAGACTGTTAGGCTTCTCTCCATGCCACTAAATGTTCTTTTGCTGTTAAGGTATGTTTTAGAGGACAGTAGTCCCTACAGGCGCAAGAAAAAGCAAGAAAGTAAACAAAATGGAAGACACAAAAGAACTGCATTTGAAGAAGTAGAGGAGGACCTGAGACGTGCTGGCATTCTGGAAGGCAGTGATACCGTTGTCAGAGATTCAGACCCAGACCAAAAATTAACTCTGAAGCAGCTGGTTACACGATATAAAGGTGAGCTCCTTTTTAAATCTAATAAATTGGCATATAACACTTGCCAGCCAACAAGATAGTTAGAATATAATATTGTACATTTAATGCATGTGTGTAATTCAGAGTTTTGTACTTGTGAAGCTAAGCAGGTCACTACTTTTAGATGAGAACAGAAACCCACCAGCTTAAAAAAACCCCAATCAAACAACAAGCCCTTGTTCTCTTAAAGTAGAACAAATCTTAGCTGAAAACAATTCTTAATATCTGAAAATGGACAGTTTTCAGCTAGTATCTCTTTCAGTCCTTGTTAATGTCACTTTCTACTCTGTATCTGTTCTTGCTGGAGCAGCTTTACTTAAAGCACAGAATGTAAGTGCCCACTTTAAGGAGGTCATTTCAGCATGACAAGCCTTCTTTGAGAATTTCAGTAAATGAATGGTTTAATAAGAGAGGCAGACCTTTCCATGAACTTCCCACTCTGTCGTCGTCAAAATCCTCCTTGTGCTTGGTCCTGAAGAGTTCCTCCCTGCACGCCCTTATGGTGAGCTCCTCAGTGCTACTGAGTGAGAGCCACTGCTTAAAAACTTCATATTCCTGCTAGAGAGTTACCTTCTCAGAAGAGTAAAGGAATCTGGCTGTCTTTTTGAATTGATGTAAGAAACACTGGAAGGGAGGAGAGAGAGCTTGAGAAGGTAGTCGTGGAGATACCTGTAAGTGGCCATATGAAGGCTTTTGTCTCCTCTTACCGCTAGTATGTGTGTGTGTTGTCTTGCTGGTAGATGAATCTTGATCTAGGCTGTACCCAGGATAGGTGTAAGTCCCAGCAGGGCATGGGAAAGGACAAACTGAAACAGAGGGAAGCATGGAAGGGGGAATGTGACACATTGAGTCAGTTCTGGAGCTGCCTCTGTCTTTTCTATGACAGGTCCTGTTTAAATGAAGGTTCGGTTGGTTGTACAGCTACACTGGTTCAATGCATACAGCAGGTGTTTTTTACAAGAGATGGACTTAATGTGTATTTTTATTTATTTTTTCCCAGGAGTTAACAAGACAGTATTGAAAACAATGTCTGTCATGGACTTGGACAAAGTTAATCTGGAATTAATTGAAGCCTTGCTAGAGTGGATAGTTGCTGGCAGCCATTCATATCCCACAGGTAATTTCATTGTCCTTGAGAGGCAAATCAAAGTAGATTAATGGAGGCTATGCACTTATAGACAGCCCAAAGGTAATGTTTTGCATGCAGAGCTTCTGTAGCTACTGATTATTTTTTGGGGAAAAAAAAAAAAATCAAGTTCTAGCTGAGTAACAGAGCCCCTGATATACATGGAATGGGGAATGTGAGAGAATTGTCTACTTTGGAAGTCTTCAGTGAGGGACTGTTGTTGCAGCCTGTGTGATTTTTGTACAATAATTGCAAACAGGGCTGGAGTTTTGACTTGGACCTTCTGCACATTGATAAAATATCGAGCTTCTGTTGAGTGATTTTTATTTTTTTTTTAATCCACATATATAGGTGCTGTGTTAATATTTTTGCCTGGTCTAGCAGAAATCAAGATGCTTTATGAGCAGCTCCAGTCTAATGCTCTTTTTAATAACAGGCACAGCAAGAGGTAAGGCACAAAAGCTCTAAAACTATTGGTCTTTACCCATAAATAAAGAGTAGCTTCCTGCACAAGGCCTGCATATATTGTATCTAGGGATAAATAAAGGTTATTTAGTGTGTGAGACAGGTTATGATATAAAAGTCTTGGCTGCAGTCTGAGTAGTTGTTTTGTACTATCGTGTTGGCTTGCTCTTCTTGTTTTTTCTCCTCAAGGTTAGTTGCTGAAGTTCTTGGACACCCTAGTGATCAGTGTTCCCCTGGAACACTGAACCAGTGTTCCCAGTTTGTGCTCTGCTTGATCCAGTGTGCTGTTAAACAGGTCACCTCGATCCTTGTTCTGTTTCAGAATGTTTGCTGAGATACATTCAGTTGTCCTCAGATTGTTATGTGGGAATGTAATTGAATGTCATTCACTGAAGAGTTTGCACTCTTATGTCCATGGCAGGGTTACCTGGAGTGATTTCTTCCAGTCTGACAATATAAATTGCAGACTCTACACTCTTCAAAAGATATGGAATTTTTGCTCAGCTCTTTTCTGAGACCTGTTGCTTCTGTAAACTTCTCCACCTCACTGTACATCAGCCTGGGGGTGTTCATTCTGGAGAAAAGGAGGCTGAGGAGAGACCTTATTTGTCTCTACAACTACCTGAAAGGAGGGTGTAGCAAGGTGGGGGGTTAATCTCTTTTCCCAAGTAACAGGCAGTAGAACCAGAGTAAATAGCCTCAGGTTGAGCCAGGGGATGTTTAGATTGGATATTGGGAAAAATGTCTTCACTGAAAGGGTCATCAAGCATTGGAACAGGTTGCCCATGGAAGTGGTTGAGTCACCTTCCCTGAGGTATTTAAGAGACACGTAGATATTACACTTAGAGACATATTTTAGTGGTGGGCTTGGCAGCGCGGGGCTAATGGCTGGTCTTTTCTGATCTAAATGATCCTGCGATTCTGTGTTTTAAAGGTGATAGGGCAGAGAGGTTTGCTGATTTTTACAGTGCTTTGAGTGGCTGCGGGCACTGTTTAGTACTAGTGGGGTAAAGGTGTGTGCAGGCAGACTGCTCCCAAGAGGGAAAAGGCAGGAGATGCACTGAGCATGCTGTTGTATTTTCCTTCCAGGTGTGTGGTTTATCCGCTTCATTCTTCACTGTCTAGTGAAGAACAGCAATCGGTGTTTCTTAGGCCTCCTGCAGGAGTTACCAAAATCATCATCTCTACAAACATTGCAGAAACATCTGTCACCATTGATGATGTGGTTTATGTGATTGATTCTGGGAAAATGAAAGAGAAAAGGTACTGGGATTCATTCCTCAGGGCTTTGCGATCTGGGAAAATGCTCTAGGCCTTGACCTGCGTAGTTTAGCTTTCCAAAGGGCTGGGAAAAACTTGAAGGAACTGTATTTGTGGAAGGCTGCTTCAAGGTGGAGGAAGCCAATCTAGACTCAGATTCAACTGCAGGTGTGGCAATTGTGTCCACACAGAAGGTGGCAGCCTCTGCCTGCTTGATGTCTAGCTTGTTCACTCTGCACTCAGGAATATAAGCCTGTTTCTTGCTCCCCTGTAGATACGACCCAAGCAAAGGAATGGAAAGTCTGGAAGACACATTTGTGTCCAAGGCCAATGCTCTGCAAAGGAAAGGGCGAGCGGGCCGTGTAGCCTCAGGTGTCTGCTTTCATCTTTTCAGTAGCCATCACTATAACCATCAGCTTATAAAACAGCAGTTACCAGAAATACAAAGAGTGCCCTTGGAGCAGCTTTGTCTGAGGTGAGTTGTTACTGCATTGCTTGAAAAAGCTATTGTGCAGAATGGCCTTCCTCCTCTGCAGGGGGCACCTGGAATGCCATTACCAAGGTGCTTAGTTTTCTCACATCGTGAAACTGCCCCTGGCAAAATGAGGCTCTGTTGGCTGGTTGCTTTGATCTTGCTGTCACAGCTTGCTGTCATCTAGTTGTCTCTACAACTAGAGCTCTCACTAATCACCCCCCACCTATTCTCCTCAGCCTTCGCATTCCTTAGCTCTCTGATCCTAGGAGAAAGATACATCTCAAATCTTTTATCACTAGAGAAGACAGTTGCATCCCTGTACTCCAGACCTACAGTAGATGTTTGTCCCTTTATGCTTTAAACTGTCCTGTGGTGCTTCTGCGCAGCACGGTGCAGTAAAACCACAGCCTGGATCAAGCACCATCATCATGCAGATACTAAATTAAGAGGCCCTCCTATCCCTGCTGCTCTCTGTGCACCCTTTTGTATAGTGAGGAAACACTGTACAAAGTGGGGGGGGGTTTGAGTAAAATCTTTATTTTAAACCTTATTGTGCTAAATAGGAATCTGTTTTTAAGGACTGTAAAGTTGGATGAGGTACACTGTCCCCCACCTGTTATTTCACATTGCTTCCTGACTTGAAACACACATTACAGGCCTCTTGTAGGGACCATGTTCTTAGAAGCTTGTTTTCTGTTGCATTTTCTTGTTTTGTATTTATAAAAGCCTGGTTTTTTGTCCTGCGTGTGGAACTAAGCTGTTTGGGTTTTCTTCCTTCTTTTTTCTTTTCTAATTTCCCCCCCCTTCTCAAGAATTAAGATTCTGGAGATGTTTTCTGCACAGAGTCTTCACTCTGTCTTATCACGACTAATTGAGCCCCCTAGAACTGAGTCTTTGCGGGCCTCAAAGCTGCGACTTCAAGACTTAGGAGCATTAACTCCAGACGAAAAGCTCACTCCTCTGGGATATCACTTGGCTTCGCTGCCTGTTGATGTAAGGATTGGCAAGCTGATGTTGTTTGGCACCATCTTCCGCTGCCTGGATCCTGCACTAACCATAGCAGCCAGTCTGGCCTTTAAGTCACCTTTTGTAAGTATTCTTAACTGCATCCTGCTTCAGAAGCAGTACGTTTTCATGCAGCAGCAAAATGCTGTTGTAATTCGTGGTGTACTGCGCTTGAGTGTTTTAATTCTCCTTTTTAGCCTAAATTGTAGATTTGATAATGCGGGGCTTATTAAAAAAATGCAGTTATAAGCAGAAGACCAAGACCAAGTAGCAGCGACAAGAACGCTATTTATGAATGAACAGTCAGAACAGAGGGAATGTTAGTTTTAATTTGAACTAAGAAAGACAGGCAGTGCATTTTGCTCAAATTTGGTGCAAAATGTGACAATGCTAATATAGGAAGCCGTTAGAAATAGTTACGAAATAGTGATAATGACGTTGACATGTGTCACGATTTAGCCTCGGNGTCCCTGCTGGGAACCAGGACAACGTGTCTGAGCTGAGAATGCAGTTCAGTTTTGATCTCAGTTTGTGTGTTCACTTTGGCTTTTTGAATCAGCTTCTGTACTTGCAGGTGCTCTACTGCAATGTGCAAACTTGCATGAGAAATCAGACTTTCTTGAAGTTTAGATTGCTATCATTAGTAACACAAGTAGTTTGTACTGAGGATAGTTGTGAAAGAACTGGAAATAGATTTTTTTTTTCCTTAGTATTTAATTGCATATTGTGTTCCATATGCTTATTGGGCATTTTCTACAGCATTTTGATTTCATGTTAAAAGTTTCTATGTGCTGCTATGAAATAACATAAATTTGGCTTGCTGCCTTTTCTTTCTCTCAGATTTTAGATTTGCTGTGCTCTTCTCTATTATAGACATTCTCATTTGAGCTTCAGCTGCAGTAACTTGCCAAGATATACCAAGATGGTATTTTTCATGGATTTTGGCAATCCGCAGCTGCAGAGAGGTCTGCCCAAAATGAAATATCACAAATCTACCTTTGGATCCCTGGTGGTTAGACAGTGCAATGGGCTTAGGTGCTCTGCTGTTGACTAGGCATTTTTAATGCCTCATATTTTCTCTTATCCACGGAGAAAATTTGCATTCTCCCCTGTGAGCTGCTGTGAATATACCAAAGATTGTGCCATGCAGCTCTTGCTTGTCTTAAGTTGTGAAGTGAAAAACTTGATTAATCTGTTACTGCCTCTCTAGGTGTCACCGTGGGATAAAAGGGAAGAAGCAAACAAAAAGAAGTTGGAATTTGCAGTAGGAAATAGTGACTACTTGGCTCTTCTCCAGGCCTACAAGGTGAGCTAAAATTCAGTAGCCTCTCTGAGGTTTGTGATATGCTTGAAATTCAACCTGGGATATTTTACTAAAGGTTTCTTCCCATCCTCTGAATTAGGGATGGTGTTTAAGTATCAAAGAGGGCTCTCAGGCAAGCTACAACTACTGCAGGGAGAACTTTTTGTCAGGAAGAGTTCTTCAGGTAAGTCAGTTTTTGTGGCCTTGCACAGGGACTAGTTGGGACACTGGCTTTGTGCGGCACCCAGCACAGCCCTTTGTCTGTTTACAGGAAATTGCCAGTCTGAAACGGCAGTTTACAGAGCTGCTTTCTGACATTGGGTTTGTGAAGGAGGGATTAAGAGCCAGAGACATTGAGAAGAAGTGGTCCCAAGGAGGTGATGGTGTGTTGGATGCCACAGGAGAAGAGGTAATTCACAGCATTTCAGTGCTGCAAAACAGTCCTGCAATTTTTTCGTTTGACATGGGTGCTGGTGGGCTTCTTGCCACAGACCGGCTTTGTAATCTCATACTGGCAACAGTCATCTCCTGCCTGCTCTGTTCTTCCTCCATGTACCTGCTGCTACAAGCCATGACTGCAGGAAGCCTCGCGTGCCCAGGAAGGACAGGCCCAAATGTGGAAATGAGCTGAAACCTGTTCCTTTGGGACAGTGAAACACTGCTGACTTGACACATTAGATGTCAGCAAGTAGTGGGAAGGCATGGATCTGACTCATGACCTGGCCTGAGTGCTAGAATTAGTGCCAGCCGTATTTTGGGAACCGGGAACAGAATTGGAAACATTACAGGGCAGGCAGTGAAGTATTTCAGCACTGCAGATAATCCTCACAAAGCGGTACTTCTGGAGCCAGAGAGGTCCTAGGGTGACGGGCTGAGGTGGTAAGGGTTTGGTGGCTGTAGAGTCTCACTGTCATTAGGACACTTGTGCTTGCTTTCTGTAAAGGCAAGCCGCTTTGTAGCCAGACATTAGAGAAGAGTCAAGTTTGGCACCAACTGCATCAAGTTACAGTGAGGGGAACACAGCCCAGGTCTAGCCTGAGACCTTAGGAGCACTAACTGCTCTGTCCCTATGAAGCACAGCAGTGCAGCTATAAAAGTGAACCAGTTTCAGGAATTCAAACATTCCAGAAGCAGGTCTTTACCTTTATAGACTTACTTGTAGAATACCTAATGCATGCATTAATTTCACAGGCAAATTCAAATGCGGAGAACATCAAGCTGATCTCAGCTATGTTGTGTGCTGCACTGTATCCCAATGTTGTCCAGGTAAAATAATATTGTTTGTTTGTTTGTTTTATTTCTCCTGCTGCTGTCGAGCATATCCACACACTCCGCGTTTAGTCTGTGCTGACTCTGGCAGCCTTGAGCCTGGCTTAGGTTGCCAAAGCTGCTTCTAGCGTTAGAGCCAGGCAGCTGACCTCCAGTTTGTATTGCTTGAAACTGCTGCTGTTCCTACAGGCTGATTTTAGTGTCACAGCAAATGTTCTTAAGTAGCTACTTTAAATTACAGCTTTTAGAGGGCTAAGGTTACAAATGAACAGTTAAGCAGTACACAGAGCGTAGTATCTGTCTCTAGTGACTTGACATGTTACTATTTGAGAATTTCTTGTTTTGATAAAACTAAAATATGAGGTTAAAAGGTTTTCTGATGCAGTAGATTTTCATAACTTTTTATCTTACCATGCAGGTGAAAAAGCCAGAGAGCAAATACCAGAAGACCAGTACAGGAGCGGTCAAAATGCAACCAAAAGCAGAAGAGCTGAAGTTTGTTACCAAAAATGATGGTTATGTTCACATTCACCCTTCATCTGTGAATTATCAGGTCAGGATTCTTTTTTTTTCTTCTGCTAAGTATGCTCCTTTTCTTAAAAGAAATCACCTTTGCTTCAGCAGTCGAGGTTACAGTGAAGGCCCCTATCAATATTTTTAAAAAGAAAAAAATACTCATAATTGAACAGTCACCTGTTACAGTGCTGAGTGAAGAGTGTCCTCCTGGGCACACAGTTAAACTCCAGCCCCTGGAGCAGAATTAGCAGATGCAGTAACCCCCCAAATTTGTGTTTTCTTAAGCTGCATCTGAAAAGCTGCTTACAAAAATGTCATGGTGCAACGCTCCCCTGGCTTCATGGAATCAGGGAGTTGTCAGTTGGAAGGGACCTCTAGAGATCATCTGGTCCAACTGCCCTGCCCTTCTCAGATTGCAGGCACAGGCAGCACCTTCATACGTGCATACGGCTCCTCCCTATCACCCCTCCCCAGGCTTCGTCTCTTCAGCTGAAGTATCATTTATTGGTAAATAGTTCAGGGACATACTCTGGTTTGTGTCTTTGTTGGGTCCTCAAACTCTGAAGTTAATTTCCTTTCCAGCTTAAAAGCTAAAACTTAGATAAAAGCTTTTCTCTCTCTGTGATGACATAGGTATATTTGTCTCTTGAAGTCTATCTCCATATTTGGTGATTCTTTGCTTTTTGCAGAACATAAATTACTTTTAAAAAGTGGGGATTTTTAATCACTAACCACATATTTGTGTTATAAAGGCTTTGAGCTGTTCATCACTCTTGCTTTTAAAGAGCAAACCAAACCACACACGAAAATATCCTTAGTGTGAAATGGAGAACTTGAGGCAACACGGATGACTGAGCCGATTTGGCACATCCTCACCATGAAGCAGGAAGAGATAACTGGCAAAGTTACTGGCAGCTCTTTTGGGTCAAGGAGAGTCTGTTCATCCTGCTGGTGCATTTTAGCCACATTTACTGTTCTGTGCAGCCATAGAAGAGGCAGAGGAGGCCCGAGTGGAACAGGCAGGTAGTAAGAGATGTAGCATTTTAACGAGGATGTTGTACATGTGTTGCAGACGAGGCACTTTGAGAGCCCCTACCTGGTGTACCATGAGAAGATCAAGACGAGCCGCGTGTTCATTCGGGACTGCAGCATGGTGTCGGTGTACCCCCTGGTCCTGCTCGGGGGCGGGCAGGTTCACATGCAGCTGCAGAAGGGAGAGTTTGTCATTTCTCTTGACGATGGATGGATACGGTTTGTGGCTGCCTCTCACCAGGTAAGGAAAAGGAGGGATAATCCTGGGAGTGCTGCAGTGTTTAGAATCCAGGAGATGCATTTCATGAGCCTTCTGTGTTTTAGGTGGCTGAGCTGGTGAAAGAGCTGCGCTGTGAACTAGACCAGCTGCTGCAGGATAAAATCAAGAATCCCAGCATGGATTTATGCATGTGCCCCCGTGGCTCCCGGATCATTGGCATGATTGTAAAGCTTGTGACCACACAGTAACGTGAGAACAGCTTTTATAAAGACTCGTTGCCTGAGAACAGATGAAGTAACATCAGTGTCTTGATGTATTTGTTGTCCTAAAACGTGGCACTGATCGCTGGAAGACCAAGTTGGCAACTGTACTATTGACAAGTTTTTTTGTTTAGGGTTTTTTGTTTGTTTGTTTGTTTTTTCCCCTTTGTTTGCAGAGTGCTTGCTTGGTGGAGGTAGGGTGGCTCCCAGTACACTCTGGGAAATGATAAACTGGCAGATCTTCCAGGAGGAACAGGAATATCCGAGTAAGAAAGCAAAGTGTTTTTTCGTGAGGCTGTACACTGAATAGTGTTTTATGGTCACAAAAATACCTGCTATATGGCTGCTCCTTGTAATAGAAGGCTGTCTGGAGGCAGCATGTGACATCACAAGCTGCTCCCAAATTGGTTTAAACTTGCTTGTACCTTTTTGACCAAGACTACTTGGTTGGTTTTGGCTGACCAGGGATCTATTTGCTTGTGATTCAAGTCAAAGCCCTTAAAAAAAGTGAGCACATCTTGACTCATGTCAATGAGTTTTGAGATGGATTTAGAGAGCATCCTCTGGTGAGGAGACTGTACCAGATGAGCTGGAGTAACTTGGCTCTGTGCAGGCTGTTCTGGGTACAGTGCAAAACTCCAGGAGTGTGGGGCCACTTCCCCTGAGAGCCAGGCTTTCCCCGCCCCAGCCCGTACACACAGTGTGAAAAAATAAAACCAGAGGAGCTGGACTGCTGTAGTGCATTACAGAGAGATCCTTGGCCGGATGGTAGCGCTCACTGTTAACCCCTTGGCACCTCTAATGAGGTGACAGTCCTCCTGCTGCCCTGCATGGCTGTAAGGAAGTCCCACTTTTGGAACCTTTTAGGCAAACCCTTGCTCGGGGGAGTGGACTGCTACAGAAGGGTCTGGCACAATGTTGTAGTAATAATGAACTATTACTTCTTCCCTTTGACACTGCTTAATTGCAATGCTGAGCATTGCTGCAGCTGAACTGCTTGATGTACTAGCAATTGCAAATAATAGCAAGTGCCTTAAGTGAAATAAACTTGCTGTCATCTGTAATAGTAAATCCAGAGTAACCTCTGTCTCTACTACCAGCCCTGCCAGGAAAAAGCCTTCAGGCTGAGGAGTGAGAAGCAGAGGAAGGCAGTGTTTGAGGGCTAGTTCATTTAAAAAAAAAAAAAAAAACCACTTGAATGCAGCAGCAGTTTCACAGCAACACCCCCTTGCACAAAGCAGCAGGCAGTAGAGTGCAGGTACGGTGATCTGCACCTGCAGGCTTGAGGGGTTCTGTCTGAGGCTCAGTGAGGAGCTGTTAGGGCCTGGGCATCCTGACACAGGGTGCAGCAGTACCGCAGAGGCACAGGGAGCGTGTTGCCGGCCGTTAGCTGGGTGTGCAGTGGGTCAGTCAGCTGTGGCAGGGCTTCGGGTGTGCCTGGCAGCCGTGCTGGGGAGGGCAGCACCTACTGGTGCTGTGCAGGCTGGGCTGTGAAATGGGAACAGGCCGTGTTTTCAGCTCAGTCTTCCATGCACTTTCAGAATTAATAAATGACTTCTCAGCCATCAGGTAGTGGTGTTTTACAAGGAAACTAGTGCTCAGACAGGGTGTGTATGTCTCCCTAGTACATGCTGAGTTCCACCTGAGCTATCCCCAAATGAAGGTGAGAGCAAAGCCACCTGAAGGTGTAGCAGCTGATAATTAGCAGCATCTGCACTGCTGGAAGGAAGACTTGTGAAAAGCCCCAGTGTTTTGCCACGGTGGCAGCACGGGCAAGTCTGTAAAGAGCACAAAGCACAGCTCAGTAGATGCACTCCAAAGGTGATGGTGGATACTCAGCTGTGGGCACGCTCCTCATGTCTCGCTGCCCAGGCTCCAGGGCAGACTCTTACTTTAGGAGGGGTTCTGCTCGAAGTGCTTTCCCAGCAATTGCTTATGTGCTAATTGGGCACGGTGCTTTTATTACTTGCTTCCTTCAGCCAGGCCATGCAACAGCTCCATCTCCCTCCTTCCATTTACGCCTAAGAATAAGGGCCCTCCAACCCCCGAGGTGAGCAGGAGAGGCAGAGCTGACCCTCAGCTCCCATGTTCCCCAGCAGCACCCCTGCACGCCCTGCCCAGCGCAGCTGGCAGTCTCTGAGAAGGGGATCTGCATTAAGTAAAGGTGCCAAGCACCAGATGCAGCAGCAGTGCTCTGCTACCACAGGCCTCCCTCTGGAGCCAGCAGCAGCAGCTGAGCAGCAGTTCCTTCCCCTCCCACAGACTAATGCCAGCCCACAGCAGCCCCGCTGTCGAGGGCTACAGAGATGCTGTAAGGCGATGGAGGGAGAAAAATACACGGGCCAAAGCCCAACTAGAACTTAACCTGGCCTTGGAGGGTAAGAACAATAAAAAGAATGTCTATAAATATATTAGTAATAAAGGGAGGACTAAGGAGAATTTATTAGCTGAAGGCAGTAACATGGTGACAAAGGCTGAGCTGCTCAAGGCCTTCTTTGCCTCAGTCTTTAGTGGTAGAGTAGGTTGTTCCTGGAGCAGCCGGGTAAGGAGCCGGATGAAGTCCCCGTAATCCAAAGGAAAAGGTGAGGGGCCTGCTCCAGCACCTGGATATAAACAAGTCTATGGGGCCAGATGGGATCCACCCGGGGGTACTGAGGGAGCTGGCAGCAGTGCTCACCGACCCACTTTCCATCACTGACCAGCAGTCCTGGCAAACTGGGGAGGTCCCAGCTGCCTGGTGTCTGGCAAATGTGATGCCCATTCACAAGGGGCCGGCAGGAGGATCCAGGGAAGTCCAGTCCTGTCAGGCTGACCTCGGTGCCTGGGAAGGTGATGGAACACATCATCCTGAGTGCCACTGTGCAGTGCAGGAAGGCCAGCCACGGGACCAGGCCCAGCCAGCACAGGTTCATGAAAAGCAGGTCCTGACAAACCTGATCTCCTTCTGTGACAGTGAAACACTTGGTGGATGAGGTGAAGGCCGAGGATGTTGTTTACCTGGACTTGAGGCCTTGGATACAGTCTCCCACAGTCTCCAGTATCCTCCTGGAGAAACTGGCTGCCCACGGCTTGGGTGGGAGGACTCTCTGCTGGGTTAAAAACTGCCTGCATGGCCGAGCCCAGAGAGTGGTGGGGAATGGAGCTAAATCCAGTCTGGTCATGAGCGATGTCCCCCAGGCTCGGTGTTGGGGCCGGTTCTCTTTAACATCTTTATCGATGGTCTGGACGAGGGGATCGAGGGCACCCTCAGTCAGTTTGCTGAACAAGGTGGGAGTGTTGACCTGCTGGAGAGCAGAAAGGCTTTGCAGAGAGAGCTGGACAGGCTGGAGTGATGGGCCAAGGCCAATAGGGTGAGGTTCAACAAGGCCAAGTGCCGGGTCCTGCCCTTGGGTCACAACAACCCTGTGGATGCTACAGGCTGGGGGCAGAGCGGCTGGAGCTGCCTGGCAGAAAGGACCTGGGGGTGTTAGTTGACAGCCGGCTGAACATGAGCCAGCAGAGTGCCCAGGTGGCCAAGAGCATCCTGGCCTGGATCAGAACAGCAGGGAAGTAGGACTCGGGAGGTGACCGTCCCCCTGTACTGGGCACCGGTGAGGCCCCACCCCAAGGGATGTGTCCAGATTTGGGCCCCTCACCACAAAAAAAGACATTGAGGTGCTGGAGCAGGTCCAGAGAAGGGCAACGAAGCTGGTGAGGGGTCTAGAGCACAAGTCTTGTGAGGAGCAGCTGACTGTGCCAGGGTGTTCAGCCTGGAGAAAAGGAGGCCAAGAGGAGATCTTGCTCTCTGCAGCTCCCTGAAAGGAGCCTGGGGGGGTGTGTATCAGTCTCTTCTCCCAAGGAAGAAGTTACAGGACAAAGTGATATGCCTCACATTGTGCCAGGGAAGGTTTAGGATGGATACTGGGGAAATTTTTTTACACTGGAAGGGTTGTCAAGCACTGGAGTCGTCATCCCTACTAGTACCGAAAAGACAGCGGTGGGTTTTGTCAGCATTAGTTTGACAATAGGACCCAAAAGGTCCCTTCTACCTGAGACAATTCTGTGATTCCTTCCAGTCCCTGTCTTCTACCCCTGAGCACCATCTTTCTTGTAATACACCAAGTGGAAAACCTGAAAAAGGAAGCTATCCCTAGAGTTCTAGTCTGCAGGTTGATGCAGTCAGCTTGCTCCAGCAGCACACACAGCCATCTCCCATCGAAGGTACTGCTGCACGGGGTTATTTTACCCCACAACAGCTAACTGCAGCGGGGCAGAGGAAAGGGCTGCTCACCCCAGCAACGTTTAGCAGTGACTTCTGGGTCACCCTAGTTTAATGCTGTTGCTTCCATCTCCCTTTTCTGCAGCTTATAATGGATTATGGCTATAGCAAAATATTAACTGCAGCATCATCAGCAAGAAAGCCACTTACCCTACTAAGCACCAATGCTTTGAAATGTGCAAATTTTACACAGAGAGAGGAGGAAGGAAGAGACAAAACACATGCTGCAGTGCACAGAAGAGTCTTGATGACCTCGTGTATTATTATTTAATTATCTGGACATCTTATAAAGTAATAATGACCAAAATTAATCTGAAATCCTGGGATTGGGTGCCCACGTACGGTAGAGCTGCAGTGCCCTACTGCAGAGTATCAAGCCACTGCTGAAGAATTAGAAGTGCCAGGAGAACGACTGCTCCTCACTGGACTTTAAGATACAACAATACAGGCCAGAATATACTCTAAGGAAGACTTAGAGTCAAAATTATGTGACACTGATGTCTTTACTAGACTGGTAATAGCCAAAGCTACAAAGACAAAGCAAACTGGCACTAGTTTACTACACCTGTATTAAATCCTTCAGTTACCTGTCTGTGGTGAGATGGGGACCATGTGTATACAGGCAGCTACAGTCCAGCTTCCTAAAGCTGCCCCATTAGGACAGCAGCAAGTGCTGCAGTTAAACTGCTGCCAAAGAAGATGGGATCCAGTCAGGTAAGTGTAACGTGAGCTCTTAGTTCCCCAAATGTACTGCTACCTAAACACAACCAGCAGGCTCTGCTTGTTCTGCCTTTTAATCTTCCTAAAGTCTGAGTGTATTATCTTCTGCACCAGAACTGCCAATTTATCCTAAGTATCACAAAGGTCTGGACAACCAGGACATCAAGCTGGATTTCTAAAAATATTTACTTGAGTAGTTTACATTCCAGAAGTATTCCAAATACCTTCAGGTGAGAAGTTCAATGGTCCTTTGATCAACAGGACAGACCAGCATTGACACATTTCTTGGTTGTTTTTAACGCCCTTTGTCTGTCAAATCAGCCAGATGGGTTTTCAGCTTCACTGAGTACTTTGAGGTGCAAATAAAGACACAAGGTACAGATCACCACAACACTCAAGGCTTGAAACAGTGAGAATGACAGCTGGGACTGGTAACTTCTCACTGGGACTGGTGCACTGTGGCAGTGACATCCTGCAACAGGGCTGTGCGACAGCCAACAACCGCCACGCACTGTTCCCAAGTGGCTCTCACAGCCTGCCTTTCCCCACAGCCATACCTGGCCTGCCTGCCTGCAGCCTGCCTTTGCCTTTCCCCAGCCACACCAGGCCTGCCTCAGTTACCCAAATATTAACAGAAACAGCAGATTTATCACAAAATATTTCTTAGTTAGAAATGCAGAGTTTATTTCAACATGCCAATAAAAAAAGCCCAACATTTTCAGATCACAGAACGTTAACACAACAAAAGTGTTTTGCATTAGTCTACTAATAAGACTTTTTAAAGATCCAGATCCACACCAATTGTTAGTCAATAGAAACAGCCTCCTAAGACTAAGCCCTTACATTTATAACGACACCACAAAATCCCTTATAATAATGTAAACAAAATAAATCTTCTTCTTAAACCTTTTAAATTTGAACCCATTCTTTCAGGATTGTCACTCCTTCAAGGGCTTCCTGATGGTGAATGACTGAAAGGGAAAGAAAAATATTAAGAGCAACTCCTACAGCAAAGCCAACAGAAACTGCGGGTGCTATCCCCGTTTCCTCTGCTCCAGAGCCCTTCCCACCACCTCGTAATGCCCCTCCCCACAGTTTTCATCTTGAATTCAAGAGTGATGACAGCAGTGTTCTGTTCTACACCTTTGTAAACAACTGCTTAGGGCTTGGAAAGGGCAGGCAGCATTGGACAGCTAGGTCAGGCAGGCACCTTGGAGCCTGCGCTCCAGCTGCGCACAGGAATTCTAACTGGGCTGAAGGACACAGTTCCAGCACAGGGCTAGCCAGGAGACATTGCCCCAGACTGGGTAAATCCCAGCATGTACTCCTCTGGCTACACAGGAAAACTTCTTACCAGACAGCGCGTAGGAAAACTTAGCAGCAGTGCAACTGAGAGAGCCAGCTGTGAGGAGCCACCAACAGGTATTTATTCCTACAGTGTACTTGTTGTTTGCTCCACACCTCACATTATTCACTTCCTTTCCAGATTATCAATACCTCAGGAACTCTGGCATAGTTGACTGACACTTGCCGACATTTTCTGTTGCCCTTTAAAATTTTGTAACAGTAGATTACCTCATTATCATGAAGTTCTGACTACCAGTGGTAGAAGTACCCACAACAATTCATCTTTTCAGAGTTCAAATTAAAACGAGTAAAGAACTTGAAGCTTTTATCCTCGCACAAGTTCACCTCTGCAGCAACCACTCCAGCCACTAGTTCTACTGAACTGTATGGCACGCACTGGTTTTAAGATGTTCCTACCTTCTCTTTGGAGATGGTGATCTGGACTTTGAGCGACTGTTTAAATAAAAAACAAACAAAAACCAAAACAATCAATGTAGTAAACCTGTATATGCTCAACCACTTTTGACCATTAAAAGTCAGTACAATCAGTTTGATGTTGTTAAATACGTCTAAAGACACCACCCTTAATGCTGATAGCAAGTACACACAAGTACTTTAAGCAAGAAGCTGCAGCGAAGAAAGAAAACCCCTGGGAAGAGCAACACACAGCTTCAAAGTAGCTACCAAATGACCACAGGAACCCTGGAAAGCAGGGGCAGCAAATTAAGCAGAGGAGAATCAGGAAGACTGAGGGCTACAGACAGTTAGAAAAAGAGGTAGGGAAAGACAGGCCTCAAATCCTATAAAAAATACTTTTTGTCATGATCACAAGTTGAACCAAACCCTGTATCCACAATCCTTCTCAAAAAGTTGCCTATTGTCCCACAAAAAAATCAACCAGAAAAACACCCATAAAAACAGCATATGAAAAATATTTTAAAATAAGCTACTGAAAAAAAAAACCAAAACAACAGTCACAACACAAAACCAACCAAACAAAAAATCCACAACAGAAAAAAAACATCTTCCACATGCAACTGAAATACTGCTCCAAGCAGAAATCTGATCTTGACCAAAAAAAAAAAAAAAAAAAATTTAAGAAGTGCTACTTGTATTGATACGCTCACCTTTTAGCAGGTAAGCCAGATTTAGATCTACCATGGGACCCAGACCTACAACAGGAGAAAAATAAAGCTCAGCAAAGCAGCCGGTGGCACGCACATTCAGTGACAGTTAGCTAAACCAGCAACAGCAAATTCATGCTACACGGCATCGCAAACCAGAGAGGAAGGCTCTGCTGCTGCAGACTTTTCTTGTGATGTTTCAGGAGAACCCTTCAGCTCCGATCCCAGAGATCTCACTTAGCAGAAGACAAGAGTACAAGCACAAGAAGCTCCCCAGCAAACATTCAGCTACCACTTTCACAAAACAGAAGACCCTGGGCCAGGCTCCCAGACTTTCTCCCGGCCTGCAAGTATCCCTTCTGTAAGGGAAGGAGTAGGTTCATGTGCCATTTCAGAACACCTTTTAATAGCACATTAAGAGCCTGAAATCAGGCCTGTGTGCTGAAGCACTGATGTACGCCTCAGATCAAGCTCCCAGGGCCATTTTTATTCAACTATAACATAGTTTTTCCACCAGTTCCCTCCATAAGAACAGCACTTCAGTTTTCAGTACCTGGCTGCTAATGCGTAAGCTATTCCCACTTCATCTGATGAATTAAGATCTACTCAAGTGGTAAGAGCTTCTTCCCACATTATGTTACATTACTAACCCCACTATTCACTGCTACTTTAAAAAAGGAAGTCAGAGCTTCAGAATTCAAGCATGTGGTATTACTGAACATCAGAAAGTTCAACATTAAGGACAGTCAGTCATTCAACAGAATTGGGCAAAAAGAAGTAAGGAACTTTTGCTCTGCCTCTGCTCAGAGGTGTTTTTAAGGGGTAATCAAGATTCACCTTTACACGGCCTGTTAGCTTACAGGAATACTGCACGGACACTGCTGGCACGGGGTAAACAAAGAGTTATGTGTCACTGCTTTGAAAGCTTCCTGATCACTACTATGAGGCATCATCTGTTACAGTTCCTAACACTGGGCAATTTTCTTACTGTATCACAGTTACACAGGACAGAGACACTAACAACTACACAAACAACTACACAGAACTTGTGTTTTGTAGCATAAGCATCGTTTCCTTTGGTAAGAAATACAGTAAGGCAGCACACAAGAGCATCACAGTAGTGCAAGAACTGATTGCAAATTCTGAGACACACAGCAACAAAGCAAGAAGATCAAAAGCTCCAGAAAGAGCTTACGTACTAGTGTTTTGCCATGTTAGCAGAGGACCAGCACTGGCTAAAAAGTTTTCACAATACTTCTGTGACTTCAGTCCTGGATTACCACTTCTCACCACTGCAACTGCAGACCTTTGCTAACTCGGGAATTTCAGCGGGAGTTGCAAGTCTTTCGTGCAGGAACACAACTGTCCCAGAACTAGCAGTTATCAAACATCAGTAATCAGACTCTTTCGCAGCAGCAGTATGCAATTTGAGTGTGGCTAGTCACCCCTGTATTGCAGGCCTCTGAGTAATAAGTCAGTACACCTCTGGTAACAACCACCATCATCCCCTTAAAGGCTCGATGTGCAAGTCCTAAAGTAGTAGGCAGACCCCTAAAAGTCTCTTTCCTGTCCTAATGCAAAACAAAAGACAACTTCTTCCAACTTAGGAGCTCTCACATCTACTACATTGGCAACCTTATCATTACCCCCCCACCCCCTCCCAGGATTGTGGATTTATAAAAAAGCCAAACATGTCAAGAAAACACTAAGCAGCACTTCCTGCAGGACACAAGATCAAGCGTTCTCTACATACACAGGTGTTAACTGGTTTCCAAAACTTCTCCCTATGGACTTCAAATCATATTGTGGGAAGATAACCACAAAGATCTGCAAGGAAGACTGTAATCATGCTCAAGTGATTTGCAGTTGGTGTTATTATACTAACTGTTGTTTAGCCTTACATGCTGGACAAGTACATCATCTGCCTTTAGGTAACCCAGGCCTGGGACAGACTCAGAGGAACACGCTTGAGATTCCTGCCCTGCTGTGGGAAAGATCAACACAGAGTGGTCACCTACGCCTGCATCAATCCCTGATGAACAGGTAAAACCAGCAGGTTTGTTGGTCTTCTAGCAGGGACAAGTCTGCAGTGCTTATGGCCCCACTTGTGTGCCTCTGCTTGAGGATCCCCTGGTTGGCAGGGTAGCAAAAATAAAAAATGTACCCAGCATTTTGTCCATGGGTTTGTTGTTCCCACATACTGCCTGTGCTGCTCACACACACCTACATACGCATGCAGCAGCTACAGGCCAAAACAAACACGTTTATTACAAGAGAGCAACCACTACTTTAACCTGTGAAAATCCACAAATTATTAATGCTAAGCACAAATACTGCCATGCTGCACAACCTTCCTAACCCTTCCAGCCAAATGCCCCCAGGGAAGAAAAAGAACCCAACCCCCCCAGAGCTGTTACTGATCTGAATGAAAGCTTACCTGCTTCGAGGCCACACAACAGACCTGGACCTTGAGCGTGATCTGGACCTAGATCTAGAAAAGCAGCAATGAAAGCTCAACTACTACTACATCATCTGTTCAGCTGAGACAGTATTCTTTGACTTCTATGACACTGACCTCAGAGAATTTTGTTACAACTATTAGTTTTGCAGAATTAAACAACTTTTATCTCATTTTATTTAACTGTTGTGCATTTGTCCCAGTGCTACCACCCACATAAGAAATCTCACTGCCCTAATCAACTAAGTATAATTACTGCCTGTATCCTTGAAGGTGAAGTAGGAAACCTTAACCACAGGTCAACTTCAATACAGTTCAAAAAGACCACAGGAACAGCAGTTCCAAAATTATGTTTAAGTTTTTAACTTCAATTAAAGTATTCAAAGTAGCTCCTGGGGATGTATGACTACAGAGGTTCCAGTGAACACATGGACTGCAAAGAGCAAACTTCACATTAAGTCTGACAGCTACGCTCCCTTCAACAACGCTATGGCCTTACTAGGAAACACGTACCTTGACCTCCTTAAGGAGCCAGACCGAGATCTCCGGGGTGAAAATGACCTGTACCTACGAGGAGAGATTGACCTGGACCTGCGGTAGGAAGCTGACCTTGATCTACAAAACAGAGAAAAAAAAACACCAAAATGACTGCAAGGAACTTTTCATGCAGAGAAAGCAGTGGAGCAGAAGGAGAAGTAAGAAAAAGTACGAAAGCATAAAAGCCAGAATCCTACCTCCTACCACGACTCCGACTG